>OX401417.1:28220423-28820423 GCA_947846245.1 Cerastoderma edule | reverse complement strand
TGATTTCCTTGTAACTTGTGTCTGGAAATGCACGTTTCTACTATTTATCCATGCTGTAGTTCAGCATTTGATCAATTTCCTTCTGATATTTATGATAATGTGACTAGCTATTAAAAAAAAAAAGGAATTTACAGCACATCACAAAAGTAATAGAACGAAGCAAATATAATTCCTTTCTAATGTTTGTTTAACCCATTACCAAACAATAACAACATTTTACCACTTTGTTGAGGCTGTCTCTAGAAAACATTTTTGGGAAAAGGAGAAATCTCATGACGAGCAATCGCTCCTTTTCCCACAATGTTTTCTACCCTGTGTAGGGAAGATTATTTTCCAAATAATAAAATTTAGAAATGTCATCTGCAAACTCTTTCAATTTGGTGCAGTAAAATTAATTGGCGTTTGTTAAAGGGTTAAACCATTGAGGGGCTCCTGCATGGCTCAGTGGTTATGGTTGCGGACTCGGGGGACCCAAGTTCAAGTCCCCCAGACATCTCTTGTTTTGTGAGCCAAACCAGAACTTCTGGTTTGGTGGGAGTGACCTTAAGCAAGTCTCTTCAAAGCCCTAGCCTAGTAATGGTGGATTCAGGAAAGTTGTAACATAACTGAAAAAGTTGTTGACACCGTGTTAAATATCATACAAAAAAAAAGAAAAAAAAAGTTGAGACAAATGGATGAATTGTTCGCTAGGATGGATTTATCGTTGTGTCCCAATGATTGTTGAATACTTTTTACAGAAGATGCATCTATGTGTTGAATAATAAAGTTAGACTGTTCAATGGAAAGCACACATTTTTCCTGGTTTAATGTCTTCTTTAATAACATTTCTAGGATGGGATTTGGGGAAATGTCTTGGTCATTTTTGATATGATAAAATTAATTCTTCAACCCTTAATATAGTGCTGGAACTGACTTCATGCTTAGGCAAAAGGGTTAGATCCAGGCCAGCTGCAAAGAAAATTGGAAGCTGGTCTGTGATCTAACCTGTTTGCTACTCTGAGTATCTTTCCTCAACAAAATTCAGCAGATAATGATGGTTTTGACACAACAAATCAGATGACACAAAAATCTATTTTCTGAAAATTACCAAGCATTTTAAGGGTTAATGGCTACCAGAACATAGGTGTTTTTAAAGTGTTTTTAGGATGGTTGTGTAATATATAGCTATCCCGCTCCTTTTTTACCAGAAATAACTGACAAATTCATTGCCAATTTGTCTGAAGACTTCTAGGCAAGTTCATTTTAACCTTGTTTGCAAGGACTCTTTGTTCTAAGTTGAGATGAATCGGTGTCATGAGTTTGTCTTTACTCTTGTTATTTCTTTTTTAAATAATGATTAAGAGTTTTATAAAGCAAGATTTTAATGAAATACTTTTTGTGTGTATTCCATTTATTTTTGTGTTAAACTTACTTTAGTCTTGCACATATTCCCAAAGTTAAATTCTCAAATACTTCTCAGGGCCCTATATGTCTCTGAAACTTAAATCCTTATAGTGCTTGAACTGACTTCATTTTAATGCAAAGAGGTTACATCCAGGCCAGCTGTCAATCTGGTGCTATTTCTGAAAAAATTCAATCAAGTTTACCGATACCTCTGATTTCATGGGAGTGACCTTTGGCAAGTCACATTAGAGTCCTAGACTAGTACTGGTGGATCCAGGAAAGATGTTACATAACTAAAATATTGTTGATAGGGTGTTAAACACCACAAAAACTGCCTAGAAATATTTTGCTGATAGGAATATTACTAGCAACTTGGGACATAAAAGAAATAATTGTGAAAAGAAAACATATTCAGTTCAGTCTTACATCATTCATATCACATGATGAAATCAATTAGCAACTCGGGGCAAATCCTAATAGATAAAAACTCTCAGAACGTGTTAACACCAGTCAGATATATTTTTTTATTCATTTCATAGGATGCGACCATTAAAGATACGGAGACAAAGACAGCTGAAGATGTAAGATTCGAGACGGCGTGTAATAAACTTGCCAAGGAGGCCGTGTTACGACTCAGCGGGGACAACGTCACGGTGCTTCTTCTTAGGATATCAAAAGCATCCTGATGATTACTGTATTAATTGGTTTTCTTTGTATATATAAGTGTGTTAAAGGGACTCTCTCACAGAATGTGCTGTGTGAAAGTTTTAGCCGACTTCCTTTGTAAAGAAAAGTGTATTTAAGGGACTCTCTCACAGAATGTGTTGTGTGACAGTTTTAGCCGACTTCCTATGTAAAGAAAAGTGTGTAAAAGGGACTTTCTCACAGAATGTGTTGTGTGACAGTTTTAGCCGACTTCCTTCGTAAAGAAAAGTGTGTAAAAGGGACTCTCTCACAGAATGTGTTTTGTGACAGTTTTAGCCGACTTCCTTCGTAAAGAAAAGTGTGTAAAAGGGACTTTCTCACAGAATGTGTTGTGTGACAGTTCAAGCCGACTTCCTTTGTAAAGAAAAGTGTGTAAAAGGGACTCTCTCACAGAATGTGATGTGAGACAGTTTTAGCCGATTTTCTTTGTAAAGAAAAGTGTATTAAAGGGACTCTCTCACACAATATGTTGTGTGACAGTTTTAGACGATTTTCTTTGTAAAGAAAAGTGTGTAAAAGGGACTCTCTCACAGAATGTGATGTGTGGCAGTTTTAGCCGACTTCCTATGTAAAGGAAAGTGTATTAAAAGGAACTATCTCACAGAATGTGTTTTGTGACAGTTTTAGCTGATTTCCTTTGTAACAAAAAGTATGTAAACCCTTTACCAAAAGCCAAATTTTAGACTGTCCCAATTTGAAAGAGTTTGCAAACAACATTTCAAAATGTGATGAAATTGAAAAATAATTTCTGAAAGGGCAGAAAACATTGTGGGAAAAGGAGAAATTGCTCGTCATGAGACAGTTTTAGCCAATGTATATTGTATAGAAAAATATGAGATAAAAGGACTATCCCACAGAATGTGTTGTGAGAGAAATAAATGTTGAAAAATATCTTAACCCATTACCAAACAATAAGACCATTTTACCAATTTGTTGCAGACAATTCTGAAAAATTTTGTGGGAAAAGGAGATATTGCCCTATCAGATGATTATTTTTTCAATTTCAATCACATTTTGAAATGTCGTCTGAAAACATTTTCAATTTTGGACAGTCAAACATGTGGGGCTTGGTAAAAGGATAATGCATAACCCACAATGTTTTGTATTTTGAACATAATGTATTTTAGCTCCATGTAAGACCAACAAAGCACAATAGTACACTACTTAACCCTTTCCCAAACACCAAATTTTCGACTGTCCCGAATTGAAAGAGTTTGCAGACAACATTTCAAAATGTGATGCAATTGGAAAATAATCTTCTATTAGGCCAGAAAACATTGTGAGAAAAAGAAAAATAAGGAGCAATTTCTTCTTTTCCCATAATGTTTTCTAAAGTCGTCTGCAACAAAGTGGTCAAATGTCGTTATTGTTTGGGAAAGGGTTAAGCTCTCTAGCTGAAACCATCAGCAGCACATTTTACTAACAAGTACTCTTTGTAAACCCTTTCCCAAACAATAACGACATTTGACCACATTCATCGCATTTTGAAATGTCGTCTGCAAACTCTTTCAATTTGGGACAGTCAAAAAATTTGTTTGGGAAAGGGAGTGTGTATGCAGTGAATTAACATGTTCATACTTCAATCCAAAAGATTCACATCGCTATTGATGTCTACTTCATATAAACTGTATATATTTCTATAAAAGATGAATTGACACTTCATGTATTAATCATGCTTTTAAATGCTACCTTTAATTGTATATCAAACAAAATGAAAAAGCTGTATTGTTTCAACAACATGTTATTGTGACTTTATGAATTTCCTCATGTATATATCAAAAATTGAATTACAACAATTGTTTAAATGGTTGTGAAGACAACCCAATAGAAAGATAGAAATGTAAAAATGAATATAAACACATGGATGATAAGCTATGTGAATTTGCATAGTGAAAGTTTTATTCAATTATGAAATAATGATGAGTTATCTATGCATTATGGACGAATTTCAAATCCAATATTTGGCAAAATTGGTTTTTCATGACATGTTCACAAGTGGTCTATCAGTCAATTAGGTTTCTTTACAAAAGCGAATAAATGAGGTGATCATATTACTGCCATAGGATTTGAATTTATCATTGGTGACCGATGAAATAAAGGAATCAAAATATTTGCCCAAACAAAAAAAAACTTAATGTCTATCAGGTGACTTTTTTCACTTAACCTCCCGTTCCCCTCTTTTTCTTGCTTTCCCCCCTTTTTTTTATGAGCCCTTTCATGTCTTTGAAAGAGAATTTAAATGTAACCATAGCTGATATTTGTGGACCCAACATTAATTAAAAATAGCATTTTTAACATTCCATTAGAAATACCCAAATGGCTGTAAAATCATCCTAATACTGTATTTTTGATGTAATAATGTATCGAAAATAAAATCATTGCCACAGATTTGGATTTTAGATCATGATGAGCAAATTTTTCAGCAATATCTCATTATTATTTTTTTCAAATTACTTAAACAAATTCAAAAAATTACAATGCCTATGTCTGTAGTTCTCGTAGGGCATCAAAGCAATCCATTTTAAATAACGCCTTTGCTACAAGGTCAATGGTTGCCCCCCTGGCCTCTTTTCTCTGCCACATCTTTATTCCCTGTAGGAGAACCTCTTTTACACCGCCATGATGGAAATATTCCGCATGAATATTTTCTATGTTAGCTTCATCAAGGTTCAAAAATCGCACTGAAATTAGAACACAATTGACTTTAACCCATTTCCAAACAATAACGACATTTGACACATTTGTTGCAGACGACTCTTAAAAACATTGTAGGAGAAGGGATAATTGCTCTAAACGATTTCATCACTTTTTGAAATGTAGTCTGCAAACTCTTTCAATTTGGAAAATTTGGTGTTTGGTAAAGGGCTAACACAGTCCTTTATTCTGGAATTTCTTGCTAGTCTAAAATGAAAGCAAAAGCAGACGACAAAACAATGGACTAAAAAAGTACATGTTCTGTATGCTTTTTGGTGGATACCATTGGGACAAAAAGGTAAATTACTCTTAAATTGCCCATTTGGGTTGTTAGATTCATCGAGATTCAAAAATCAGAAATTTTAATTCAATAGATTTTAACACAGTCCTTAATTCTGGATAGTTTGCCAGTCAAAAATGAAAGGAAAAGCAGAGAACAAAAAAATTTACTAAAAAGTACATCTTATTGATTTTTGGTGGAAACCATTGTGACAAAAGGGTAAATTGCTCATAAATTGCCCATTTTGGATGTTAGATTCATGGAGATTCAAAAATCACACTGATATTAGAATTAAATTGACTGACTTGGTACCTACTGATGGATTTTCTTGCTAGTTGAAAATGAAAGGAAAAGCAAACCACCAACAAAATGGACTAAAAGAGTACATCTTCTTTATGCTTGTTGGTGCAAACCATTGTGACAAAAGGGTAAATTGCTTATAAATTGCCCATTTGGGATGTTAAATTAATCAAGTTTCAAAAATCGTACTGAAAATAAAATTAAATTTTTATTTTAATAATACTAAATTTTCTTGCAAGTCGAAAATGAAAGCAAAAGCAGACATCAAATAAGGGGACTTTTAAAAAGGGACTAAAAAAGTACATGTTCTCTATTTTCCACCAATGTTTTCTGCCCTATCAGAAGTTTGTTTTTCAATTTTCATCACATTTTGAAAAGCCGTCTGCAAACTCTTTCAATTTGGTACAGTTGACAATTTGGTGTTTGGTAAAGGGTTAAACTGCTTCTTTTGTAAAAGTACCTTAGGCAGGGTTTTGTTGACCAATCAATTATGCACTTTTCACAAAAGGACAGCAGAATGTACTTTCAAAGCAAGAGAAGTGGAAATTGTTAAAACTTACAAAAACGTCTCCAGTTTGAAACTTTAACACAAATGGTGTCGATGTCTGTGTCAGTTACGAGGCGCCTGGAAGCTAAAAAATAAAAAAGATGATATACAGTTGACACTATGGGACTAGAGCTGGGACTGGTAGCAATCTACTACCCGGGTACCCGAGGGGATATTACCCACGGGTATCCGGGTACCTGAGCCGATATTGTTTTCCATTAGATCCATTAATTTTCCCTTCCTTAGAATGTATAATGGCGGTAAGTAATGGTTCCAGGCGCTTGTGTCTTACTATGATGGTCAGAATATAAAAACGTTGATAGTTTTGATAGCTGGTGAGCAGCCTTCAAGTTGGACAGTCTAGTGAGTGTGACATATTTGTACAAATGTTGAGAAATTGGTTGGGCTAAATGATTGCAAATTTATGACTTAAAAACTTCTGATTCACTTGTCAATGAGCGCTTATCCTCACATTAACATTTAACCCATGTAAAAATAACGTCGGGTAACAGGTAGTGATTTACTACCCGGGTATTGGCCTGTACCCGACCCGTACTCGGATACCCGCCCCAGCTCTATATGGGACATGTTAAAAAGGCCTACTGGTATCTAATAGAATGTGTAGAGCAAGTAACAATTGTTGAACAATTACCAAAAAAATAACCACATTTAACCACTTTGATGCAGACAACTCTGGAAAACATTGTTGGAAAGGGAGAAATTGCTCGTAACAAGCAATTTATCAATTTCCCACAATGTTTTCTACCCTATCAGAAGTTTATTTTCCCATTTCATTACATTTTGAAATTTCGTCTGCAAACTCTTTCAATTCAGGACAGTCGGAAATTTGGCATTTGGTAAAGGGATAAACTTATTCATTTTACATTGGTTCCTTTACATGACTTGTTTTCCGTATGCTGTTCAACACCATATCAACAACTTTTCAGTTATGGAATGGCTTTCCTGGATCAACCAGTACTAATTTCGGGCTCGGAAATGACTTACCAAAGGTCATTTCCACGAACCAGAGGTGTCAAAGGGGCTTGAACCCGGGATACACAATTTCTAAATCCGTCACCTTTACCACTGTGAATCGCAGTACCTTCTAACTGCTTCCAGGATACATGGCATGTTCTTGTGCATACAGTGATGTCTCGTTAATTCGAACACGTCCGTTCCCAACAAAATATCCGGATGACCGAATCATCCGGACTAATGAAGCAGAGCATGTTCTTATACACATTAAGACATAAACAGTCTGTATGCATGTGTATACTTATATACCCTTTAGCATATGCCAAATTGTCGACCGTCCCAATTTGAAAGAGTTTGCAGACGACATTTCAAAACGTAATGAAATTCAAAAATAATCTGATATGGCAGAAAACATTGTGGGAAAAGGAGAAATTGCTCGTCGCGAGCAATTTCTCCTTTACCCACAATGTTTTAATAAGTCGTCTGCAACAAACTGGTCAAATAATTCCATTCCCTTAAAATTTCGTTCGGATTGCAAGACATCCGGACAATTGGGGTCCGGATAAACGAGGCTTCACTGTATTTTTATTAGTAAGTTCGATGATTATAACCTCACCCCTGATGGAGATCCAACCCAGGACCCACGGTACCAGAGGCTGACGCACTATCACTGCAACCCCATAGCCCAATGAGGTACTGTTGACGCAATGATTTTCATAATATTGATAAAAGCGTATAAGGAAACAATCATAACTGGCACAGTGGTTAAGGTAGTGGACTCATAATTCGGGAGTTCCGGGTTTGAGCCCGACCAAGTCCACTGGTTATGTAGGAGTGGCCTTTGGCAAGTCACTTTAGAGCCCTAGCCTAGTACTGGTGCGTCCAGGAAAGCTGTTACAAAACTGAAAAATGTTGGTAAGGCACATGGGAGTGGTTTTTGGCAAGTCACTTCAGAGCCCTAGCCTAGTACTGGTGCATCCAGGAAAGCTGTTACAAAACTGAAAAATGTTGGTAAGGCACATGGGAGTGGCTTTTGGCAAGTCACTTCAGAGCCCTAGCCTAGTACTGGTGCATCCAGGAAAGCCGTATCAAAACTGAAAAATGTTTGTAAGGCACATGGGAGAGGCTTTTGGCAAGTCACTTCAGAGCCCTAGCCTAGTACTAGTGCATCCAGGAAAGCCGTATCAAAACTGAAAAATGTTTGTAAGGCACATGGGAGAGGCTTTTGGCAAGTCACTTCAGAGCCCTAGCCTAGTACTGGTGCATCCAGGAAAGCTGTTACAAAACTGAAAAATGTTGGTAAGGCACATGGGAGTGGCTTTTGGCAAGTCACTTCAGAGCCCTAGCCTAGTACTGGTGCATCCAGGAAAGGCCTATCAATACTGAAAAATGTTGGTAAGGCACATGGGAGTGGCTTTTGGCAAGTCACTTCAGAGCCCTAGCCTAGTACTGGTGCATCCAGGAAAGCCGTATCAAAACTGAAAAATGTTGGTAAGGCACATGGGAGAGGCTTTTGGCAAGTCACTTCAGAGCCCTAGCCTAGTACTAGTGCATCCAGGAAAGCTGTTACAAAACTGAAAAATGTTGGTAAGGCACTGACTAAGAGTGACCCATATGGGACCTGTGTCAGTAATTTACTATAACTAACTATAACTCACTGAATATTGGTAATCTTTCTACTTCCTGAATTTCTTCTCTATTAGCAGTAGCCCCACCATCAGCATCATCATCATCTTCACTACTGCTGCTTCTATACTTTTTCTTCTTTCGTCGTTTATTTATCACCATTGTGTTATGATTGCCGACCTTCAGTAAAAAATTGTTGATTAGCTTTATAACTCTTTTCAACATTATTTGGGTCATATCACAGTGGCCTGTTCAGATTTTGTTTTGGCCTGTTCAACTGATTCTTATTGAGAATACCGATTTCCTCACCAGTATTGTGAAATATCCTCTCCAAGCATCTGAATACAACCCAACATGAACATAGAGAATAGATGGTTGGTCTCTCGAATCATAAATGATATTGGGCAAGGCGTACATATGTTATCCAGTGAGTGGACAGCAAATTGGATAATAATCCAAAGCGGAGCAAGATAGCATTCCCTATTCCGTGACACCAACCATCTGTTCTTTATATCCTGTTTCCTTCATGTATTCTTATATTATAAACAAACAAATGGAATATATAACATGAGGAAAAAAAGGAAACGATAAAAGTTAACAAGTAGAGAATAATGTAGAAATTACGTCATATGTTTTGACGTCGTAATTCGTCACATAAATGCATGTTATCCCTTTCCCAAACAATAATGACATTTGAAGACTTTGTTGCAGAAGACTTTAGAAAACCTTGTGGGAAAAGGAGAAATTGCTCCTAACGAGCAATTTTCCTTTTCCCACAAGGTTTTCTGCTCTTTCTGAAGAATATTTTTTCAATTTCATCACATTTTGAAATGTCGTCTGCAAATTCTTTCAATTTGGGACAGTCGAAAATTTGTTGCTTGGGAAAGGGTTAACCTAAATATGCATAACATCATAAACGTTATAGTATATAACACTGTGCTATCAGTCTCAAAAAGGCATTGGTGATGGGATCAAGTATTGAACAATGGTAAGAGACGAGTGCATCATGTCCCATTGAGTTTATTAACCCTTTACCAGACCAAATTTTCGTCTGTCTCAAAATGAAAGAGTTTGCCGACGACATTTCAAAATGTGATGAAATTGAAAAATAATCATCTGGTAGGGCAGAACTCATTTAGGGAAAAGGAGAAATTGCTCATCATGATATACATTTTATAAAGTCGTCTGCAACAAACAGGTCAAATGCCGTTATTGTTTGGTAATGGGCTAGACATTGAAAAGAATATTGGGAAAATCAGGTCTCATACCCAGCACCCTTGTACTCCTAGTCAAACACCCTACCTATGGTCTAAGTGAGGCTGGGCAAAAAAGAAAATAATTATGTTTGTGGAGAATACATGGGTGAAAGTTGAAGAATTTTGAAAACCTGAAATCTGTAGTTTAATATCCTGAAAAAGCATGTTCGCTCTAGCATTATATAGGAACAAAAAGTCTCAAAAACCTAAAATTCAGGAATAATCCTGAACACTTTTACTCATTAGAATGTATCACTCATTTGATCATAATCGAATTTTGAGATTCGTCTAAATTGACACCCAACTGCCAACGTGAAAGTTGAACAAAACAAAAAAGGTGACCTGACCATGTAAATATAGTCAAGCCTCAATAATCTGGTCGTCGTTATTCCGGAATATTTGCCATCTGGACAGAATTTGTGGGGAACAGTCCTTTCCTTCATTAATTGTACTGTTTAAACCGGAAAATCAGCATTCCGGCTCAGGACAATAAAATTCAGGAACCGAACCTAACTTTTAATAGGATATGTGTACAGCTTATCCAAAAACCAGTATCATGGTTTAAAACAAGGTTTGCCGAGAAACGTTGGGAACCAATAAAACCCAAGAAATGCTATATTTTGAATGTTCATGTTGCTAATATTAGATAATTGACCGTATCTTTATGTGTTTCACATAGTTTTTCTAACCAGGTGATCCCCACTTATTAATCCCAGCGCGCCTTGCTATTTTAGATGTTTCTCAAATGTAAACAGTGGTTTAAAATGGTGGGCACCAAATTAATGAACATAGCACTTTGAAAAGAAAAGATAATAAATAGTGAAGGCATTATACTGTCATGATCCTGTATTTTTTTTCGCTATGTTTCAACATATTCTATCATAATTTATGGCTCATATTACCCAGTTTTGCAGTTTATCTGAGCGCTAGAATGCAAATTTTCGACTGTTCCTATATCAAAGAGTTTGCAGACGACATTTCAAAATGTGATAAAATTGGAAAATAATCTTCTGATAGGGTAGAAAACATTGTGGAAAAAGGAGAAATTGCTCGTGACGAGCAATTTCTCCTTTTTCCCACAATGTTTTCCGAGTTGTCTGGAACAAGGTGGTTAAATGTCGTTATGGTTTGGTAATGGGTTAAGGTGTGTTGGATCAAGTTAATTACCTGTACATTTTCAGCAGCCTCAATGTTGATATAAGTACCATGATGTATCGTCTCACTATTATGGAAGGCTATCCCACCTGAAACGTTAATCAATTGATAATTAATTGATTAACGTTTATTTATTGATTTGCCTTTTACAATGTAACAAAAGTTATTCCAAGCATCTTCTTTTTCTTTTAGTGATAAGTCCACAAATCAAGAAACCTGAAAATTGCCAGGACTAACCCAAAAATCGGCGCGAGTACTGGTGTATTATCCAGGAAGCAGTCATCGAGAGTGACTCGATGGGCTTAACTAAGCCTCCTTCACAATTGATGTAAAATAAATCAAACAAACGACCCATCCAACTGTTTGTTAAGAGGTCTTGTCAAAATCATATTGAAAGTAATTCACATGTTAATTTAAATTTTGTTGTTAAAGCCAGAAAAGTGCTTATTTACAGTAAAATTTAGAACGTTCTAGAATAATTGACAATTAACATGTAAATATTCTAAATTCCCTTTCAAAGACAAACTGAGATGGCAACATATTTATAAGGGTTAGACCAATGATGTTTGCTTACAAGTAGCTATAAAACTAGGCCACTCAATAATTGCAAGGTCACTTTGTAACAAATCCAAGGAAATCAAAGGAATTCTCATTTTGGGATATTCGCGTCAATATCTTTGGATAGATGACAGAAATTATATGTGTATCACATGACTTTTCTAACCATGTGCCCTCAACTCATTTTTTCCGAGAACTCATTGTTATTTTAACCATTTCCCAAATGACATTTGACTGTCCCAAATTGAAAGAGTTTGCAGACAACATTTCAAAATGTGATGATATTGAAAAATGTTCTTCAGATAGAGTAGAAAACCTTGTGGGAAAAGGAGAAATTGCTCTTATAGAGCAATTTCTATTCAATTTCTATTTCTATCTAAATTTCACAATGTTTTCCAGAGACGTCTGCAACAAAGACTTAAGTGGTTAATTGTCGTCATTGTTTGGTAATGGGTTAAGACATAACTAGAACATAAACAATGTGGTCAAATTACTTCATTCTCACAATAACTAATTACCATCCTGTATTCCCCCATCAGAAGGCAGCTGTGTATGTATATGCATTCCTGAGACATTCCCTTTCATGTGTTTTCCCTCTTTTCTTGCATGTTTCGCCTCTTTCTCTGCAATTTTCGCTTGTCGCATGGCTTGCTCAACCTGTCAAAATACAAAGACAATAAAAAATGATCAGTAACTCCTGTGGTGTCTTAATTAATAATTATACATCTATATTCTTAAGTGGACTATCACTAACTATCCCAAGCTCGCAGAGGCATCAGCATGTTAGAACGTTGGCTGGTAACCTGATACGCTGTATCAGTTTAACCATATACACTACAACTCCATTTACTTTATTCAACCTATTACCAACAATAACGACTTTTAAACACTTTAGTGCAGACGACAGCGGTTTTTTTCCTTCTTTAACTGGTAACGGGGAACAGTACCCACATCAGACCCTTCCCAATTTCAATATCGCCCTATTGTTTTCAAAGATCGCACTCATCCGCTCAGCATATTTGTGGCAGAATAGGGAATTCCATAAACGACACTTTACTGCCAACTGCCTCACCAAAGATTGATTCGCAGCAAATAGTATATATGAAATTGTGAATGGAAAATACTGACCCTTTGGGTCATATTCAGGAATTGGGGTCATTTACTATATGAGTTTGGGATTAAGGAAAATTCTAACACCACCAAGAAATTGTCAATTTTATTTTAATATCTTTTTGGGTTTGTTTTGAAGAGCGAAAAATACACCATACCTGTCTCATGGCTTTGCTGACTTCTTTATCAATATCGACTTTTTTAGATTTCTTTTTCTTCTCCTTCCTCGAACCATCATCGTCAGCCATTGTGTTTTCAGGTGTACTAAGAAAACGAATCTCTTTACTAAATAAAAAAGATACAAAAATTGATTATTTGTTTAGTTATGATTCTTACATAGCCTTAATGTAATTTCATTTATTGCCTTTTCTGATCTGCTTACGAAACAGATCTCTTTACTAAATAGAAAAAATACAAAAATTGATTTTTGTTATAATTTTGGTTTTATATCGTCTCAACATAGTTTCAGTTTAAACAGGGTCTTCCCCATGTCCGTCAAGCATTGTGGGGCCTCTTCGCCAGAAGTTCGAGACTTGCAATCTTTCGATGCCTTAACCCATTACCAAACACTAAGGTCATTTGACCAGTTTGTTGCAGACGACTCTGGAAAACATAGTGGAAAAATGAGAAGTTGCTCTGTACAAGCAATTTCTCCTGTTCCCACAATGTTTCCCACCCTATCAGAAGATAATTTTTCAATTTCATCACATTTTAAAATGTCTTCTGCAAACTCTTTCAATTTGGTTCAGGCGAAAATTTGCTTTTGGTAAAGGATTTATTGACCTCACTAAACTTGAATTCTTTTGACAGCACCTTCAATTTAAATCACAGCCAGTCAGTCCACATTCTTTACTTTCTTCTGACATTGTTCTTTGTTGAGTACATTCAATTTGGATTCAAACCCATATTTTTTGTTTTTTACTTCCAAAATGCTCAAGAGTTAGTTCATTACATAAATGAAAGATCTTAACCATTATAGTGCTGGAACTGACTTAATACTTAAGCAAACAGATTAGATTTAGGCCAGCCACCAAGAAAAATGGCAGCTGTCCTGTGTTCTAACCTGTTTTTCTCTACTCTGAGCATCTTTCCTCAACAAAATTAAGCAGATATTTAAGGTTTTGGGAAGCACATAATGTAAGGGTTCAGAATTCCAGATCGGAAAAAAGCAGCCAATCAACAATAACATGAACAAACTTCTGCACCTGTTTCATCAGTTACATTACAGTGTCTGTATCCATAATTTATTAAAGAAATATACATGTATATATTTCACTGAACCAATGACCTAGGTCTTTGATTTATTCGATGTTGTAACGTCTTGTGGCTGATATTTTGTTGGCCACCAAACAGGACACTTAATTTGACACTATCGGGAAATATTGAGAAATTTTTGCATCATGCAATATCTCCTGTCAGATGCCTCAATCAGAAAATAAACGGCAATCTTCACGTCATATTATTTTGACTAGGAAGTAACATTAGCTCTAGGTCTTTGACTGAACACTTTCTAACTTTGTGAGTTTCAGATTGTTCTTTAATTAACAAATATATAAATTGGGTAACTGCAAGTTAATCTATATTTAGATTTCAATTTACCCAGGACCATCCCACACTCAAGATAACTGTTTATTCTACATTTGCCGTATGAGTCCCAGGCTCAGGCATTTATCCTGTAAATTTGAGTAATTGATACCAAGTCATTTGTAATTACATAGTTTTATCTGTGGAAAGGAAATAAAAGATACAACAGTAAAATAAATACGTCTACCTCAGTTAGCAGAGCTATAATATGCGTTGGAAAATCACACAAAATGTCCCTCTGAGTATTGAATAAATCTATGACGTGAGTGTTAGAACCTTGAATGTAGAAGTTACTTTAGAAATTCCAACTTCTAAAAATAGAAAAACGGAAAACCCCCAGCTGGTTCTTTGCTTGCGCCCGCGCTGGTAAGATAATATAGTTCCAAAGACACCCCTTTTTTGTTTGTTTGTTCCGAAGATAATTGATCCATTTTGATTGGTATCACAAAGAATAATTCAAAAACAAAAACAAAAACAAAAACAAAAAAAATTACTTTAGTCAATGATAAATCAAATTTTTGAGTAAGGGAAATAACTTGTGAAATAATTGCTAATATGCGTTATACGAGTTGCTTCCCTTTATATAAATTAAATTGAAAGAAGCCCATACTATACAACATGTTTTAATGCAAGTGAGGTGTGTGACTCAAGAAACAAATGCAGTCAATAAGAGATTGCTTGACATGAGCAATTTCTCCTTATGCCATGATGGTTATATACTCTTGTAGAAAATTACCCCAGAAAGGAATTCCTGTACAGTATTTGAAGCAGAGAGTCTCGACCCAATCAGTCAAAGAATCATCTTTTTTATCTTTTTGTTAATTATTATCATGTATAACTATAAATATTGGGCGACAGTGGTGGAAAGGTAGAGTGTGGGCCTCTCCTACCAAGGGTCCCAGGTTTGATTCTGAAATAGGCGAGGTGAAATTTCAGGGACTAACCCACAGTACTGAGTACGGATTCAGTATCCAGGAATCAGTCATCGAGATTGACTTTCAACAAGCTTTGAGCTTCCTTCACAATTGATGAAAAACAATAAGGTAAATAAATAGCTTATTGTATGAATAACTTCTGTATCTTTGGTCACTGTTTAGAAGTGTCTAATGCAGGACTAGTGAGGCTTTTGGATTGTCATGAGAGGAAGTCTCCAGACTGACTGACAGATTGCCGATGTTTCTACCCGACATGACCATTCCTTATGGGCAGCCGAGTATGGGGTCTCCACCATCATTAAAAATCGGGCATTGCAACATAACTGAAATATTGTTGATGCAATGCTAAACCCACGTAAATAGAAAAAGTAATAAGTATGAACAGGTAAATCTTTGGATTGTATATCTTTAAGATTTACATAAAACGAATAATGTAACATCCATTATCACTGTGCCTCTTTAAAAGTTGGGACTGACAGTGACTGTTTTAAGTTAAATTCTTCCTCTTATCCATAGCATCATTGTGAAGTGCTATTAGGTATGGAGACCCATCACAGCATTACATAGATATATCATTCAGTTTACATGAACAATTTAAATGAGTTTGTTTGTATGGTGTTTGACGCCACATCAACAAGTTTTCAGTAATGTAACAGCTTTTCTGGATGCTCCAGTACTAGGCTAGGGCTCTGAAGTGACTTGCCAGAGGACACTCCCCGGGAAACCAGAGGTGTTAGTTTGGCGCGGACCCGGCACCCCCAAGTTGAAAGTGCTCCACCTTAACCACTGTGCCAAATTAACTGATAAACTGTCACTCTTATATAACTGATATTTGTTGAAATTCCATAAACCCTTTATAAATGCTTTAGGTCTCTCCAAGTCCAAATGATCCAGATGTAGACATTTCATTCCAGACAGTTACAGCTTGGATCATTTGAGTTAGGTGTCTCCCATTACACAAGATACACTAAAATAATACCAACACAAATATCAGGTTTCAACAAAATCAAAACAACAACAATTTTCATAAAAAAGTTTTTATTCCACTTTCTAATCAGAAAGTCTTGTAATCATGATTTTAAACAGACAACTTTCAGCACTTTGATCTGCAAGTTGAGCTCTCTGGCTCACAAATAATCAACTAAAAAATAAATTAACAATCATTCGTTAGATAATGGGTAATGAATAAATATTTGATAGACTTAAACCTTTTCTTTATTAAATAATCATTTTAATACATCTGCAGTAAGTCTAAGAACAATATGATCAATATCCTTTTTGAGCTAGTTCACAGATTTTCGTTCAAATACGTTAAAAAAAGTACCAGTTCTGTCAAAGGTGTTAGATAGAGAGTGTACATGGAATAAAGCGTTGAAGCCTAATATGTGACCATTTTTAGAAAAAAAGTATGCTTTGTTCAATGAAGAAATATCATTGTGTATCCTGGTGGGGCAATACCAGAAGCATGAATAGATGAACTGACTGATATGACTGTAATACTGTTGAAATTGGTATAAAAACCCAAATAAAAATAGAGAAAAGAAAGAGGGTCATATAGGCCATTTCATTCAATGCAGAGGAAAAAAAAATGAAGTGAATGTCATGAGAATTCCTAGATTTGCCATTGCCTAAAGATCACCAATACATTGATTGATCTATTAAACAGTTGATTAATCAATCAATCAATCAATCAATTTAATTCATTATCAATTAACAGATTAATTAATTGCTTTTTCATCCCTCTTACCATATGCTCAACTTATCATCGATGAATTACGACACCTTATGCTAACCCAATATGGGTGGAAACAAGCAATTCTGCATATTCTGCCTTTATTTCTGTCTTTGTCTCTGTCTCTTATGAACTTTCCCACTTCTCACTTTATTTCAATCATTTGAAATTATGCTTTGTACTCCTTAATTGTATAACATGTATACTTGGGAAGATTAAACGATATGTTCTGTTCTGCATATGACGGTTTAACTTCACTCATGAAAACTTAACCCTTATAGTCCTGAAAACGACTTCATGCTTAGGCAAACAGGTTAGATCGAGGCTGGCCCCCAAAGAAAATTGGTGGCTGGCCTGTGATCTAACCTATTTGCTACTCTCAACAAAATTAAGCACATATCTAAGGTTTTGAAAAGCAGATGACACAAAAATCTATTTTTAGAAAATTACCCAGTATTCTAAGGATTAATCCCTTTCTCTAGAAGGTACTTTGTGACTTGTCCAAATTAAAAAGCATGGATTCAAAGCAGTGGAAGATTTTACAAAGCATTCATTTTTAAAATGAGGAGTCAACCTAGCCCCAAACAATTCTTGTATGTAGTTTATATGGGGTTTACTGCTGTGTCAACAGGAATTCAAATATATTACTGCTTTCCTGGATTCTACCAGTACAAGGCAGGGCCCTGCAGAGTCTTGCCCATGGACTCTCCTATGAGAAATCCCAGTGCCCCTGGTGTGGATTGAACCCAGGGTTCCTGTGCAAGGCTTTATTTCTTTCATAGGCAAGAGGCCTATATTTACGGCTGAAATTGTTGAATTGGAAAACCAAAAAGCTGGTGTGACTTTGAATGTTAGGGAAAACTGCATTTTAGAGAAGCTTTCGATTTGAAAGGTGCCTTTTCTAGAACCCCTGCAATATAATGCAAAAAAAGCCCTTCTGTGTCACAAGTCCTTAACCCTTTCCCAAACAGCAAATTTTCGACTGTCCCAAATTGAAAGAGTTTGCAGATGACATTTCAAAATGTGATGAAATTAAAAAATATTCTTCAGATAGACCAGAAAACCTTGTGGGAAAAGGAAAAATTGCTCGTTACGAGCAATTTCTCCTTTTCCCACAATGTTTTCTGAAGTCGTCTGCAACAAAGCCGTCAAATGTCGTCATTGTTTGGGAAAGGGTTAACCTTTAACCGCTGGGCCATACAGAACCATCATTTCTCAATCTTACAATTGCCGCTTTGCCAATCTAACCACTAGGCAATAGAGGCTTTACCATCAGAAAGCCTTTGTAAAAACATATGTTCAAGCCAAAGCTACGAGGATTCTGCCTTGACCTTTGTCTCGTTATCACTATCACAAACTCACAATCACAAACAAATATCACAATAAAAACATGAGTCATTTACTACATGCATCCAGTGGGACTCTGACAAGTTATCTACCCTGTATAAGGTCCTCATGGATACCGCTTTACATAATTTAACGTGTTTTATAAAACAGCACAAACGAGGTTGATTAATCTTAGTTGTAAGAACTTGTCTCACAATCGATGTTTAACAATTTGAATGGCAAGCATCCACAGACTGATTAGTTAGTTAAATTTAAACTAATTAATTTTACATCAGTTGAGACTGAAACTTAAAGCTTATTGAATTCACTTTCATTGACTATTTCCTGAATACAAGACCAGCATTTGGGCTTAATTCTGAGTAAGTCCGACATTTTCTCCTTGCTGTTACATGTTAGTAAAAAATGTGCTTAAAAATTAGGAAGGGAAACACTGCGAGTTTAGCAGTTGCTCTAGCAAATCGGTTTTTATCAGTCATCAGAGCATTTACGGACAGATAGCAGGGTAATGTATAACATAATTGATATCTGTCAGCTCATGTGATCGCTATGTGCGCCTGTCAGTATTGATTTTATTGTTCTGTTTTCACGTTTTATTTTCATTTTTTTTTATTTTACTCCATAAAGGTAACCGCATAAATAGAAAAGATTGTTGATATCTTTGAATAGACAAGGTTATCGGGATCGGCTTCAGATTATTATATGATTCGCCTTCAGTTCACTATATAATATTCCTGCGCCTTCCTCAATGACATTCGCTATTCACAACACTAACCATGTATTCTCTATTTCTCTTTTGTCTCTCAGTTTGCTTTTTGTTCCTTTTTTTCTATACCAATAAGGCATGTAGCAGAGACTTGTATTGTACGTCATCAATGTTACATACATAGAGAATAGATGGTTGGTGTCGTGAATCGGAAATGTTATTGGGCAAGGCTTAGGAATATTATCCAGTGAGCCGAAGGCGAAACGGATAATAATCCAAAGCCGAGCCCGACAACTTTTCCCATTCAAAGACACCAACCATCTATTCTATTTATCCTGTTACCTTTATATATTCTTTCAAACAAATAAGATGTAAATAAAACACGAGAAAGAAGGAAAAAATATGTAGTGAATGATGTTAACATGACGTCATTTCGTTCTTATGACATCAGGATTTGTCGTGTGGATGTGTTATATGGTTAGTGCCGGATATCACAAATGTTATACGGCACCTAGTTATCAGTCCCAAAATGACACAAGTGACAGGATAAAAATCCTTCTTAACATATAAGTCATCATTGTGAGCAGCAGTGGTAGAGTTTTGGCCTCATGTGACGAGAGTCCCTTTTCGAACTATGTCAGTGGCAAGGTAAAAATGCTGAGACTAACCCACAAATTGGCGCAAGTACTGGTCATTTATCCAAGAAGCAGTCATTGAATTAAACAAGCTTCAAGTTTCTGTGCAAATTTAACAAGCGTCAAGCTTCTATGCAAATTTAATAAGCTTCAAGCTTCTGTCACGATTGATGAAAATGAATAAGTTTAAACTAACATTGTTATATGATAAATGGTGCAGGCCTTATGTTTTCATGATCCTGTGGTGTATAGCTTCTTTTCAAGATATTCTTTCATAATATTCATAACTACCCAGTTTTGCAGATTATCTGAGCGCCAGTATGTTTTTAATTAATTAACAAACTACAGTACACAATTCACTCAACCTTAATTAACAAGCTATGTAGTAATACGGATCCCCTTTCCTTGGTCGACCATTCTATTTCACTATTTCTAAATCGTGGGTCTAATTGTTCGTTAGTCTGTGTCGTTGGAGGTCCTATCTTATAGGAGCCTGGTTTGACGCAAACTTGAAACGCCACTCGTATGTGATGCATTTTCTTCGTTTTGGGGTCTATCACTCTGAAATAATAATTTTTTCATTTCACTCTGCGAAAAACATTGAAAGCCTTTGATAACTTTCACAATAATAAACAGCCTTTGATAGCCTTCACAATGATATACCTTTTTTTTAAATTAACTTTTTGCAGCTTAAAAATCATAACAAGCTCTAAAAAGGTAATTTGCCAGAAAACAAATAAATGGAAACAGATTAAGACAAGAGGCCAACCAACAAGTATTGAAACGGACTTACAAACTAAACACAAAATGCGCTCATTCAGCTAAAGGCTCATGAAAGGAATCTAATGCTATATCAAACTATATTATTTGTTAAACTTTTGGTCAGATTAAAATAGTTATCACCAAACAAAAACATCAGCACAACTTAAACATGAAAGGCAACAAGAAATAACCCAGATTAGCCAGTTTAATAATTCAGATTGCCTGATTCTTCACCTCTGACCTGGTCACATGATAAACAAATTTTTTAACCGACCAATCAGAATTCGTTATTCTCAAAATTTAAAGAAACAGATTGTTGATTAACATGATTGAATTAGAGACAACTATATTTCAAGCACAAAATAACTTATGTTAGAAGAGTTTACTAATAGGGTCTTCCATCATTCATTAACCAATTTTCATGACTTTTATAAAAAATAATAAGAAGATTCAATATATTTTTCAGTACAGTAGAACTTTTTTGTCTCGAAATTGAAGTGACCCCTCGAAAAAGTTCAAGACAAAGAGAGCTCGACACATAGATGTTTTGGAGTTGTTAGGTACGAAGATTACTGAGAACGAAAAAAACGGAAGTATGACATGCCATATAAAATTCAGTAGCTACAATGGTTAATCGAATAAGATCGTTCTTTCTTGTTTCAATGGTCTTTTTCAACCATGTGGAAAGAGTGTTTAGAGCAATGATGGCTTCGTATTTTTGTTCTATTGTATAATTAGAGAATTTCCTTTTAACTGTTTTATGACTCTTGGGAGTTAAGCAAGGTATTCCCCGGGTTGGTTACCAGGTCACCAGACAAATTCAAATTCCTACAGCTATTGGTTGTGTTACTGGTAGTCATTTTATTTCTAACAGCCCTTTTATTGTAAATGGTTCAATTGACACATATAGCTCGCGACAAACATACCCACAAAAATTGGTAATTGACCAAACAAACAGACAATAAAAGGTGTGAAAACAATATGACAGCTTCCGATCCATTCATAAGTGAGTCAGTCATCTGTCTATGAATACCCTAATTAAACCCTTCGACATATAGGGTGTGAAAATACGTGTAAAATGAAAGTGGGGACCGGTAAAAATGGTTCCACACAAAGAATTATTCGACAATGGGAATTAGACACAGAGAAGCTGCTTTGTATGAAAATAAAGAACAAATGCTTCTGGATCTATAATTTCTTTGACACAGAGAAGACTTTGACAGCAGGAAGTTCGACACGAAGAAGTTTTACTGTAATTCATTTATAACTCATATACATTCATGTGCCATTAAGGAGAACTAAAATTCTACTTACTTGTGTTTTGGTGAGAATTCTGTACATCCTGCATACCTCAATGTGGGTGACAAGAAAATTTGATTGACAGATAGATCGTCTGGGCGGGATTTCTCTGTAAATACTGGGGGCTGGGGCAAGAGAACGCTGTCCCCGGACAACAGGTCACCTGGTACAGGTAAATAAGGAATTCGGTTAAATTTTAAGCACATACAGTAGAGGTAAATAAGGAATTGAGTTGAATTTTTAGCATGTACAGTACAGGTAAATAAGGAATTGGTATAAACTTTTAGAATGTGAAAACTATGTACAAATCATGATAAGAAGCATAAAGTACAGGGGCCCGTTTTACTAAACAACTTACGGAAAATGTTTGCGTAAGTCATAATTGATAAACATGGATAGTATCTTCAATGAAAGTACAATGTTGCAATGTGGCACTTCATTGGAAGCGTCTCGGAGAGACGCTTCCAATGATGTGTCACTTTGCAATATTGCTTCGTCCAATATTGAAATAAGAGGAATTGTTGTTTTAGACTTACGCAAATCTTAAGCGTAAACTGTTTAGTAAAACGGTACCAAGGTGAATAGGGTATTGAGTTAATTTTTAAGCATGTGAAAATTTTGTAGAAATCATGATAAGAATCATAAAGTTCAGGTAAATAAGGAATTGGGTTAAGATTCTAGCACATGCAGTAAAGGTAAATAAAGAATTGGGTTAAATTCTAAGCATGTGAAAACTTTGTAGAAATCATGATTAGAGGCGTAGAAGTGCAGGTATTTAAGGAATTGGGTTTAAAGCTAACATTTTTTGAAAGATTGCAACTTTACACCATTTTCAACAGTAAATCAATCATATAGCGCCATTCAGAACACCTATCTATGCTCCTGGTATAGGAAACAATTCTAATAAGCACCTGGTACAGGTAAATAAAGAATTGGGGTGAATTGTTAACATGTAAAAACAGCATACTTCTTCAATTTTTTTGTCTTAACCTTTTACCAAATGCCAAATTTTTCAGCAGTCCCAAATTGAAAGAGTTTGCAGACGACATTTGAAAATGTGATGAAATTGAAAAGCAATCTTCTGATAGGGCAAAAGAAATTGTGGGAAAAGGAGAAATTGCTTGTTAGGAGCAATTTCTCCTTTTCCCACAACGTTTACCAGAGTGGTATGCAACAAACTGGTCAAATGTCGTTATTGTTTGGTAATGGGTGAAGTTCTCGTTAGATTAGTCTTATACTGAAACGTGCGGTTTGGTTCTGCATTGTTTGATACATATCAGCCATTTTTATTTATTTAAATTACATTTGGGCCTTTTAAGGTGCTCCATAAAAGGCCAAATAGTAATGTTAACAAAATAAAAATTGCTGAAACGTATCAAACAATGGGAAACCAAACCACACATTTCAGTCGCCGATTGGCAATATTGGCACTCCACAGTAAGTTGCTGATCTACAATATTGGCAGCAAAAGTTAAAGGATCCAAATACATAATGCTATTCGAGGATAGTAAATATTTACCTGTTGAATGGAGATCTCCGGTATCCAGTATTTTCCGTAAACTATTAATCTTTGTGCCGAAATAAGCCACATGCCACTTGTCAATCACGTTGGACAGGTTAGCTTTATTGGGCATCCTGGGTGAAACAAAATAGACTCAGTGTGCTGTTAAAAGGCCTGATATTGTTAACCCTTATAGTGCTGAAACCGACTTCATTTCTTATGCAAACAAGTTAGATCCAGGCCAGCCACCAAGTAAATTGGTGGCTGGCCTGTGATCTAACCTGTTTGCTACTCTGTGTATCTTTCTTCATCAAAATTAAAGATAGCTAAGGTTTTGGAAAGCAGACGACACAAAAATCTATTTTGAGAAAACAACCCAGCATTCGAAGCGTTAAGGAATGTTCAAGCCTGAAAAGCATTACTTGAAGCCTGCATTTAACCATCATCAAAATGAACAAAGAAGGAAAATTTAAAATCTCAAAGCCTCTAATCAGGACCAGGCCTGAAAATAAGCTGTCTGTGTTTGTTTGTTTTAACATCAACTCAATAGTATTTCAGCCATAATATGGTGCCCTTCTCATAATCTTTAGAGAAAATCACCAATCTAAACTGCGCATAAGGGCAGGTCAAATCAGGTAGAACCATCAGCATATCGTAAGTCAGCTGGGAGAATTCCCTCATTAAAACACAAATGTAGCGCTACCATGATTTGAACCCAAGGAGAGGTCATGTAATTTCAAGTCTGTAGTCTGTTCTATAGTCTAACCACTAGGTCATTTAGACCCATGTCTTGCATTGGATTTTACTGTAGGATTTATCAATATATGGGTTTCTAATCGCATCAACATTATTTCAGTTATGTTGCGATGCCAGACTCGAATTATGGAGGAAGACCCCATACTCAACTTTATCCTGTCACCAGCGCAATGAACGGACCGATAACAGGGTGCCGTATAACATTTGTGATATCCGACACTAACCATATATCACATGATTCACATGTGAGATCATGATGTCATATGTAAGTCAGTGCATATGACGTCATGTGTGCATCATTCTCTACTTGTTTTCTGTCTTTTGTTTTCTTTATTTCGTATTTTATTTTCATTTTGTTTGTTAATAATAATCCATGGAGGTAACAGGATAAATAGAATAGATGATTGGTGTCCGTGAATAGGAAAAGTTATCGGGCTCGGCCTCGGATTATTATTCGTTTTGCCTTCGGCTCACCAGAAAATATGCCTACGCCTTGCCCGATAACATTTCCGATTCACGACACCAACCATTTATTCTCTATATCCATAAGGGCTGGTCAAGCCAGGTAGAACCATCAGCAATGGGCAAGTCAGTCGGGAGACTATCTCTCATAAAAATTCAAATTACTTTAGAATTATTTTAACCTCTACTCTTGTCTATTATCCTCACCCTCATACCTTAATTTAAACATACACCAGCCATGCTGGACGGAGTATTCCTTGGGCGGCTCACCCCTCTTGAAGTAGAGATCTTCACCTCGCAGTTTATGGCAACTTTCGCAGAAACAGGTGTTAAATGTTGGATCAAAGTACCCATCTGCAAAAGATTAATTTATCAATTAACTCTTAAAGTTCCCGGACTTCATACAATAGAAATAAATATGTAAAATTAGGATTTGGCATATGGTATTCAGCTTTGCTCCAAACAAATATTCTTAAAAATAAAGTAACCGAAATCGCTCTATAATGTAGATAATGATGGAAAAAAAACCCGAGGTATCACTAACTGGATGTTACATCCACTGTATGGTAATGAGTAACCCGTATACCCTGTTGTTCTTTCTGTGTAAGATCTACATGGCCAACCATATGATATTCCGGCTAGTTTGATGTAAACCCTTCAGTGCAAGAGCATGTATGTTTGCTTTCAGAGTGTATTCTAAGGATCACAGGCCAGGTGTCTATAGCTTGTCATATATGCAAGCTTTATCTAGGTCATGTGGCCTTGTCACCAGATTTGTATAAAAGGAAAAATATGCCCAAAGTTTGCTGAAATTTTACGGTTTTCTCTGCTGTAATATTAAATAAATGAGTTCTCCTTTACTTACATAAGTTCCTAAAAAAATATTTTGATGTCCAGGGACTTTAAGAATGCAATACATAGAGATTCAAGTAAAAACAATGACTATGGTTTCTAACAGAGGCAGTATTTCCCTTTCTTCTTTTCGCAATATCAAAGGAGTCTGTAGATCTTATAAGAATTTTTTTGCATCATGTTTAAGGCCCTGTCTACAGTCTTTTTTAGTTATATTATCCCTTTCCTGGATCCACAAGTACTATTACTAGGCTAGGGCTCTGGAGTGACTAGCCAAGGTTCACTCCCACCAAACAATATGTGTTGGTTGGGCTCCAATTTGGGACCCCCTTAACCACTGGGCCACAAAGGATGCGTAGTAGACCTTATTAGAACTGGTTATTTATCTACATGTTGTTGTTTTTAAATGGGTTTTACATTGCATCAACAATAATTCAGTTATGTTGCAATTCCCAGTTCATATTGAAAATGTCCCTCTTATATCACATATGGGAAAGCCCTTACATCTAACCCATTCAAATACTGGTCTTAACTAAGTCATGGAAATACAGTCCACCCTCGATAGTCTGGTCGTAGTTAATCCGGATTATTCGCCATCCGGACAGAATATGTAGGGAACGGTCCTAACCTTCATTAATTCCACTGTTTAATCCAGAAAATCCGCGTTCCGGCTCTGGACAGTGAAAGTCGGGAACCAAGCCTATCTTCTAATAGTATATGCATTTGACTAATCCGGAAACCAGCATTATGATTTTTTTTTTGCGGTAACCTACGTTAATTGACGATATGGAAATCCAACATTCACACCTTTGGCAAATTTGCATGTATGCTTGATCATAAATGTTTAGTGTAATGAGAGGTGTTGATTGATAGTAAATCGTTCATTTAGTCAGTCAACTGGTCTAACCTAATTGTAATTATCGTCGCGTGCAGAAAGTCAAGTTTGTAAAAGGTGTTAACTCACTGCATTGACAGCGATTCAGAGACAATGTCTGTCAATCATTTTCAACTATTAGGTATTTTTTACTTCATAGTAATTATTATGAAAAACGGTGTATAGGTAAACATTTCACTGGAAACTCACTGATTGTTTATTCCGGATTATTCATTAATACGAACATTACTCCTGGGAACGAAAATGTCCGGATAAACGAGGCTCGACTGTACCCCTCTTACCCTACCTATGGAAATACCCATCTTACTCTACCCATGGAAACATTCACCTACAGCCGTGTAAATGCTTATCTTAACCATGGTAATACCCTCCTAACTGTAACTTGGAAACACTTCTCTTACCCTTTTCGTTGAAATATCTGCTTATCTCAACAACTTGAGTATCATATTCATCGTTAATTTGGAAATACCCCCATTTATCTGAACCATGTTAATACCCCTTTTATCTTAAATCTTAGAAATACTCTGTTATCCCAACCTTGGAAATACCCCTTCAATATGCTGATCTAAAATACATTACCTGGTAGTGACAGCTGGGCTTTGATTCTAATGCATATATTATGATATTCACAGTTTCTTATCACAGATGGGTGTTCCACAATAGTACGGGTGGACTTCTCCTTTACAACTGAAAAAATAAAATGTCAGTTCAATTTATACAATAATCCTTTTGAATCTCTTATGCATAGTGCAATGACTGTGCCACAGAAGGTTAAGAAACAATTGTGGCAAAAGGAGAAACTGCTCAAAATGAGCAGTTTCTCCTTTTGTCACAATGGTTTCTCATTTGTTTATATTGGGTGAATCCAGTGTTAACAGTATTTCAATTATCTTATGGCTTTCCTGGATTCATCATTACTAAGCAGAGCTCTGCTGTGTCTTGCCCTAAGACACTTTCACAAAATCTCAGTACTGCTGGTGAGGATTGAACCTAAGACTCCTGTTTCACAAAAGATTTTCAAAACAAAGTCGAAAAAGTGTTCTTGTTTCTTATTCCTGAACACTGTGACTAACTGCTAAAAAGTTGCAACATTTCTGATAAATTCATATTAGCACCAAACCTCCTCATGAAAGGTGAATAACTTCTGTATTTGAAAATAAATCCTACTTTGGGTAAAATCGACATCATATAACATAGAATAAGTAAATTGGTCAAAAATAAAGTGATAATGCTTGGAAAAAAAACAATTTACTTAACTATTTAGGCAAAAATCATTGTTCTACTTATTAACAAGTTTTCAAGCGTTTCTAAACTGCTACAGTATTTTCTACAATCTGGACCAATCTTTAAATCCACTAATTGGTAGATATCTAATTGGCAGTTCAATAAAGCCTTAATTCAATTTCAACGTACCATCATCTATATCTGCCTTCTCTCTGTCTTCTATAGACTGTTGGGAATCTGTAAGAGCATTGTCGTCATCCAAAATAATGGAAACCTGTAAATTGTATAGAAATGAAGACATCATTAGTTTGAGCTTGAGTGCCATAATCATTTTTTGTTTGGTTTTGTCGAGATTCTAAAGCATTTTATTCATATTACAAATGCTCTGCTCATGAACCACAAATACCCAAGCTTCCCTTACTTGCAACATAATTCTCTTTTTGCCACAACTTTTTCTATAATATTGAATAGTAAAAAGGGTTCACTCATTTCCAAATTCATGTATATACATTTCTGACAATTCCGAATGGAAAGTTTAAGTATACCACAAAAAATAAAATATAACATTATATTATATTACAGCTTTTCTGGATTTGCAAGTACTAGGTTAGGGCTCTAAAATGTCATGCGAAAGAGCACGAAACCAGAGGTACAAGTCAGGCTCAATACCAGGACCCCAAGGTCTTAAACCACCACTTTAACCTGGCCATGCATACCCTTTCAAGTATCATAAGTAAGGGGCTAAGGCACTTACCTTTTCACATTGCCCGTACAGGTCAATAAGTCCATGGCACGGACATGGCACATCACGCGCCGCGGGCCCCTGATCTTCACCATTGACGTACAACCTAAGGCTATTGTCATCATCGAGTAGTATACCTAAAGTGTGGCCAACTTGTAACTTGTCTAGATTTGGTCCATAATGCTCTTTGATCTGTAAATTAATTTGTTCATAGAAATTGAAGTATTGCTATATGAAGAAGCTGTTTTTTGATTTGCTTGAGTTAAATTTCATTTCATACATTTATTTGTTTTTACATCGTGTCAACATTATTTCAGTTGAGTTGCTATGTCTTTCTCATTATAATCAAGGAAATACCCAAACTGAACTGCCGATTAAAGTTTGTCAAGTCAGTCAGGTGACCACGTCTCGTAAAAATCAAAATATCGTCACCAGGATTTGAACCCTACTGGAATGAAGCTGTGTGGTTTCAAGTTCCATACTCTAAACACCAGGCCAGCGTGGCCACTTTAGGTAAAACAAAATAAAATACTAAGACAAATGAAGCAAAATGTTTCTATTACTTGTCATGATTTGATCATTGATCTGTAAATTAATCTGTACATATAAACGAATTAAAAATAACTAAATGCATCATCATAGAGATTGGATTTCACACTGGTTTTAATTGAAAGCAAATCAAATAATAAAATTATAAAGTTGTGTTGAGACTCTTCTGACCATTCTTATAGAGAGCTTTCTATTATACATGTTACATACCTTTGCTCCACAGGAATACACATAATCACTTTGTACAACAGCCGAGGACTTTTTTATCCCCGTGGCTGATACGGGGAACACATATTTCTCCGGGGAAAATCCCAAATAACCAATCATTAACGAGGAACTCCATCTCGGATTTAATCTCTCTATTCTTACCTGAAATCACAAACAGACTGGTTAATACACTTGATTGGGGATTCAATAGCTGTATACTTATCTGAAATCACAAACAGACTGGTTAATACACTTGATTGGGGATTCAATAGCTGTATACTTATCTGAAACCACAAACAGACTGGTTAATACACTTGATTGGGGATTCAATAGCTGTATACTTATCTGAAATCACAAACAGACTGGTTAATACACTTGATTGGGGATTCAATAGCTGTATACTTATCTGAAACCACAAACAGACTGGTTAATACACTTGATTGGGGATTCAATAGCTGTATACTTATCTGAAATCACAAACAGACTGGTTAATACACTTGATTGGGGATTCAATAGCTGTATACTTATCTGAAACCACAAACAGACTGGTTAATACACTTGATTGGGGATTCAATAGCTGTATACTTATCTGAAATCACAAACAGACTGGTTAATACACTTGATTGGGGATTCAATAGCTGTATACTTATCTGAAACCACAAACAGACTGGTTAATACACTTGATTGGGGATTCAATAGCTGTGTACTTATCTGAAATCACAAACAGACTGGTTAATACACTTGATTGGGGATTCAATAGCTGTATACTTATCTGAAACCACAAACAGACTGGTTAATACACTTGATTGGGGATTCAATAGCTGTATACTTATCTGAAATGGTTAATACACTTGATTGGGGATTCAATAGCTGTATACTTATCTGAAATCACAAACAGACTGGTTAATACACTTGATTGGGGATTCAATAGCTGTATACTTATCTGATATCACAAACAGACTGGTTAATACACTTGATTGGGGATTCAATAGCTGTATACTTATCTGATATCACAAATTGACTGGATGCTGGTTACTTGGATTGGAATGCTTTTATGTATCCATCTTCCCTCACAAGCTCATTATCAGCTCAATTTCAATCGTTTATTCAGAAAAATTCAGGCATCTAGCCCATACTTCATTATTAGTAAAACATAATACATCAACCAAGTTAAAGTAAGGCTTAAGCATATACAGTGAACCCTCGTTTATCCCGACCCCGATTATCCGGATGTCTCGCAATCCGAACGAAATTGTAAGGGAACGGAATTATTGGACCAGTTTGTTGCAGACGACTTTTGAAAACATTGTGGGTAAAGGAGAAATTGCTCGTGACGAGCAATTTCTCCTTTTCCCACAATGTTTTCTGCCATATCAGAAGATTATCTTTGAAGTTCATCACGTTTTGATATGTCTTCTGCAAACTCTTTCAATTTGGGACGGTCGACAATTTGGCGTTTGCTAAAGGGTTATAAGTATATACCGCTCATACAGACCGTTTATGTCTTAATGTGAATAAGAACATGCTCTGCTTCATTAGTCCGGATTATTCGGTAAACCGGACATTTTGTTGAGAACGGACATGTTCGGATAAACGAGGGTTCACTGTATAAATGTCTATGCTTTAAACACTTCATATCAATACAATTTGATATTAATATATTATCAGTAACGGGGTAATCATTGGGAATGTCTTTATTAAACTTTCAAAATAGATAAAAATATATTTTCGTATCAGGCCATCAATACAAAAGTAATTATGGATGTATGGTTTCTTTCAGTTAAGAGAATATGGGCCACGTCATGCGAAAAGGGGCACTCGGACATAGCAAACAGTGTAGCCCCAGACCAGCCGCCACGTCACTGACATGGCGGCTGGTCTGGGGCTACACTGTTTGCCATCTAAGAGGACATCCAGTTATACCTTTAAATAAATACAAATGATAACTTTCGTGACAAGATGCTGAAATAATAGCAATAGAGCTGAGTCAGCGCTTTTTTTTATATGTTCGAGTGCCCCTTTTCGCGTGACGCGGCCCATATTATTTTACAATTACATATGCCTCTATGAAAAATATAACATTTATCATGAAAATAGGTAGAAGTTTTAGGAGGATAATGTAAAAAAAAGTTAATACATTGCTATTGAAATATCAGGGTCCACTGGATGCAAGTGAGAGAAAAACAAGGGTCCAACCAAGTATTTGGGGGGGAACATGTCCAAATACCAGGTAACCAAAGAAGTTAAAACTTCTTGTGTTTGGGACAAAATGTGTTTTAAAAAATTTGCATTCAGTTGGACACAGTAGGTAGGGCGTAAAGCACGCAAACATGAGGTAACTCTTATGCCTGTATATGGGCGCAGGATCATATGTCATGACTTACTTATGATGTCATGATTCATCACAAGATTGTGTGTTTTATGGTCAGTGCCATATATCACAAATATTATACAGCACCTTGTTATCATTCCCAAAGTCGCATTGGTGAAAGGATAAATGGCTTTTGTTGACAGAAAAACTCATATGGTGTCATGGCTAAAGCCTCATGCCTTTTGTTCCTGTCGTCTGGCAAAGGAAGATGGCCCTAAATACGTTTTATGTACACATTCTTCTTACCTTAAACATTTTATTCTTTACAAGGGGTTTACTAGTGATAGCAATAGCTTGGTTATAACTGGCCACCCTCTCTATCGTCAGGTTGTTGTTACTGAGTAAGATGTTCTTCCCATGGTTAGTGTGGAACTCGGGCATAAAACTGCTGGCAGTGTCTAAATCCTGGTCATTATCGATGGGCTGTAATATATAATAACCATTATAGTTCTGGAATCAACTTCATGCTTATGCAAACAGGTAGGATCCGGGCCAGCTGCCAAGTACATTGGCGACTGACCTGTGATCTAACCTGCTTGCTACTTTTAAGTATCTTTCGTCATGAAAATTAAGCAGATATCTATTTAAGGTTTTTGAAAGCAGATGACAAAAAGATCTATTTTTAGAAAATTACCCAGCATTCTAAGGGTTAAGATATCCTTTAAGTAGCGAGATCTACTTTGCTACAGTAAAAGGGAATTTAAAGTTCTTGTAAGATAAATTTCAATTATTCTAGAACTTCCACAATTTAAGTATAAATGAGCGCAAGTATGGCTTTAAGGATGCTGCTATATATGACAATTTCATACATTCATATAAAATGCCATATTGTAACTCTGCCATGCCGAGTTTACCTTAATATATTATATGTAAGAATTAAATGATGGTAATATCATGGAAGATAAAAATAAAAAACTCTCAAAATAAATGAAAATAGTAAAATTATTGTATAGTGCAATAGTAATTAATAGTAGTTCATACTAGCTTGTCAAGATTTGTTTCTACTCATACAGGGGAATTTTAAGCCACATTCAGGGCAAGTACTAGCTACGTATCCAGGAAGCAGAATCAAGAGAGATAAGTCTAGGTTGTAAGAACTTGTTTCACAATCGAATTAAAAAAACGGTTAAACTACAAACAGTTACACATGAATGTGATAACATTTGAATTTATTTATATTCATTTGGTTTTTGCACTGCCTCAACATTATTTCAGTTATGTTGCAATGTTAACCTATTGTTGGAGGAAGACCCCATACTCAACTGCCCATAAGAGCTGGTTGAACCAACATCATTCCGTAAGTCAGTCGGGAGCCTACCTCCCATGAAAATTCATATCCCTCAACAGGGGGGCCATGTGATTTTAAGTTCTGTACTCTAAACACTATGTCCCCTATCACATTTGAATACTACACGTAGGATAGTAAAACATGTAGGATAGAAAGATATGTACATACCAACAATATCTGGTGCCCTGTCTCAGACTCTACAGACGGGGTGGATAAACTGCTGTCAGTGACTAGAACAGCGCTGCTCACAACAGAAACTGACTCTACCATCCCGTACAAGTCAATCACAGCAAATACATTCTGTGGACAAATAAACAAGGTATATTACAAGGTATATTACTGATTCTACCATCACGTATAACAAAACAGCTCTTGTGCAGTTTAAAAACAAAAAAATCCAAACAAGCTCTTTTAACCCTTTACCAAACGCCAAGTTTTCAACTGTCTCAAATTGAAAGAGTTTGCAGACGATATTTCAAGATTTGATGAAATAGATAAAGCATTTTCTGATTGGGCAGAAAACATTGTGGGAAAAGGAAAAGTTGCTCGTTACAAGCAATTTCTCCTTTTCCCACAATGTTTACCAGAGTCGTCTGCAACAAAGTGTCAATATTGTTTGGTAATGGGTTAAGTAACAGCAGGGACATAGGTAGCTTAATGATCAATTGTGTTTATGTGGAAAAGCAGCAAGTGCCCTTTGAGGTAATATCATAAAGAGCTTATGATAAAGTCCCAGTCCGGGAACATGCAAAGGTGCATTGCATCCATAACATTGAGGGTTCAATACAAAATTATAATAAATGGTTCGCATTTGTGAAGGACATACTATAGTTTTGCACTTAACCCTTCATATTTTATAAGTGGGAAATATCTTGGATGCAGTGCAAGACTATAATAAGTGCTTCACATATGTGAAATACTTACTATAGTCTTGTGCTGCACCCTCCACATAACCACAGGGGTCATGAGCCAAGAATATAGACTATAGACCCATGTGGAAGAAACATTGCTGAAAACGTCATTTAACTCTTATAGTGCTGAAGCCCACTTCATGCTTATGCAAACAGGTTATATCCAGGCCAGCTGCCAAGTAAATTGACAGCTGGCCTGTGATCTAACCTGTCTGCTACGCTGAGTATCTTTCCTCAACAGAATTAAGAAGATATTAAAAGCTTTAGAAAGCAGATGACACAAAAATCCAATTTTAGAAATTTACCCAGCATTCAAAGGGTTTAACTCCATCAAATCTCTCACGTCTAGTCACTGACATCTTACCTTTGGTATGTTTGAAGCAGCCACCCCAAGGTTTTCACCATTCAAATACACATACATTGTTCCGTCATGGCTTCTGCGAATTCCTACCCTGTTTCCAACCTGAAAGAAAACAAATAGTTCTAAACTCACTGTGATATACATAATATACATGTTGTAAGCAAATATTTATTTTCAGTTCCCTTCGCTATTTTTTGGGTATTAAAAGGTAAAGGTTTTGTTTATCATAGTGTCAGCCCTATTAAAAGGGCCAGCAAGTTTTGGCTTATGAGACACTTTTCACTGATTATAACAAGTACCTCCCAACTTCCATCACTATGCCAGGAGCCAAGTGTATATAAGTCGATAACCATTTAATTTAACTAGCTTGTGGCTTACGAACTGGTCATTTCAAAACAAGTCCCACAAGAAACATTCTTCAGACAAACACCTCAAGTGGGAGCAATTTCTCCTTTTCCCACAATGTTTTCTGCCCTATCAGAAGATTAATTTTCAATTTCATCACATTTTGAAATGTCATCTGCAAACTCTTTCAATTTTGGACAGAAGAAAATTTAGCGTTTGGTAAACGGTTAACCAAAAATGCCAGTTGTGCCTTCTTGGAACCTCCTGAGGTCCAAGTTCACCACTTTAACCACTGTGTTACCCTTGACCTCTTCATATTGTACTATTCTATTTGTCTATAATTGAATTTGTTTGCTATATGCTGCGATGGCCATCTTACAATTGAGGAGGAAGACCCCATATCTAACTGCCCATTAGGGCTGGTAAAAACAGGTAGAACCATCAGCATCCATAAGTCAGTCAGGAGACAGCCTCTCATGAAAATTTGTATGCTGTCACTGGGATTTGAAATAACGCAGAGAGAGGCCATGTGATTTAAAATTCTATACTCTAAACACCAAGCCACAGACGTCCCCGAAAAGTCTACATTACTGTTGATAAATGTATATAGGTGATGGCACAAGAATGTGTATCTTTTTAAAAAGCACACCAGGTAAAATCTTATGTGATGAACCTCGGCTGGAACCGACTTGATGCTTTTGCAAACAGATTAGATCCAGACCAGCCGCCAAGTAAATTGGCAGCTGGCCTGTGATCTAACCTGTTTGTTATTCTGAGCATCTTTCCTCATCAAAGTTATGCAGATATTTAAGGGTTTGGAAAGCAAATATATTTTTAGAGAATTCCCCAGTTTTCTAAGGGTTAAACAAAAACCTGACCTCCAGTCTCTCTAAGGATGGTGCATAATTCTCCTTAATCGTAACCCCACACTTTTTCACTTCTGACTCCGTCACAATCCACGTAGGTTTCGTAGTTAGTTCCAGGGACGATAGAGGAATCACAGAAGACGATGTCGTGTCTGAAATGGCCATTGATGTTATACCAATGCGCAATGACCCTGACCAATGCCTCGAAATTTTTTCTATTTTTATCTCGAACAATTCGTCCTTCCTTAAAGGTTCGGAACTAAACACGAGTCCATGATTAAAGTTTTGCACGCGAGTGGCAGACGATCCATTTGTAGCAATTTTTATATTCTTTCCGCAGCATTGACTAAATCTGTGGGTAACTTCTGAAAGAAAGAAAAAACATTAAAATAAATCCAATGTTATATTGCTATGGTAAAGTATGGATCAAATTAGAAGATTAAAAAAAGTAATGCCTTTCATAAAAAAAAGTTTATATTAACTCAGTAATTCACATATTGGGTTTTATGCTGTATCTACACTATTTCAGTTATTTTATGACTTGCTTTCCTGGGTGTAGCGCGTAACAGGCAGAGCTATGTAGTGTCTTAGTTTTATCATAATTCTCAAGTAACATATGTTATTTCTATTTACATCATAATCAGCATCGTTGTCATCATCATTTTCATCATCACAACTGCCATCATGTTATATTTTTTTCTTTTTTTTATATTGGTTTTTACATCACATCAACATTATTTCAGTTATGTAGAGATGCCCGACTCTTAATGATGGAGGAAGACCCCATACTCAACTGCCAATAAGTGGAGGTCAAGGCAGGTAGAACCATCGGTATTCCGTAAGTCAGTCAGGAGACTGCCTCTCATGAAAATCCATATCCCTCTCAGGATTTGAACCCATGCGGAGAGGGGCCATGTTATTTCAAGTTCTATACTCTGACCACTAGGCCACGGAGGCCCCCCATCATGTTATGTAGACCATTCATTAAATGGTTAGCCCATGAAAAGATTGCACCCATTGCCTGTCAAAGAGAACAGTGTCTTCCTCTTTGTGAATAGTGATCGTGTAAATCTATACATCTGCGTCGCTGGTTTTGTGGGAATGTCATTTGGCAAGCCACACCAGAGCCACCCAGGCCTTGTGAATATCAAGAAAGCCTACATATGAACTTTGACACAACATTCAAACTATGCAAAAAATACAGAAGACTTATACACAGGGAAGCTATATATATGCAGTTTTGTTTATATTGGGTTTAACCCCCCTGGCATTGCAGCTTTCCTGAATTGACCAGTACTTGACATGTTTCACCAAAGGACACTCCTGCAAAACCAGAGGTAGCAGGGGGGTTTAAACCGATGTCCCTCACTCACCCACCCCCAAGTTCCAAAACGGCCACCTTTACCATTGGGTCACGCAGATTTACCTGTACTAATGGGTGAGTTGTAGTTTGAATTGTCCGCCACCGCCCTGTTGATTAAGTTATTATCTGTTGGTAGGACCCCACTACCCCCTGTGATGGACACCTGGGCGCATTGTCCATATAAATCTATCACAGCAAAAACACCTGTAATTAAAAAAGACTCTACATTTACACAGCCTTACTCCGAAATATTTCATATGCTGCAGAAGGTATGGAAACAACTGCAGTTTTCTATTTCCATTTTTGGAGGAAGGGGGTTAGGTCCCAAGGGGGCTGGGTGGGAATTGGCATGTAAATGAGAAAAAGGGGGAAAAAATAATGCCTAGCAGGTAACTACAAAATCAAGTTATAACACTATAATTCACCATATAGAGAGAAAAACATTATTTCAACTCTTATCTTCATCAACATGTTTTGTTCATGTTCAAAGTTCAATATTTCCTGATCAAAAATGAATTACACTCCCAAGAGGAGAATTTTTCAAATATTTGGGGGAAAAATATATACTCTAGAGATGGGGGAATTGGGCTGAATAACGCTGAATATTTCATAAAAAAAACAATGCACTGTGACAAATAATGAATGAATGGTGTTTGAAGGCACATCAACAGATAAGGTCATTTAGCACACATTACAATAACTATGAAAAAAGATTATATTGGTCCTAATGAGCAATTAATGTGGATGCATTATACCTCTGTCAAGAGCTGTCCATATGACAGCACGCTTGACTATTCAGTAACTGTCTGAGAGAGATATAGGTCAGTGAACAATAATTTGCTTCTGAAATATGAAGATAAACACACAATTTAAACTAGGACGTTCTGTGTACAGAAGCTGGTAAAGTATGCTTCAAACAAATAGCAGAGTCATTGCACTTAGTCAGTAGCCTTACAATATGACCCTTCATCAATGTGGAGGGTTTAAATCCACTCCTTAGAGAGCATAAAGGTAAATGTAGAAATTATAATTTCTTATTTCCTGTCACCAAAGCAATTTATGGACAATAAAAGGGTGCCGTATAAAAAGTAAATTGGCAGCTGGCCTGTGATCAAACCTGTATGATAATCCGAGTAATTTTCCTCAACAAAATAAAGCTTTTATTGAAGGTTTTAAAAAGCAGACGACACAATGATCTATTTTTAGAGAATTACCCAGCATTCTAAGGGTTAAAAAAAACTTTACCTTGTGGCAAATCTGTGCATGCCACCCCCATATCAGCTCCATTGAAATAATAGTGGAGTGTCCCATCGTGACATCTCATCATGCCGATCCGCGTCCCACTTGTCACGGTGTCCAGGTCTAGCGGGTACCCGTTACGAATGGTGGAACCGTCCTGCATGATTGCAGAACCACTGTAACGTGGAGATTAACAATAGGTCAACTTTTAGGTAAAAGGTAAAGGTAAGGGTTTATAGTTTCATATCTATGCTAAGCATATTCAAGCCACTCTTACAATTACCTCCCTGATCACTGGTTGATAAACCAGTCGTTTACATATGGCTCAAATACAGCCACAGAACATTGGTTTGTTCTATCACAGGTACCCATTTATACACCTGGGTGGGATGATATGAACCCGGGACCCTCTGATCACAAAGCCAACCCCCAACCGCTGGACAACCCCCACCGCTAATATCACCGATCAGCGAATTGCTTTAAAGTGCCAATGTCGCCAATTGGTGACTGTAACATATGTTTGGTTTAGTTAGCTCTGCATTGTTTGTTACCAAGGTCAATGTCATCAAAAGTCAAGGTCATCTGACTGCATCGTTTAGTATGTTATTGTATACAACAGATAATGTGCAATCTTTGTTTAAAGTTTCAACTTAGTATCAAGTAAGAAAATGATTTCATGATACTTTTAAACAGATACAGCCTTTTTTTGTGTGTTTTCCAGGAATTTGATTTGCATTCCGAAGTTTGAAATTCGCAATGCAAGAGTTAAAGGGCTATTTCAAATTTGAGATCTTTATCTTTTTAAAACGAATTGTCTGAATCATCTATAAATAAAACGAAATCACAGATCTAGAGGTACATAAAGCTAGGTTAGCTATACACTTCAAACTCTCTTTCATAACTCTGTGATAAAGATAGAGAGCATATAATGATGGCCACTAACCTTAACATCCAAGTGTCATATTCAATATCTGTCATGGTATTTGGGAAATTCAGGTCCTCAGGCTTAATCAAAGTCACTCCTGAAATGAAAATTAAAATAAATATATAAATAAATAAAGAATTCAGCATACATCATTTGAAGACTATGCGACAAAGTCAACTTTGACAAAAAAAACAACGCAATAAGTAAGACACTGTCATGACAGGGTGGTTATTTGATAACCACCTCAATCAATTACTAAAGAAACCAAATCACCCGCTTCAATGGACCCTGACCATCTGTCGACCATTTGCTCTATCACTACCTCAAAGAGCTTGGTAAGGCTCGAACCTGGGACAAGCAAGTTCTAAGTCCAACACATTAACCACTGGCCTACACAAGACCTCAAACTAAATAAATGTAACAAACTAAATCACCTGCTTCAATGGACCCGGACCATCTGTCCTCCATTTTCTCTATCACCGCCTCAAATAGCTCAGTGAGGCTTGAACCTTGGACACCCAGAGTTCTAAGTCCACCACCTTAACCACTGGACCACAAAAGACCCCAAATAAAATTACCAAAGAAAACAAAAATCACCTTCTTCAATGGACCTTTACCATCTATCCACCGCTTTAAGTCCACCACCTTAACCACTGGGCCACTCAGTACCTCAAACTAAATTTATAAACAAACCAAAGTACCTGCTTCAATAGACCCAGACCATCTATCCACCATTTTCTCTATCACCACCTCAAACAGCTCGTTATCTTTTAACGGTCGATTGCTCATCACAATGGCGTCATTAAACTCGCCTGTCGCATTGGGTCGAATGGCCGTCCTGCCGCTGTTCAATATGGCCGTGTTTGTGCCGTGTAGGTGATGGAAACACAGGATATCGAGGTCAGACACACTAGAGTACTCCATGTCCGGCGTGCTGAGAGAGTCTGTAAAATAAATAGAGTACAATACAATTCTATAGTTTGAGAAAAGTGCATGAAGCCAGAAGATGCCATGCCCTATGTGCATAAACTATTAGGTCAATGAGAGTTTTGCATGGCCTAGGGGTTAACATGGTGGACTTAGAACTCAAGGGTCCCTGGTCCGAGCCCCACCGATCCCTCTGGTTATGTGGTTGTGTTCTTTGGCAAGACACTCCAGGGTACCATTTACTAAACAGTTTACGCTTAAGATTTGTGTAAGTTTAAAACAACATTTCCCTTATTTCAATATTGGGTGGATCAATATTGCAAAGTAATACATCATCGGAATCATCTCTCCAAGACGCTTCCAATGACGTGTCACATTGCAATATTGTACTTTCATTGAAGATACTTTCCATGTTTATCAGTTATGACTTATGCAAACATTTTCCGTAAGTTGTTTAGTAAAACGGTACCCAGAGCCCTAGCCTAGTACTCATGAAACCAGGAAAACTGTAACATAATTGAAAAGTTATTGACATGGTTAAACCAAATGTAAACAAACAAAACAAAGGTGGGTCAATGAATTAGCCTTTTTTTGTTTATTTAGATAACCAAGAAGGGGAGCAGCACCAGAAGATGGAGAGAAGGTAGTGGCGTCTTGATTCCGAATTGTAATTGAGCAAGGCATTAGAATAATATCCGGTGAGCCGAAGGTGAATCCGATAATAATCCGAAGCGGAGACCAATAAATTTTCCAATTCAAGATACCATCTATTCTAAATATCCTGTTACCTTTATGTATTGTTATAAACAAATAAAATGAAAACAAAACATTTCAAAAGGAAACAAAATGCAGAAAACAAGTAGAGATGCTGTTATTGAGACTGTATTTCATGAGATTCAAGCTTCTGTCACATTCAATGTAAACTTATGAGTTTATACTATCTGGGATGAAAAAGAAAATATTGCACAGAAGAACTGGAAGAACTTTTGTGACAAGAGAATTTTTCGGCCTTATGTTTAGTGGGTGGGATAAATATGATTTGATGGTTTTAAGAAAGTCCAACCTACCTAGCTCGACATTTTAGAAGTATTGATAACATGATGTGTCAGTATGGTCATTGTATGTTAACTGCTTTAAATCTTATAGCTATCGTAATCCTTTTATGCATAGAAACATTGAAAATGTTTGATTTTTAGGGGCAACATACCTTAACCTTTATAGTGCTGGAAATGACTTCATGCTTATGCAAACAGGTTGGGTGCAGGCCAGCCACCAACATAATTGGCATCTGGACTGTGATCTAACCTGTTTGCTACTGTGAGTATCTTTCCTCAACAAAATTATTTAAGGTTTTTGAAAGCAGACGACACAAAAATTCTTATTTTATAAAATTACCCAGCATTCTAAGGGTTAATGTGTAGTGGGAGGGATAACTTTGATGTAATGATTATAAAAATCTGACCTACCTAGCTGGTCCACAATAGTGGCCTGGGCAGCTTGACCGTAAAGGTCAATTACACCAAACACATTCTCCGGTACATTACTGGCCGCAGCACCCTGGTCAATACCATTCACAAAGAAATGGACAGTGCCAGTCTCTTTTCTCACAACTCCCACTCTATCACCAGCCTATTAAACAAACGGAACAATTAATTAACCCTTATAGTGCTGGAATCAACTTCATACTTATGCATACAGGTTAAATCACAGGTCAGCCGCCAAGTAAACACCATATTCTTTTAGGATATTCCAAATATGCAATAATGAAGACATTGAAGATGAGTATCATCTTGTTTTAAAACGTCCAAAGTATATTTCTATAAGAAAGCAATACATGAATGGGTTTTATCATAAAAGACCAAGGACGCTTTAATTGATACAACTATAAAAATCATGCGATAAACATATCTAAAATTTGCTTTTAAAGAAACAACACCTTTCGTGCATAATATGACCTACTTATTCATGTGGTTCCTCCACATTGAAATAGAAGTAATTATTTCAAATGTATGTAATTGTACTTTCATTATTGACCAGTATATATTGTATGTTTATATGTTTTGTGTTGTAAAAATGACCATACACATATGTGGAGGTCAAATAAAAGATACCTATCTATCTTAAACTTACATAAAAGTTTCATGAACATTTTAAACATTACATTATCTCACCTTTAACCTATCTAGATTCTGTCCATAATCGTCCATCACCGTTGTTCCATTATACATAACACCGTTACCAGTCATCATCCACGTCCCAGACCGAATGTTTGTCATCGTTGACGGGAAGTCGAGACTGTCCGGCGAGTGAAGCGTGACACCGATCTCTATAGATCCCGCCCACTTGTCGACCATTTTGTCGATCCGCACTTCGAAAACCTCATTTGGACGCAACGTTCTGTTGGTCAAGACGACTCCATTGTTGAAATCATCAAGAGCACTGAAAAAGATGTTAACATTATTGTGAATGTATTTTGTTCTTTCTCTAACATAAGAATCTTGACCACCAATATCTTTTCTTTTTATTTTCATTGTTTACTCTTCAAAGTAATTTTCTCTCCCATGGAATTTTGTAACTGGGAAAATAGAACGCAATAATAGAGAACAAATATCAACCATAAAAGATATTTCTGCTTTTTTAAAGTGGCAATTGTATGTTGCAATAAAAGGAGAAACAGAGTGCTTTGGGCAATGGAAACTTTTTTAAAAGTTGTTCCATGGTTAACCCTAATAGTGCTGGAACAGACTTCATGCTTTTGCAAACAGGTTAGATCCAAACCAGCCACAAAGCTAATTGGCGGCTGTCCTGTGATATAACCTGTTTGCTACTCAGAGTATCTTATCTCATCAAAATTAAGCAGGTATTTAAGGTTTTGGAAAGCAGACGACACAAAAAGCATTCCAATCGACAATGTCATCAGTATTGTCAGTCATGGTTACATACAATGTTTCCACTATCCATTGACTCTTCGACACAGTATTCATACACTCGTCTTTTTTATAATTCAACGCATGTAAATTTTCTCTCATTTTTTTTTTTCAATAAGGTTACAAATTAGTTTGAATTCCGTCAGTATTTATATAGTTTGCCATCTTTTTTTGCTATGATTGGGTCGAGTAAGTCCTACTGACTAAAACTTTACAATACATAGATACAGATTTTGATTCAAAATTTAATTGAAAAAAAAAAAGATCCTTCCACAGCTGGACGGATTTTTCTGTGAAAGTAGAGATCTCCTAAACCAAATGAAAAGGGAGATCACTGCATAGGACTAGGAGAATGTTAGTTTTCATGACAACCTTTTCACACCACCTTGTCTACACTATGAGAAGGGATTAAACAATTCCTCAACTCGTCGCAGTGGTTACTTAAATGTACAACTACGATTGCGATATATATCCACAGGGGCGTAGCTTGACTGAAATGAATGTGTAGGCCGTTATTCTAAGAAGGTCCACCCTTGAAAAAAAGAAATCACCAAGGTACATCCTGGCATGTATTTGAGAGCACAAAAATCTATTTTGTTTAAGCTTCCTAAAATAAAAGTGTAATCAACTGTCTCAAGTGCCCTAAATGAAGCTACGCCAATGATCGAGGGTTCTGTGCAATACTTTACTAAGTACTATAGTAACATACCAGTCTTACATTTTACTCTCAATACAAACAAGGCTTACCTTATGTGTTTCTATAACTACCCAGTTAAGCTAACTAAATGTATTCTTACTTTGGCCTTTGTCCTGATCTCTGATTATTAATTACCGCCGCATGGGAACCGCACCTACTATGGAAGGTGAGTCTCTCTGGAATATCTACCTCTTCTGAAACACAGTTAATGGGGGAGCATAAACCTCAGGGTTCATACAGAGATTTTGTTCAACAATTCAAGCTCATTTCAAACACTTTTAACCCATTACCAAACAATAACGAAATTTGACCAGTTTGTTGCAGACAACTCTGAAAACATTGTGGGATAGGAGAAATTGCTCATGACAAGCAATTTCCTCTTTTCCCACAATATTTTCTACCATATCAGATGATTATTTTTCAATTTCATCACATTTTGAAATGTTTGTGTGTGTGTTTATAAAGGTATAATTTTACAGTACTAGACAGGGCTCTTAAGTGTCCTTACAACACTCTCGCAAGCTCTTGTCTGAATCAGCAAAAAAAATGTATCAGGCTGCTTGAAGCACTACAAAAATGTGGAATTGATTTAAGTTGCCCTGTGTGTATTTAAACAAAAAGCCTTAAATGGAAAATGGTTAACAAAGAAAAGTTTACCATTACTTAATTCTTCGTCATACATGTCTGGAAAGTACCGCAGCACACTTCGTCTTTCCTGGGGACGACTATTAACGATATGATTATAGTTTGGGTTGTTTCTGTCGAGTATCGTCACCTTGACGGTGATTCCGTAAAGGTCGACAACGCCCCACACCGTCGCAGGGCAGGTACTCGAGGCCATTCCTTGGTCGACACCATTGACGAAAAAATGAAGGCTGCCATTTGCTTTCCTGATCAAGCCAATTCTGTCCCCCTCCTTGAAAATAAAGTTGAAATTGATTGTAGTAAGTTAGTAAGTAAGTAAGCATTTTATCAAAGTGACAAAACCTTAAATATCTCCTTAATTTTGATGAGGCAAGATACTCAGAGTTGGATCTAACCTGATTGCATAAGCATAAAGTCAGTTCAAGTATTATTCAATGTTATGCTACATAACAATTTTCATCTTTTTGCTTACAGCTTAGACAAATAACCACCCAAAATTGCTACAAATCAAAGTAAAACATACCTCTAAGGCATCCAGGTTAGCCTGTCCATATGCCTTTCTGGTCTCTTTCCCATTGGCCAGAAAACAGCCAGTCATCATTATAGTACCTAAACATAACATAAACTGTGTATTAACATAATATAAACTATGTATGTTGACTCTGGAAAACATTGTGGGAAAATGAGAAATTGCGTGTAACAAGCAATTTCTCCTTTTCCAACAATGTTTTCAGGTCTATCAGGAGATTATTTTTCAATTTCATCACATTTTGCAATGTCGTCTGCAAACTCTCTCAATTTGGGACAGTCGAAAATCTGGCGTTTGGTAAATGGTTAAATAAGGGATCAAATGTCCAAAAATTAGGATAAATCATGTGGTCAGGTCAAGGGAAATCCCTTTGGATGGAATAATTTATTATAGGTTATGTTCGTTTACCTGGTCGCATATTTGTCATGGTTGAAGGAAAGTCGATCGTACTTGGGTTGTGGGTGGTGACACCAAACTCAATGGATCCGGACCACTTATCTACGAGTGTGTCTAGTCTTATCTGAAAAAAAGGTGTGTCAAGTTAATTGTTAGATTGCGAGACATCAAAGAGCTTTAATGTGTAAAGTATGATGATAATGAAAATTTGCTTCCTATGCCATCGCAACGCAATTTTTAGACATTTAACAACTTAATTGGACATTGGGGAAATCACCAAAGGGGTTCTTGAAAAGTTTAAAACAAAAAGACCTCCGATCCTGTTTATCTTTCATACAAACGGACAATTTATAATATGATTTTTGAAACTTTGGAGATGTATGAGGGGGTTTCGGCCATTTTGGACAGATTGGGATTTGGAGATTTCCTGATCCCTGCTATTATTAGAACCATCTTTTGCTTAAATACTTAAAATGTCGAAAAATTTGCAAAATGGCATAAAAATCACATAATTTTGAAATTAAGTTTAAGTGAATTTAGATTATAAATCAGATAAAATTCCTTCACATAAACATTTAAGAGCCTTATGAATTTTCCTCAAACTAATGAATGAATGGTGTTTTAAGGCACTTCGACAGCTAAGGTCATTTAGTGTGCATTACGTAATTTACCTCGAATAACTCATCATCTTTCAAAGGTCTATTGGTCATTACAACCCCGTTGTTAAATTCATCTAATGGCCGCTGTCTTTCAGCCGTCCGTCGGCCACCACTAAGCTTGACTAGACTTCCACACCGCTCGTGAAATGTCAACCTCTCGTTCGATTGGATACCTTCCTCAGTAATGTTCAAAGATTCGGCATTACGCGTCAGGTCGCTCACTATCTGACTGGAAAGCTGGGCAAGAAATTCGTTGGCGAGCTGGTGAGCAACGTCATTTGGTAGTCCATTGTTTGCTGAAATATAGAAATTGTTATTAGAATATATGGTGGGTGTCATAAATGTTCACTGCCAAGGCGTAGGAAATTTATCTGGATTCAAACATTTTATCAAAATAGTTTCCTGTTCTTACAGCTGTTGGGCATCAAATAAAGAATTTATGAAAAAAGACTAAACCCTTAGAATGCTTGGTATTTTTACTTTACAGGCTAAAATCTTTTCAATATATTGAAATGGATTGAGATTTTGTAATGATTGAATAAAATGAATAAAAAACGTCTAGAGAGTGAATGTTTGTAAATTAAAATTTGTATTGAGTGCTAGATAGTAAAAAATCAAATTAATGAGTAAACGATAATGAGATAACTTGTAGTCTTCACTTTACATTCATAAAGTACCAAAAAACATGTTTCAAAAATCTTGACAAGACAACAGGATATCCATGCATCTATAAAAAATAATTAATTTTACACTGCATGTATGGTATGGGTTAGAGGAAAAGACTTTTAGGAGAAAACAACACTGAATATAGTGCTGTAACCGGTTTCATGTTTATGCAAACAGGTTAGATCACAGACCAGCCGCCAATTAACCTGCTTGCTACTCGGACTGCTTGCTACTCTTTCCTCATCAAAATTAAGCAGATATTTAAGGTTTTGGCATCCTTTTAGTAAGGAGAAAATAACACTGAAAATAAAAGAATTGCACACAAACACTGACTTTATACAAATAGAGGCAAACCATGTACAAAATTAACCCTTACAGTGCTGGAACCAGCTTCATGCTTATGCAAACAGGTTAGATCACAGGCCAGCCACCAGTTAGCAGCTTGCTTGTAATCTTACCAGTTTGCTGTTCAGAGTATCTTTCCTCATCAAAATTAGGCAGATATTTAAGGTTTTGGCAAGCAGACGACACAAAAATCTATTTTTAGAAAGTTACCCAGCATTCTAAGGGTTAAGAGGAAATTCCTTTTTATTTGCAAAAACAATGGTTTCTAGGTAAAACCACAAAAGGAGTTTACAGCTGTTTGTTTAGAAATTGTACCATTCACAATACCCTACAGTTAGGAATGGGATAACTCAAATATATTCATCCTGCCACAAGGGCAATATACGGAACGAGAACAGGATGTCATATAACATTTATAATATCTGTCACTAAATCATGTGATCTCTGATGGTACCTGGCAGGTGATTTTCTGTTTTGTTTCACGTTTTAGCATGTTTTTTTTTTCATTTTAGTTTATTTCAAACCATATAGGCAGGGTTGTCATTAATATTTGGAGAAAGAGGCAAACTTTTGATTTAAGGAGGCAAATGAAGCAAACACCCAACAAAAATTAGGTGTAACTAATGACCACCTATCATATTTTGTGTTATTTGAGCCAACCAAAAAGCTATTTGAAGGGGTCAAATTGGGCGGTGGACGGCTCTTAATAACAACCCTGATATAAGTTACAGAATAAATAGAATAGATGGATAGTGTCTTTGATTAAGAAAGGTCATTGGGCTTAGCTTAAGATTATTATCTGATTCACCTTCAGCTCACCGGAAAATATTCCTATGGCCTTAAGCAATAACATTTCAGATTCACAAGTCAACACCAACTATCTATTCTCTTATTACGAAATTCAGGACGTCTAAGAGATAATCAGAAGGAGCCCAATGCTTCTCAAAACTTATATTGGAAATCAGAAATGAGGCCACAATTAAAATATTGTTGGTTCGCCCTTTACCGACCCTTGCTTTTATTGGTGGGAAGGTAGGTAGGAAAATTATCATATCTTATTTAAGAAATTATGTTTTAATACACTTATAGTGTATAAATATTCAAAACAATGAAAAAACGAAAATAAAAAAAATATATTTGAAGAAATTGCAATAAATCTTTTTGGGGTAGGGGGGTAAAAAGTGATAGGTAGGAAAAGGACAAACAAACTTTATCTTATTAAAAGCCTGACTGTGCTACATATATATATTTATAGATACAATGTACAACAATTGACGCGCACTTAACAACACTCAGTGTTACCTGAATGGGAGAAGGATCTTGACCTTCGAGTCAAAGCCCCTGAAAACGTATGACCATGCAATTACTACAACAGACTTTATGAAACCTTGTAGGCCCTAGGCCCATGACTGACTGAAATCCCTGAGGTCTGACAGAGACCCTCTTTCGTCTGACAGATTTTTACATAGACAAAAAAGAAAAAAAGAAGAACAAAGAAGAAAGTGTTCAGTTTGGACCTACTGGTTCTCTCAGAGTATCGGAAAGTCTGCTACTTGAACATTGTACTAAAGGCCCAGTTGAAACATTTTCATAATTCAATTCCCAAATATGAAGAGGGTTTTCCCTAGGATTGTTTTCAAACGCTGGGGTATTTGAGGCGGAGGGGTGCCCCAAAGGAATGGGTAACACCTTCCCCTGTCAATCTTCTTTTTTCAAATGCATGCTTAAATCAATGTTCTCAATAAGAATCTTTGAACAGGCCAAAACAAAATCTTAACAGACCACTTGGAAGGGGGTTCATGGGGGTTCTGATGGTGAATAATTCCGGATTAACGACGACGAGATAATCAAGGCTTAACTCTAATCAGACAATTCCTGAAATCTCAATCTCTTCAATAGAACTCACCTGTCACTCTATTATCTGTGGACTCAATGATCGACACCTGAGCACATTTCCCGTACATATCAATGACGGCGTACACCTTGGCAGGAAGTCCCGTTGCCGCCACACCTTGATCGAGGCCGTTCACGAAAAAGTGAAGCTCTCCGTTTGCGGAGCGCATCACACCCACTACGTCTCCTTCCGACAGTTGATCTAGGTCGTAGCCGTATTCTTCTATCATGGAATGGCCGTCCTTCAGAAGAGAGCTGCCTGACATGACCCATGTTCCCTCCCGAAAACCAGTGGCGCTGATGGGGAAGTTGAGGTTGTTTGGGTCGCAGGCTGTCACGCCTATCTCTATTGAACCACTCCAAGAGTTTACCTGTAATGAATCAATCAATTTAAAGCTGGTTGTTTACAGATGTAATGGGATTTGGATATCAAAATTCCATTTTTTTAAAACTGTATAGCTGTAACATACTGAAGAACAGCCATTTTAGGTAAAGTCAATCGTATTTTCAAAGTCACCCCTATCTCTAATGAACCACTCAAAGAGTTAACCTGCAATAAATTAGTGAATTTAAAGCTGCTTGTTTACAGAAAAGAGAAGAATTTTGATATCAAAATCATTTTTCTTTAAAACTGTATATTAGCTTAACTCTTGTATGAGACATATTGAAGAATGGCCATTTGAAGGAAAGTTTAGTTGTATTTAAGTAACTCCTATCTCTTTTGAACCACTCCAAGAGGTACCCTGCAATAAATCAGTGAATTTAAAGCAAGTTGTTCACAGATAGGGGAGAATTTGGATATCAAAAATATATTTCTTTAAACCTGTATAACATCTGAACTGTTGTACGAGACATACTGAAGAGAAGCAATTGGAAGCAAAATCAATTTTATTTTTTACTCCACACTTCACACAATGCTCATTTGGACAACCTTATTTATTACACTGTCCATCTGGAATTGGTCAAGCATCTTGATAGTGCCATTTATCTCCTATTATATGTCAGTGAGAAAGCTTGACTTGGAAAATTTCAGTCAAGAAAAGATCTCACAAAGAGAGGGGCTGCATTGTGATTGCAAGGCAAGTTCTTTCACCCAGGGATATTTCTAAGAAGCATGTTTCCCGCGCTACATCCTTTAGTACTCCTTTTAACCCTTTATTGCTGGCTCTTGTACCGAGGGTCCCGGGTTCAAATTACCCTTAGGCTGGGTGAAAATTTCCGGGACTAACCCACAAACCGGCGCGATTACTGGTTTATTATCCAGGAAGCCGTCATCAAGAGTGGCTTTGAACAAGCTTTGAGCTTCCTTCACAATCGATGTTAAACAAATATTGTGAATGTGGTAAAAAAAATATGGTAAAATATATTGTTGTCAAGCCAATTCATATGTGCATCTCTATTTCATTAACCTTTTACCAAACGGCTGTCCCAAAGTGAAAGAGTTTGCAGACAACATTTCAAAATGTGATGAAACAGAAAAATAATCTTCTGATAGGGCAAAAAACATTGTGGGAAAAGGAGAATTTGCTCGTTTAGATCAATTTTGCCTTTTCCCACAATGTTTTCCAGAGTTGTCTACAACAAACTGGTCAAATGTCATTATTGAACGATCATATAAAACAAGAATATGTTTTTAATCAATGCTAGTACAACACATAGGTTTCATTAAGAGCCAGGGGCTGGGGATTTCCTCTCAGCTACTTTGACCAGAAATGCCGACTACTTTGCTCTGTTTTATGATAAATCTAATGATGAGGTCCCCCATACCCCCGCCTACTTTTGCAAATCACCCTCCTACTACAAATATTGATAAAACCATGAATGTGTACCCAGAAAAATGATTTGTTCGATGATTTTTGAGATATTAGAAGCAAAGGTCTCTAATAAACCACCTTATCTGGACCTTTGTCTCAATAATGATCCGTGAACAAAGCTTTTTTCAACATTTGGACATTAATCATGCTTCGCTGCATTCAATATAGCAATAGCCTTTGAGACCAGAAATCTTGACTAATCTGGACCTCTGAAAATGCTAGGCCACTGAGGCCCGCAATCAAGATATAGACTAAGTAAGTAGGTGAACAGACAGCTTATGAACAGAGTCAATTAGCAAATAATAACAATGTTCTTGTTCTTCCATTAATTTCTTTTAACTTCAGTTGTTAGGTTCCACCGTTTAATGTCAGGTTATCAAAAATAGAATTAAAGGTGATGCCAGATAGTTGAAAATATCTCCCTTCCAGAAAGAACCATTATACATGACTAGACTAAAGTCTTGCAAAAGTCACCAGTTTCCCATCAATTTACATAAATGTTAACGATGTCAGCATGAGAAGTAAGTAACGTAGTAACTCAAAACTCAAGTTCTACGCTTCCATGAAGACATGCACCACCTATCGCGCAATTTTCGGACCTTAACAACTTTTGACAGCTGCATCACCATGATTTATGCTAAATTATGGACGAAGTAACGAACCTTTTTATCAATTTTCACTTCCAGTACTTGATCGTCTTTCAGTGGATCGGCACTAAGAACGACTCCATTGTTGAACTCTTGGGTCGGATGATTCCGTTGGGCAGTTCTGTTGTCATTGCTGAGCGAAACTAGTGCCCCTGCACGATTGTGGAATCTATGCAAGGACGCCATCTTGGTTGTTTACCACCGTGCACGAACTGGTGTATTCTGCGGATAAAGTATGACGTTTGCGGTTACAATTTTGTGACGACAGCCTACTTTCGTTTTCATTAAGGTGTCAATCACAACAGGGATACATACCATAATTATTTTGATTGACAAATCCAATTAAGTTATCAGAGATGTTGGATAAGGGTCTTTGATGAATTCTTGTAGATTCTAGATGTTAAAGAACAGGTCAACTAGAGCTTTTAAACAATCTGATCAACCCTGGCTTTAAAACAATCTGACCAACTGAAGCTTTTAAACAGCAGGTCAACCTAAGCTTTTGATTAATCTGATCAACCTGAACTTTTAAACAGCACATTAACCTGAGCTTTGAAACAGCAGGTAAACCTGAGCTTTACATCAATCTGATCAACCAGAGCTTTTAATCAATCTGATCAACCTGACCTTTGAAACAGCACTGGTAAACCTGAGCTTGAAATCAATACATGATCTATATGAGCTTTTAAACAATCTGATCAACCTGAGCTTTTAATCAATCTGATCAACCTGAGGTTTAAAACAATCTGATCAATCTGAGCTTTTAAAACGCATGTCAACCTGAGCTTTAAAACAGCAGGTCAACCTGAGCTTTTTAACCAATCTGATCAACCTGAGCTTTAAAACAACCTGAGCTGCATATACAGATGACCATTTAGCTCTTGAATAAAGGCATATTATATCCTGACAACTTTATTTATTCATTAAATCCATTATTAGGGGTATATGTTAGCATTAATTACCTCATTGAGCAGGTATCATATGCCAATAAGATTGTATTATCAATTTGAAATATGGAATGCAAAAGTATCTACCTAGCCAACATAACCATATCAAACCTATATAGGGGGAATGCCTATGATGTTGTTTTACATACAGCTGACATCAGAGCGATATCTGCCGAATGTTGGAAAATTGAAGATATTTCTTTTACATAGACCTTGATCTATGGACTGAATGTCACATATTTCTCAATGTATTTGTCTCATAGATAGTATCAGAGACATAGATAACATTTTATCTATGTCTCTGATAGTATATTAAACGTGTATATGTTTAATGCTAAGCAAAAGTTTTTTTCAGTTGTTCAAAGGACCTCTGGGACTCACAAGTACAAGGATTGAACTCTTAGTGCCTTGTCAAAAATCTGAAACTGGCAGCGCCAATGGGGCTAAACCTGGAAGCCTCTTCTTATATGGATTCACCTTAACCTCTGCAGAAGCACTGTGTTCCATGTAAACAAAATATGTTAAGGATGAAATGAAATAAACCAATAATGATGAATTTGCCCTGCATTCCTTATTTCTATTATACCGGTATTGCACATTTTGGATTTGGGAATGTCCCAAACTAAAATATTAACCCTTATAGTACTGGAACCAACTTCATGCTTATGCAAGCAAACAGGGTGGATCCAGGCCAGCCACCAATTTACTTGATCTAACCTGTTTGCTACTATGGGTACCTTTACTCATCAAAATTAAGCAGATATTTAAGGTTTTGGAAAGCAGAAGACACAAATTTTTTAAAAATACGCAGCATTCTAAGGGTTAACAAGACATAAATCAATACTTTAATTCTCCTTTAATCATAAAGTGTGTCATTATGAAACAAAAATCAGACCAAAGGTGATTCATACACATTATTAGTCTCAATTTTAGACCATAAAAGGGAAGTAACCAAATGGTCTTGAAATGGCAACTAGAATGATTATCTACCTTTGAAGAAAGTTCTTTCCCACATGCCATTAACTCTTTCGCTGCCACTTTCGCCACTTGGCAAGTGCCAGTCTTGTCTTTTGGCCATTCAGCATCCCATAATGACATAAGATAAGACAAAATATAAGATAAGTTGAGTTAAGATCCGACAAGATCCACAGAGTGTTATTTGTGGACTTTCAGATACTACTGATGGATTTATTAGATCATAATGTGACAATGTTCAAACTTACAAGATTCCAGATGGCAAGTGTAAATACGAAAATTATGTAGCAGATAGAAGTGCATGCTGTGAGCAAATCGCAGCAAAGGGTTAAAGGCTCATGAAAAGAGACTAATGCTATATCAAACTATATAATTTGATAAACTTTTGGTCAGTTTAAAATAGTTATTACCAAAAAAAACCATCAGGACAACTTAAACATGAAAGGCAATGAGAAATAAACCAGTTTAGCCAGTTTAATAATTCAGATTGCCTGATTCTTCACCTTTGACCTGGTCACGTGATACGCAATTTTTTTAACCGACCAATCAGTATTCGTTATTTTAAAAAGGTTAACAAACAGATTATTGATAAACATGATTGAATTTGAGACAGCTAAAATTCATGCACAATATAACTTACATATTAAAGGAGTTTATTTAATAGGGTCATCGATCACAGCATTCATAGATTAATTTTCATGACTTTTATTAACATAATAAAAGAACTACATCTATTTTTTCAGTAATTTATTTGAACTCATATCCTTTCATGTGCCTTTAAAGGCAACACATGTTTTACAATGACATGCATAACTTATTGATAATTTCAGCAGAATCTTTAGAGGTTCAGTGCAATACTATAGTAAGTGCTTCATGTTTCTGAAGCGCTTACTACAGTCTTGTATTTACCCTACCAGTAATCAAATCATGAAAGCAAGTTCCACTAACTCAAACGCAAAAGTTAAGGTCAGTTTAACTAGGTATGATGACAAAAAAGTTACAGGGAATATCCAAATGTAAACAAAATTAACAACACAAAAGAAACAAATTTATCTGATAAAATATTTTACCCACTTTAACAAAAAGAATCCAAAGCTATTGTATAAACATCATAAAAATGCAAATAGCCTTCCTTTAGCCCTTCATCAATACAATGACTTGTGGAAGACGGCTTATGAAAATATTTTGATATAAGGAGAATTTACTGTACATTATACAAATGCTTGTCCCTAAGAATGCTGGGTAATTTTCTAAAAATAGATTTTTGTGTTGTCTGCTTTCCAAAAACCTTAAATATCTGGTTAATTTTGTTGAGGAAAGATACCAAGAGTAGTAAACAGGTTAGATCACAGGCAAGCTGCCGGTTTACCTGGCGGCTGGCCTGGATCTAACCTGTTTGCATAAACATGAAGTCTGTTCCAGCACTAAAAGGGTTATTAAATGTTTTTAATGTATATGAATCAAATATGCATCATTTTATGAATTTACTCTGTTTCTATGAGAACTGAATTCAATGACATCTGCTGAAAATATTTCAAACAGACTCATGGTTGAACAACTTGAACTTGAGTGACAAAGCATGTCTAGCGTTTATCAAAGAAAGGTATACAAAAATAGATCAATGGAAGAAAGAATTCTATTCTTCATTGGCAATTAGGATACAAATTGTTATTTATGTTAGGCTATGGGTTATTTTCATTTCATTTTCATCCATTGAACACATCACCCTGTATGAATGGCTCAGTGGTTTAGGTAGCGGACTCAGAACTCAGGGGTCCTGTTTCATGGGAGTGGCCTTTGACAAGTCACTTCAGAGCCCTAGCCCAGAACTGGTTGGTCCAGGAAAGCTGTAGGAGTCACAGGCTTATAAGCATTTATCCTGTACCAAAGTGGTGTGTGATGAAGAACTGATAAAATAAAAGGCAGCAGACTAAAACTTACCACTTCCCTATATGGAATTTTGGGAATGGTCCAAATTGAAAGCAACAGAAGAAGACTTTTGGAGCACTTTTTAATCAATTCCACATTAAAATTTTGTTACTTGTCCAGCTTGAAACCTTAGAAATTATCATAAAGTTTGAAAAATTATACATTCCTTTTTGGAAAGGTTTTCATTTCATTTCCATCTTTTTTGAGTCCATAACCCTGTATGAAAACATAAAACTAATAAAAACAAAAGACAGCAAACTAACAATTAATCCACTTCCCTATATAGAAATTTGTGACTGCTCCAAGTTGAAAGCACCAGCAGATGACAATCAAAGTATGTTTAAATCAATTCCATATTAAGATTTAATTTGTTGTCCAGCTTGAAAGAGCTGTCATAAATTATGAAAAATGATACAGTAGCATCTCTATACCTCAAAGTTCAAGGCACCTGATCAAAATGTTTGACATAGAGAGAGTTTGACAAATAGATTCTTGAATACAAAGACATGGCGATAAAGGCCAAATGAATCAGAAACCCCTATTTACTTTGACATATAGAAGAATTTGACAATCAGAAGTATGAGGTATAGATATACATTCTACTGTTTATCCTTTGGGATAAGGATGAAACCATTGTCAAAAGATGGAGAAATTTCTCATTACAAGATATTGCACCTTTTGTCATTACGGTTTCTTAACTCTAAGAATGTTTGGAAATTTTCTAAGTATAGATTTTTGCGTCGTCTGCTTTCCAAAACCTTAAATATCTGCTTAATTTTGATGAGGAAAGAAAGTCAGAGTAGAAAACAGGTTGGATCCAGGCCAGCCGCCAATTTACTTGGCAGCTGGCCTGGATCCAGCCTGTTTGCATAAGCATGAAGTCGGTTCAAGCAATTTGAGGCATCTATTGCAGAAGTGCTTGAAAAGGAATACTTTATGAAAAATAATGGCAATACCCATAATCCACCACTTCGAAACTCTTTCTTTGGTCGTTCTCTGTATACTTCTGTCACTGCCGGAACTTTTCCCTTTACACCGAATAGTTCTGGCCAGGACCGATGTATATTTAGAAGGACTGAAGTAATCTTGTGGATCATTGATATTCTGTCTTAAGTGTAATGGTTTCTTGATTCGCCTGCAACATATTTCGTTGAAGTCAGTACAGTGTATATAGGATGTATTGGGTTCATCTAACAAGTTTTGCATTGATAAAAGTACACTATCATACCTTTGTTATTTTGATTTAGTTCAATTTTACATCAACCATGTCAAGATCTTTTGATATACTCTCTGATATGATTTTTCCAAATTTCTATGTCAACAAAACCAGCATTTTCCTGATACCTGGTTACAGTTCAATTTCATAAACAAAATATTTTTATAATGTTTTTTTTTTTTTTTTCATATAATTATAGGGTAAAACCTCTGCACCACTGTGGTCCATTGGGGATGTTTTCACAATAGGAGTAGGTAAAAGCAATGTCCACAGTCATTTGTTTGTCGGGGATTTGTATAATGTTTTGTCGACTAATCAATTGACCAATCAACAAAGCCCAGCCTCTTAATATTTGTTGAAGTTATTCTCACAATAAGAGCTATTGAAAACAATATTCACATGCACACATGCATTTGTTTGTCAGAGTTTAAAACATACTTTTATTGGTTTCACCATTATGAATATTCATTTTGAGATGTTTTGTCGACTAATCAATTCTTCATGCAGCAGGTAGTTCTTGGCTATCATTGTTGCAGTTATTGATGTCTGCTGCGTTATCTATGCATAGAACGATTTGGGAGTGGCCATTCAATTTTCATTACAAGAAATGGAGCGTTTTCATGCTTATGCATAAAATACAAGATAATTCATTACTCCATAAGGAGTCAGTTAACCCTTAGAAAGCTGGTTAATTTTCTAAAATTAGAGTTTTGTATTATCTGCTTTCCAAAACCTTAAATTTTGATAAATTTTGATGAGGAAAGATTCTCAGAGTAGCAAACAGGTTAGATCTCTGCCAAGCCGCCAATCTACTTGGCAGCTGGCCTGGGTCTAACCTGTTTGCATAAGCATGAAGTTGGTTCCAGCACTATAAGGGTTTAGACAACCATGTCCTAGCTTTAGTCTTTCTTTACTAATTCCCCCCATATCAAATATGTGACTGGTCCAATTTCAAAAAGAAACAAAAAAAAACGAAGAGGAAGAAATAGCATGAAAAAATGGCATTTTGATAATGATGTTAGGGAGAAACCATTGTAACAAAAGGAGCAATATATCCTTTTGTCGTTTCATTTTGACATAATAATTATCAATCATTCAAGGAGCCTCCATGGCTTAATGGTTAGCTATGAGATTTATTTCCAACTTCAAATTTTCTCATCTATGAACAAGCAACTTTAAGGAGCCTCCATGGCTTAATTGTTAGCTATGACATTTATTTCCAACTTCAAATTTTCTCATCTATGAACAAGCAACTTTAAGGGGCTTCCATGGCTTAATAGTTGGAGTACCTAACCTGAAATGACAAAATCTATTTCCCATGTTGTTTCAAATAGGTTAGAATTTCATTGAAATACTCCTGACTGTTAATACGCTCATCCTATCTTGAGCTGGGTTTTCTTCCATTCATGATTAGCTGGAGATCATAGTATAACTGAACAAATTTTGACACCAAAAAAACCCCAAATAAAACAAACAATAATTATTCATTCTTAATATGCTCAATGGTTTCTAATTTGAAAAAAAGGTACAATGGAGTGCCAAGCACACCACTGTGAATTAATGAACAAGGAGTGGACAGCACAAGTTTACCACACTACTGTGAGTAAACAAGGGAGTACGCAGCAAAAGTTTACCACATTACTGTAATGTATACATAATGAGCAATTTCTTCTTTTGTGGCAATCATTTCTTCAATCTTCAGAAATAAGAAATGCGATAAATATGAAGAAAAGGGTTTTAAGTTATAACGGGTTGAAGAAACACATTTTATCATCATGTGCAGATAAAAATGAAGTCAGATCATACCTATTTCAAGTTAATCTGGTCAAAGTTCATCTTTAGAGTAAACCCTTTTTTCCCATAATACAATGGACTTTTTTTCTATTTTTGGATTTTAAATCACATCAACAATTTCTCAATTATAATGCAATTTCTCAATTATATTGCAATGCCTAGCTCATCAAGAAAGGAGGAAGACAGAAGAGCTCTTACTAAACTGCCCATACAAGACAGCTAGAACCATCGGCATTCTCTTAGTTAGCTGTGAGACAACCTTCAATAAAAACTCAAATCTACTTTTTTTTGTATGATGTTAAATGCCATATCAACAAATTTTCAGTTATGAAACAACTTTTCTTGATTCATCAGTACTGTGGTAGGGCTCTGAAGTGACTTGCCAAAGGTCACTCTGGCAAAACCAGAGGTGTCAGTCTCAGCAAACAACATTCAATATTGTTAAATCTTTCCCAAAATCAAGCATACAAAACACTTGATTATAAAATGAAAAGTAAAATCACTGAAAACTGCACAATTGTTAAATAATGAAGACATATAAATCCCTTTGAATAAGAGATACTAAATAAGACCCAAAATATCATCACTGTGTGACAATGACTTGAAACATGCTTATGAATAATGTGTCATACAATAATTATGATGTAAGTAGATTAGTTTTTTTCACATGCAGTTGTGAATGGAGAAGTTTAATCAGTTTGATCCATTGTTTCAATGTCATATGCTTAAATGGATCCTGTTCCCCAATCATGGACGTTTGGGACTGGTCCAAATTCAAACCAATAGCAGACGACAAAATGTAACCTTCTTTTTAAATAAAACAACATTTTATCTAAGGTATTTGTAAGAAACTAATGCGACAAAAGGGATAATGGCTCATAATGAGCAATTTTTTTGCTCGTAAGGAGCAAAAGAATCTTTTTGTCGCAGTGGTTTCAAAGACGTCTGTAGCAGATATAGCAAAGTGAGGTACATATGTATTACAGAAGAAGAAAGTAAGGGTTTTAACCATTTGCATCAGACGAGAAACCACCTTCCTTATTTTGATAAGTTTGTAGCAGACAACATCAAAAGCTTCAACCAAAGTGATTAAATTCAATTCAATTCAATTACATGTAGTTTTATTCAGTATAAAGCACAAAGCACTTTTTACAAAAACATAAGTTATTCAATGGAAGAATATGATAACAGTGTTAGTGAGAAGCTATGTAAGTGAATAAATATGAGTATAGACTTTAACTGATGATAGACCATTCTTAAATGCGCCTGCATGAAAGATAAACTTTACTTAAAAATAGTATTGCCCTCTTATTTTGAGTCCTCATAAGCTTATAAAACTTTTAAATAGTTGGCCAGAAACATGGAATTTATCACTGTGTCAACAGTATTTCAATCATTCTATGGCATTCCTGGATGTCACCAATTGAACAAGGCTGGGCTCTGCTGTGGCTTGCCAAAGGACATTTGCACAAAAATCCCAGAGTCGCAAGTGAGAATTGAACCCTTTTGTCATAAGTCCTACATTTTACAATTTTGACAACAGGACCCTTTTAACCTTTTACAAAACATCAAATTTTCGACTGTCCCAAAATGAAAGATTTTGCAGACGACATTTAAAAATATGATGAAATTGAAAAACATTCCTCTGATAAGGCAGAAAACATTGTGGGAAAATGTAAAATTGCTCGTTAAGAAGGAGCATGTCGAGTCGTCTGCAAAGAAATGGTCAAATGTCGTTATTGTCTGGTAATGTGTTAAAGATTTTCTGCTGGACATTAATACAAACAGGGAAAAAATAATGTCATCTGAACCTAGGGATATCAGAAGATAAGAAAATTAAACTTTTTCATTTCACATCCATTGTAAAACAAGTTATAACGACTTAGATTAACCACTCTCAATTCTACTTCCTGGATAAATAACCAGTACTCGCGCCAAATGTCCATTAATGAACCTTAAAGTGGACCCCACTAATCAGTGGATTCAAACCCAAGACCCTTGTGTCCCAAGGCAGACACTCTACCCCTAGACTACTATCCTCCATGGTATCAGAGGCAATATTGTGAGTTTAAAGACAAAGGGAGTCAAACTACCTGATGTGACATAAATTAACATCCAAGTCACGTTGCCCTGAGAAAACCAACCTGAAAAATGTTGCGTTAAATTGTTGATCAATATTTCCTTTATCTGTATAAAAGTATTATGTTATAGAGGAACCTCATTATCAGACTATCAAACTATCAAATATAAGATATTACAGCAGAAAATAAGTGAAAGCTTGAACTGATTGCAAATGTTCATTAAAATCAAAGACTTTCTAGATTATTTTTTCTCAGATATCATAAATATCAAAATGACAAAAAGAAAATAGTGAATGCTCCATGCTAATTTGTCTTTGAAATGAAAATACAGTCAAACTTGTGTCAAGAGGCCATGCTATGGAACTGAGAAAAATAGCTGTTTAAGATAGGTTAGCTGCTTAACACAAATTTATGTACACTATAAATCAAACATTGGGACTTTCTGTTGAGGTTGTTTAAGGCAGGTTGGCTGCTTCAAAAGATGGTTGCTTAACACGAATTTGACTGTAAATGGTATGAAATCTTGCTACCTTTCCATGCTTACACTTAAGGCATTTAAGACAGTTGCACAAAGCTAAGATTTTGGTGCAACAAAATAACCCCTAATCAGGAAGTCCATCAAAATGATTATATATTGTTGTTGATTCAGGTATGGTTTGATATCAATTTCAACAATCTTTCAGAATCAATTGTGACAAAACTAGAAATTTATATAATTTTTCCTTTTCATGAGAGTGAATTTAACAAGCTTCAAGCTTCTTACATACTCAATGTAAAACAAAGAGGACAAGATAATTTAATAGTTTATACCAAAATCATAAAGAAATGTTTTTTTTTATCATTTCATTTGTTGTCATCTGCTGTTGCTTTCAATTTGGAGGGGACACAAATTTCAATAAGAGGAAATGGTTGATATCATCCTGTTCTGAGTTACATGTAGCAGACGACAATGTTAAAGTGACAAAAAAGAAATCTATGAAACAAACAAAAAATGCAGAAGTCGCAGACAAAGTTTGAAAATCAGTGCGACCAAAAAGGAGTATTTGCTCAGCATGAGCAAATTCTCCATTTTGGTCACAATATTTTCGAACACCTTCTACAACAGGATCATTCAAATGTCATTTGCATCTTGAGCAGCCAATAAATTGGACACCCAGTTTTCTCAATGTGCGGCCCTCTTGATTTGATATTTTCACAGAAATAACAAAGTTAAAGTTCAAACCTGAGCTGATTATTCACAGGATGTTGTAAATACTCCTGCCGTTATCTCAGATTGAGTAAATCGAGTACACTCCACACTTTTTCTCTTTCCCTCATGCGGACAGTTTTGTGACTGGTCCAAATTGAAAGGAAAAAGCAGACGACAATAAAAATGTTTGAAATAAATAATAAATCATTGGTCTATGTGAAACAAGGAAAAGAATATTATGACAAAAGAAGAAATAGTTTATTTGTTGTTTTATATCGAATTTTTGTGACTTGTCTAAATTGAAAGGAAAAAGCAGATGACAATAAAAAATCTTCAAAAAATAATTGGTCTGTGTGATACTATGAAAAGTCGGTTTAGACAAAAGAAGAAATTGGTTTTTTTTGCTGTTTCTTGTCAAATTTTTGTAACAGGTATACATTGAAAACAGAAGCAGACAACAATAAAAATGCTTGAGATAAATAATGAATTATTGGTCTATGTGATACAAGGAAACGTGTATGATGACAAAAGGAGATTTGTTATGGTTTTTGTTTCGAGTTTTTGTGACTGTTCCAAATTAAAAGGAAAACCAAACAATAAAAAAAACTTGAAAATAAACCCAAACTATTGGGCTATGAGGAAAAACCTATTTTGACAAAAGGAAAAATTGTTTCTGTTTTTCTTTTTTTTTTCTCGAGTTTTTGTGAGCGGTCTAAATTGAAAGAAAAAGAAGACAATAATTTAAAAATTGAAAATTAATTTTTTTAATATGATTCTCAAAATAAGATGTCATGACAAAATGACAAAAGTTTGTTTCGAGGGTCTGCTTCTTTTGTGATGATTGAATATGGCACATTTTGTTGCGTACAGACATATTCAAATGAAACATTTCTTCTAACTATTTCTATACAATAAAATCACAAAATAAAACTACCACCTATTCTTTGAGGTACTTTTATTTGTTTTACATAACCAATGATATCTAAAAGCAATTCTTTATTTTATGGAAAAAAAACATATGACAAACAGGATGAAAAAGTCAAGGATTAGTTTTTCTGCATTGATTGTATGCTACTGACTCCTTGGCCAGTCAAATGATTGAAATAAAATATAAAATTGATACAAAATATAAAAAAAAAATTGAAAAAAACCCTTTATCTACAAAAACTAAGATTGACCACAATGGCGAAAGCAAATATTACACTTGTTAGGGTATATTTCATTCATCTAACCAAAATCTATAACACAAAAGAAATCAAGAAAGATGTAGAATACGGAGATGGCAAGATTTGACTCCACGATAACACTGATGGAAAGAAAAGAGTCAAGAGTCAGTCCTAATCTCAGTACAATAGAGCAAAAATATAGCTGAGTTATCTAAACGTAGACATCTCCACTCTAGCTATACCGCTATCATTCATTTTCAACATAAAATCTAAACCGTGGTCAGTCTCTTTTGTACAAAAAAATCTAAAATGTTTAACCGAAGCAGTTTAAGGATTTAATTGACCGCTTAATTGTCAAATGAACTGGTCATCGGCAACCTCTTTAGAAAATATCCCAGGGTACAACATTCAGGATGTGGAGACATTGAAAAAATACTGATGTTTATTTCGTCATTTTTCTTTTTTTTTCTGATTTTTCTTTCCAATGTAGAAGTGTTGAATATCGTGTGACACCAGACCATGTGCTCTGTGTAAATATATCGGAATAATTTCTCTTACTTTCACTTTTGGACTTAAACAGGTGAGTAAATATACTTTATTGTTCTTTTTTGCAACTAACCTTTAGAATGCTGGGTAATTTTCTAAAAATGAATATTTATGTCCTCAGCTTTCTAAAATTCTGATCTTAATTTTGATGAGGAAAGATACTCATAATAGCAAACAATTTAGAACACAGGCCAACTGCCAAGTAAATTGGTGCCGGCCTGGATCTAACCTGTTTGCATAAGCATGAAATAGGTTCCAGCACTATAAGGGTTAAAATATTTTCTCTAATGTGATTTTGGGACTGGTTCAAATTGAAAGGAAGAGCAGACGACAATAGGAAGAGCAGACGACAATTTGAAAGTGTGCAAGATTGTTGTTCATAATTCAGGATCCTCTTCTTAGATTGCAATGGTCTCTTAACCCTTTCCCAAACAATAACGACATTTGACCCCTTTGTTGCAGACGACTTTAGAAAACATTGTGGGAAAAGGAGAAATTGCTCGTAACGAGCAATTTATCCTTTTCCCACAATGTTTTCTGCCCTATCAGAAGATAATTGTCCAATTTCATCACATTTTGAAATGTCTTCTGCAAACTCTTTCAATTTGGGACAGTTTAAATTTTATTGTTTGGGAAAGGGTTAAATCCCTTCATGAGATTCAAGAACTTTTCAGTCAACTTCATGGACATTCAAGAATGTTAAATGGCCATGCGTGAACAGCAAGCTGTTCTTAACTTATTCATGAATTTCAAGTTCATGATCATTAACATTAAGAATGAAGTGGAATGTCATCATGAACCTATTATTGATGTTCATGAACCCGTTCTTGAATTTCATCAAATCATTCTGTCTTCATGAATGGCCATAAAGAATATCCCAGGGTGCAACATTTAGGATGTGGAGAGATTAAAGAAATACTGATGTTTATTGTGTCATTTTACTTTTATTTTTTCGAATTTTTTTTTTTTTAACATAAAAGTGTGGAATATCATGTAACACCTGACCATGTGCTTTGATCAAATATATTGGACTAACCTCTCTTACTTTCGCTTTTGGCCTTAAAACAGGGGAGCAAATACATTTTATTTATCTTTTTTGCAATTAAAAACATTTTGGGTCTGGTTCAAACTGAAAGAAAAAGCATACAACAATTTGAAAGCGTGGAAGATTTTTGATTGCTTGTCATAATTTAGGAGTAATTTCTTCTTAGGTTGCAATGGTCTCTTAATTAAGTATTTTACTAAAGTTGCAAGACTTCTTCAAGCTTTGTTTTTTTTAGAAATGAATGACTTATCATACCCTTGTATTGAAGCAAAATGTACTTTTTCTTCAAGGAAGAATACCCCTTATCAACCATTTTGAAACTCATTCCGTCATATGATTACTTCCGTAGTTCTCTGTTAATCTCAGTTGGGGTCATGTACTATTTGGTTCAAGGCAAATAGGTCTGGCCTAGACCAAGCCAAGGTATACCAAGAACGACCAAAGTTATCCAACGAAAGAATGAATTTCAAAATGGTGGGTTACGGGTATTCTACCTTAATGCAACTGCAGCTAAAGATTTAACAAATATGGGAATTTTAGACTTGTCAAAATTCAAAATTCAATGTTATTGGATAGAAACTACTGTGACAAAAGAAAAATTTGCTCATGATGAGCAATTCATCCTTTTTGTGTCAGTGGTTTCTAAACTTTTCTACAGCAGAAATTGTTAAATGATGTATCAATAAAGAAAGGAGTTAAACGACCAAAGCTGTCTCTGCCTTTGTCGCAATGATTACTTTTCATGCTACCTTAGACAAGTTTAAACCTATTTGTTTTACATCAAATGTGAAACAAGTTCTTACAACATAGATTCATCATTCTTGATTCTCCTTCCTGGATCCATAACCAATACTAGCGATAATTTAAATGCCAGCATTTTCACTTTGCCACTAGCAAGGATCAAAGCCAGATCCCCCGAATCAGAGACAGACACTCTAACACTTGTATGTTCAAGCCAATCTATTTTATATTGACTGTGACAAAAGCTTGAAGTTTATAACATTCAGGGAATCCAGGAAACCTACAACATAATTGAAATAGTTTTGAAACAACATTTAACCTGATATAAACATATCATTTAACCCTTTCCCAAACAATAACGACATTTGACCACTTTGTTGCAGACGACTTTAGAAAACATTATGGGAAAAGGAGAAATTGCTTGTAACGAGTAATTTTACTTTTCCTACAATGTTTTATGCCCTATCAGATGATTATTTTCCAATTTCATCACATTTTGAAATGTCGTCTGCAAACTCTTTCATTTTGGGACAGTCGAAAATTTGTTGTTTGGGAAAGGGTTGAATAGATTCGCTTTTAATTCTTAGTAAGCTGTCAATGTGAATGGAAAGGACAGGGGGATTACAGCTTGTGACAAGCAATATACATAATTACAATGTCAGCTTTTGTAATCAAAATAAACTTCTGCTGCAGAAGCAATTAAACTTTATAACTAAAAAAGCAATGAGCTAAAATTTCCTTAAAACAGACACAATTTCATAGCACTATGTGAACCTGGGCTAGCAAATTACGATACCGCAATTTCCCCCACCCAAATGAAGCTATTAGTTTTACATTAAATTATTTCCTTTAAAACAGGCAAAAGAGGAAAACAACCTTCAGGATGTTATTCCATGATATAATGAAATATTTCCTTTGTGCAATGAAATAGTTCCAAAATAGACAAGAGATACAGTTTAGAGGTATAAGAGGCAAAAGAAGTCAATAACAACCTTTAACATGCTATTCCATAATACATCACTTCTACACATATGTTGCAAAAATCTTGAGAAACCACTATGGCAAAATGATTAATTGCTCATCATGAGCAATTCATCTCTCTTCACAAAAGTTTCTATCTAATATCATAAGATCCTTTTTGGTTGCTATCTGTCATTTATCCTTTTGGGGTCACTATCAGTCATTTATCCTTTTGGGTTGCTATCAGTCATTTATCCTTTTTGGGTCACTATAAGTCATTTATCCTTTTGGGTTGCTATTAGTCATTTATCATTTTGGGTTGATATCAGTCATTTATTCTTTTGGGTCACTATCAGTCATTTATCCTTTCAGGTCACTATCAGTCATTTATCCTTTCAGGTCACTATCAGTCATTTATCCTTTCAGGTCACTATCAGTCATTTATCCTTTTGGGTCACTATCAGTCATTTATCCTTTCAGGTCACTATCAGTCATTTATCCTTTGGGATGCTATCTGTCATTTATCCTTTCAGGTCACTATCAGTCATTTATCATTTTGGGTTGCTATCAGTCATTTATCTTTTTTGGATCACTATCAGTCATTAATCCTTTTGGGTCACTATCAGTCATTTATCCTTTCAGGTCACTATCAGTCATTAAACCTTTAGGGTCACTATCAGTCATTTATCATTTTGGGTCACTATCAGTCATTTATCCTTTTGGGTTAATATCAGTCATTTATCCTTTGAGTCACTTTCAGCCTTTTTTTCCTGTTTGGTTGCTACCAGCTTTTCATCTTTTGAAGTCACTATCAGCCATTTATCCTTTTGGGTTGTTATCAGCCAGTTATCCTTTGTGGTTGCTATCAGCCATTTATTTTTTTTGTCACACTTGTTTTTTAACACTTGTACTTCTGCAACATACAAACACAAAATGAGGCTTAAACCATCACCAAACAAAAACGACATTTGACCAGTTTTTAGCAGACAATTCTGGAAAGTATTGTAGGAAAAGGAGAAATTGCTCTTAACGAGTAATTGCTCAATTTCCCACAATGTTTTCTGCCCTATCAGAAGATTATTTTTCAGCCTCATCACATTCTGAAATGTCTTCTGCAAACTCTTTCAATTTGGGACCGTCAAAACTTGAACATTCAGTAATGGGATAATGAAGTAAAGGGTTGTAAATAAAACAACCCTAAAAGGTACTTCTACAAGTCAATCGCCCGAAGCAAAGGACAGGGTGGGGGTCAATTGTCAAATTTAACAACTATTAAAGCCAGCAGAACCTTCCCCTTGTATGCAGACAATTAACTTTATCCCTATTCTTAGCCCTTAAAGTGCTGGAACCATCTTCATGCTTATGCAAACAGGTTAGATCAAGGCCAGCCGCCAAGTAAATGGGCTGCTGGCCTGGGATCTAATCTATTTGCTACTCTTTGCTACATATCTTTCCTCTAAATTAAGCAGGTATTAAACTTTTGGAAAGCAGATGACACAAAAATCTATTTTTGAAAAATTACCCTGGTTAAGGATCTGTAGCAAACATCATTAAATCAAAAATAAAACAAACCAGAAACAAAATAGTTAAAAAAGAACACTTTTGGACAATTTTATCATTCAACATTTGAGGCGAAAGGAGAATTTTCTCATGACCAGCATAATTCTAAATTCGTCACAATATTTTCCAAATGTCATCTGTTTCGAAAATATCGAAATTCGTCTGCATCTGAGATAAGAGTTGAGGCAATATCAAAGCAGCAGGGGCATATTATACTGTGGTAAATCGAACACCCTATCAACATCACATGATACGAAATGCGTCTGCCTTCTCATTCGAACCGCGCAGCCAACACCATTCAATTCACTCAATTATTTTACCTATCAAATTCTTCGGTATAAAATTCAAAACCCTTTTCTGTAATGTGACCACCTTAGGCCTTTATTTCTATTACATAAACCCTTATAGTGCTGGAATAGAAGTAATGCTTATGCAAACAGGTTAGATCCAGGCCAGCTACCAAGTAAATTGGCAGCTTGCCTGTGATCTAACCTGTTTGCTACTCTGAGTAACATTCCTCATAAAAATTTAGCAGATATTAAATGTTTTGGAAAGCAGACGACACAAATATCCAGTTTTTAGAAAATTACCTAGCTTTCTAAGGGTAAACAAAACAATTCAAGGAAATTAACTCCATATTCCATTAAAACTGAATTTGCTCCATGGTCTAAAAGCCTTTGGAAATCTGTGAAAATATAATGAAATTGCACATTATTAGCAATTTATTCTTTTTGACACATTGATTTCCAGTCAATTTCATATGAAAAATGTTGGGGGTTTTAATGCTATTTCTTCATTTCTAATCCAAACTATGCAAGGCATGAATACATTGGTTTCTTATAAGTGCAAAAATTGTACCATTCAAGAACCATAACTCTTGTGTTCTTTGTTCAAGTTTACTGCCATAAATTTGGTTTGGTAAAGTATGAAAGAACTTTTTGACTGAGTAGGCAGGCTATAAAAGGCCTAACTTAGGGGATGGACAGACAAACAAACTGATCAAATCTCTTGTGCTTCAATTTTTTTACTGACACAACTGGAACTGGTGCTTTAAAGAGACTCTCTCAGAGATTGAGATTTTTAAAATAAACTGTCCTCTGCCGTAAAAAGAAAAACAAAGATTTCAAAAGTTACATAGAGCTAGATTATTGACAGCTTCCTCACCCTGCTCATAGCTGTAGAGAAAAGTTTAAGTACATTAACATCACAGATATTGCAGACCGTTTAAACGGGTTTATTTTGGCAAATAATGATCTAAACTAAGAGTAAGAAGTGGTATTTTTAGATACCATCTTCAAATCGGTCTTTTGAAACGTTTTCCACACATTTGCAATTTGATAAGGAAAATAAAAAATAATCACACTTTCTATGAATAGGATTAATTTCTCCCAATGCTTTGTATTCAATATCATGAAGAAAATGTGTTTTTGTTGTCCGCTGTTGTTTTAAATTTGGACCAGTTTTTGAGTATTGTTGGTTCAAGAATAAGGAAACTCAGGTTGAATAAAAGAAATTAACAAGCTTTCAGATTTTTTTATGGCTAAAAACCTTTAAAATTTTAAAGTTTCAAATTAACACTTTTAAGCATTTTCACTTCATACACAGACGCATAAATGAAAGAGGATGTTAAATGTTTGTTTGCTCTGCGTGTAACAAAAGATATCACACCCTTCTGCATTAAATGTGCATTCAAATTTCAATTAACATTCACCACATACAATTTTGAAAAGAACTTAAAAGTGTCATTTGAAATCAATTTGCACAGGTAAAAAACATTGTAACATCAGACAACAAGCTTTTGATATCTAGAGAGATGCTAATTCGTACTCAAATGACTGATTGCTTCATAAAAACTTCTATTAAAAAACACCTCCCATCAGTCGATTTAAGAAACACTGTGAAAAAAAAGAAAAAATTGCTCTTGATAAGCTTTTTCGCTTCAACCTATATTAAACTAACACACTGTAGAGATGAATGTACCACTAAAAAGCATGCTATTTCATACTTTTCATATGCGGTACTTTAAAGCTGTTTTCTGCTGTTGCTTTTTATTTAGACCATGCATAAAGTAAAATTATGTTTGATCTCAGGTTAGTTCTTGGACTTGTATTACCGATATACCAACAAATTGATCATGTGAGAAAGAAGTCGGTGGCTCAGAAGGATTAATATGTAGCACAGATGAGGAAATGATGGGGGCATGAATAGGTGAACTGAATACAGTAACATTATTGAAGTATTGTTGAAAATACCAAAACTCTTAGAAAGCTGGGTAATTTTCTAAACATATTTTTTTTTGTCTGCTTTTCAAAACCTTCAATTTCTGCTTAATTTTGATGAGGAAAGATATTCAGAGTAGCAAACAGGTTAGATCACAGGCCAGCCTGTTAATTTTCTTGGCGGCTGGCCTGGATCTAACCTGTTTGCATAAGCATAAAGTCTGTTCCAGCACTGTAAGAGTTAAAAAAAATCAAGAATCATATATTAGCAAGCAGACACATTGTCATAAAAAGAATAACTGTTGAAAATCGAATTAAAGATTAGTAGGTTGGAAAATTATCTGTGGAAAAAGCATCTTATATTATTTGCAGCAGAAAAAGTACAATTTCATATTATTACAAAATTTGCAAACGACAATTGTGACAGTTGATATCAATCTCGGGGTGGAAAATACTTCTCTAGCATTATGTAAACTATAATTGGAAACACAAAAAAGTGCTTGTAAGAGCAATTTTTCCTTTTTCCAACAAGAACTTTGAGTGTTGTCTGCTTCAGGCCCATAAAGAACCTCGCCATTGTTGGGTTAAGAGTTAATTTAGCGTAACACTGAGGACATCAAATTACCTACCTCTAACAAACATGTTTGATGCTCCGTTAGCTTATAACGGAGGATAGAAATAAAAACATTTTCAAGCGGCAGTTAATTTAAAACCATCCCACTTGGTGTCGTGATTCAGAAATATACCCGAAATGTGATGTGAGGCTTTTATACCAAGTAAGGAAGACTTCATTCTAGTTTGATCTTTTCTTTGTGTCTATTACCTCTATTTCTTCATAGCTATTAACCCTAAGAATGCGCGTAATTTTCTGAAATAGATTCTTGAGTTGTCTGCTTTCCAAAACCTAAAATATCTGCTTAATTTTGTTGAGGAAAGATACCCAGAGTTGCGAACAGGTTTACTTGGCGGCTGGCCTGGATCTAACTTGTTTGCATAAGAATGAAGTCAGTTCCAGCACTATAAGGGTTAACAAGTCTTTCTTTAATTTTTGTCTTGCAACTTCTTTTCTATAGCTACTTTTGACAAATGTATATAAAATTTTCTTACTAACCCTTTGAAGCACTTGAAGGGTTCTTTGCAAGACTAAAGTCAGATTCGTAAAGGACTTATTTTGATCTTGCACTGAAGCCTCAAATTGCTAGTGTGGAGAAATATTCCCTTTGTTGCAATGGTGAGATTCTACCCTATATTGTAGAGATTATAGTTATTCATTACCCACTTTGTCCTAGCTGTTAATTGGATACTTGTGGTTTGGAACTGTCATAAAAATCAATCACATACCCTACTTCAGAAACATTCAAGAACTTATTTGTGAATGTTCATTGGCCATTCATGAAGACAGACTTTGTTAATTTGATTTGAATAAAGGTTCATGATCATCAAGTACATGTTCATGAATACATTCATGAACCTGGTCTTGATATTCATGAACATATTTTTGAAATTCATGAATAAGTTAAGAACAGCTTTCTGTTCATGAATGGCCATTTAACATCCATAAATCTTCATGAATAAGTTCTTGAATATTTCGCAGGGGAATTTCCAAAAATTGTGTTGAAAACATTATTTTTCATGATTTATTATTGTCGTCTACTGTTTCTTTCAATTTGGACCACTCACAAACTTGATGAAAATTAGTAAATAGTTAAATCGAGTTAATATGACACAAATTATTTCTCATTCACAACAGATCATGATTTATTATGTCACAAAGGGCATGAAAAGAATGGTGTATGCTGCTTCGAGGGTTCAATGTCAGACTATAGTAAGTGCTTCGTAAAAATGAACCACTTACTATAGTCTGGCATTGAAACCTCTGCTTGTAGTGAGTAAAATTTATTTTTGTTACAAATGTTTAATAATGATTGTAAAAGGCAAAGAATTCAATACATAAATTAGAAATGAAAAGAGTAAGACATGTCGTCAACCAGCTGCTTTCCCAGTTTCTGTATTCTTTTACTCATTTTTTTTGTATGGTGTTATATGTCATTTTAACAAACTTTGAGTTATGTAATGGCTTTCCTGGATCTACCAGTGGACTAGGGCTATGAAGTGAATTGTCAAAGGTCACTCCCACGAAACCAGAGAGGTTGGGGCTTGAACCCTGGAACCCCAAGTTCTAAGTCTGGCATGTTAAGCCCTTAACCACTTGGCCAGACAGGACCCGATCACAATTTCTGTGCATGTATAAACTTAAAAAGATTATTTTGTTGGAGATTAAAATTATGTCAACAGAATTTCAGTTTTATTGGGATACTTGCAATTGATGGAAAATGAAACCGCCTATAAGGCCTGGTCAAACCGGGTTAAAACATAGCCAGTCGATAAGTCAGCCGGGACTCTTGTCATAATGATGACAATGTTCATTCCAATATACCGCTTTTATGATTCTAAATTCTGTACTCTCACCACTTTGTCATTGAGACTGTTCAACCATAAGATTAAACATGGCAATAATTTCTCAGCATTCTAGAATGTTGAAAACACATTAAGTAATCTATCCCATAATAATAGAACAAACAAGTTTAAGTCCTTAGCATGTCCGACTTAAATACAAGGGTCCTGAGATTAAAACCTGTCTTGCTAACATTCTTTCCAAGGTTAAATGAAGTCAGTGATGCATGTTTTCTTATGTGTTTCACAACTAATAAATTGTGTAATGTGGAAAAGCAGTCGGCAGCTTCTGAAGAATATCATGCAGTATTGGTAAAATGCCAGCTGCATGGATAGGTGCATTGGTTGTCATAATATGACAGAAATATTGTTGAAATCATGTAAACCCCCATTTTTACAATTCTATTTTAAGATATATTTATAGATATATATTTGAAGATATAAATAAGTTTGAAAATGAACAGAATTTGATGCTTGGATGAAGAAAATAAACCTAGAGTACAATGGCTTTTTGTGTTTTACCTTAAGACTGCATGAGAATATGACACCATAAAGTAGACATGTTGTAAATCAAGCAAATGGCAGATGGTTTTTATGCTGGGATAGAAAAATTAATTAAAGAAATAACGGACAGATGTTTTCACCATTTTCTCTAAAATAGGAGTCAGTGACTTTGTGAATTCAAAGAAACAGGTGATATCAATCATTAAGGTAAAATACCCATAATCCCCCTTTTTGAAATTTATTCTTTAGTCATATTAGTTTAGTTGTTCTTGGTATATCTCAGTCTGGGCCGGAACTATTCTCAATAGTTCCGGACCCTTACCAAGGTTAACTGAGAGCAAATGAAGAAATCAGACAACAGAATGAGTTTCAAATTGACTGTTTATGGGTATTATACCTTAATGAATGACATCACCTGTTACTTCAAAAAGGTAGATTATGGGTATTCTACCTTGTGTAGAATTGTAATATATCTTTCAAGTATTCGAAGAAAAAGCTGTGACAATAGAAAAAATTGCTCATCATGAGCAATTTCTTCTTTTGCCATAGCAATTTCTTTTATTATCACAGTAGTTTCTCACATCTTCTGCTACCTCATATTGAGCTTTAATCCTTTACCAAATGCCAAATATTTTGCAGTCCAAAATTGAAACAGTTTCCAGACAACATTTCAAAATGTGATGAAATCGAAATATAATCTTCTGATAGGACAAAAAAAGCTAAGGGAAAAGAAGAAATTGCTCTTAATGAGCATTTCCTTCTATTCCCACAATGTTTTCCAGGGTCGTCTGCAACAAACTGGTCAAATGTCGTTACTGTTTGGTGATGGATTAATGCACTTATTAAGGTGATTAGGCAAGCTTTGTTGGCAGCGTACTAACCATCAGCTTTCAAAATAATTTGCTGCAGATAACAACCAAAACTAATAAAGCAAGTAATAGGTTTTTTTTTTTGGGGGGGGGCGGAGGAAGGGGAGGGGGGTATGCTACTTGGTTATTTCTCCTTTTTCTTTTAATTTGGACCAGTCATAAAGTAAAGAAAAGAATTCACATTCATTGTAGCTTCGAAAACTGTTATTTATTCAACAGTTTTTACTAAGTTTATATTTAGTTTTTTCAAAAGATATTTATCAATAATGATATTATTCCATCGATCATTTTTTGCCACTTTGACACCTTATTTCAATATTATTTTTACTTCTAATTTTTTCTCTAGGAAATTTATTTTTTTCATAATTCAAAATTGTCACCTACTGATACTTTGTACTTTAACATTCGAAAATTCCTGATAAGAAACCAATCTGATATGACATTGCACAATTTGCAACAGTTATTCTTCATTGTGTAACAGAAATCGGCAGCAGACGACATCGAAAAACACATTTTCACAAAGGAATATCAGTGTGAATTGATCAATTTGAAAAGAGACTATATGATACAAAATTATAAAACTCAAAACATAATAGCAAAAGAAGGTTCAGGTTAACTTTTTCTTCATTTTTTTTTCATTTATTCCCCAAATGATTACTTTCTCATAAGCATCAGATCTCATCAATCAAAAGGACATAGGTTAATTGAAAATATATCCCGTGTCAATGTGATCTAATAATTATGCAAAGATGAGACGATATATCAACTCTTTTTGACACATGCCTAATGAATCGTCACAACCAATGAGAATTTAACCTAAGGGGTACCCTAACCCTAAGAATGCTTGTTAATTCTCTTAAAAAAGATTGTGTGTCATCTGCTTTTCAAAACCTTAGATATCTGCTTAATTTTGTTGAGGAAAGATACTCAGAATAGCAAAATGGTTAGATCACAGGCCAGTCGACAATTTACTTTGCACCTGGCCTGGATCTAACCTGTTTGCAAAAGAATGAAGACGGTTCCAGCACTATAAAGGTTAAACTGTGGGGTATCTTAACTTACCACCATAACCACATATGGAGCTTATCAAGTTGCCTAAAAAGAAAGCCATAGATGCATTTCTTTTCCAACACATTTTTTTTTATTCAAGCATTTATTCCAACTAAAGTTGTTTGTTAAGAATGAATGAAAATCAAAATTGTGAGGAAAACATTGAAACACATGCTGATGATGATGAGAAATCTTTCCTTTGGTTACAATGGTCTCGTCAATTATGTATGGTTACAAGTTATAAACATACATATAAAAACTTATAAATAAAATGCTGTTGATGTGATGAAAAACTCGAGCAAGCAAACAAACCAATCAATCTGTATGGACTGTTCAATTTGCTATTATGTTAGGTACACTTGCATGTGTTGAACAATGTCTGATTAACCCTTTACCAAATGCCAGATTGTCGGCTGTCCAAAATTGAAAGAGCATGCAGACGACATTTCAAAGTGGCATGAAATTGAAAAATAATCTTCCGATAGGGCAGAAAACATTATGAGAAAAGGAAAAATTGCTCATCACTAGCAATTTCTCCTTTTCCAACAATGTTTTCCAGAGTCGTCTGCAACAAAGTGGTTAAATGTTGTTATTGTTTGGTAATGGTTTGAGGTGATTTTATATCTTTTCAAGCAATTACCTAAAAACAGACCCAATGCTGTGAGGGGTTTATTACATGTATACCCGTATCACTAACGGTTACCGTTATACCATGATATTCAATAGGTTTCTTATCGAAACATCCACCGTTCTAAATTTACATTCTAAAATATGCATAACGGCATCAATTTGAATGAATCCCGAATAAATAATCATCGGATAGCTGGGATACTTTTTCATTCTTTATATCAAATAACCGAATAACCATGGAAAAAAATATAAACGTCGCCTACCCCGCGTGGTGAAATTCTGCACGCTTCATCGAAGACCTGTTGTAAACCCTTCATGTCTTTGTTTGATCAACACTTTTCCTTGTTTAGGATTTTGGGATCCAAATTTAAATAAATTGCAGACAACAAATTTCAAAGTATGAAAAGCAAAATGTTTCTTTGGGTTGTAAGGCTTAAAGCATAAAAAAAGGGCATTTAAAATCATTAAAAAAGAACATTTTCTCCTTTTGTCATATCTGTTTTTCGCATTTCATTATATCTTTTGATGTAGGCATCAGCAAATGTAATACATAAAAGTGTTTCTTTTACTTGATAGAAGTGCTTAAGCACTACAGATTAGATTGTAGAAACAATGTGAGAAAATTTAAGATGTTACTTTTCCGAGCAATGACTTTTCTTTATAAAGATTTAACATCACATCAGTAGTATTTGAGTTATGCTTTTCTTTATAAAGATTTAACATCACATCAGTAGTATTTGAGTTATGCTTTTCTTTATAAAGATTTCACATCACATCAGTAGTATTTGAGTTATGCTTTTCTTTATAAAGATTTAACATCACATCAGTAGTATTTGAGTTATGCTTTTCTATATAAAGATTTAACATCACATCAGTAGTATTTGAGTTATGCTTTTCTTTATAAAGATTTAACATCACATCAGTAATATTTGAGTTATGCTTTTCTTTATAAAGATTTAACATCACATCAGTAATATTTGAGTTATGCTTTTCTTTATAAAGATTTAACATCACATCAGTAATATTTGAGTTATGCTTTTCTTTATAAAGATTTAACATCACATCAGTAATATTTGAGTTATGCTTTTCTTTATAAAGATTTAACATCACATCAGTAGTATTTGAGTTATGCTTTTCTTTATAAAGATTTAACATCACATCAGTAGTATTTGAGTTATGCTTTTCTTTATAAAGATTTAACATCACATCAGTAGTATTTGAGTTATGCTTTTCTTTATAAAGATTTAACATCACATCAGTAGTATTTGAGTTATGCTTTTCTTTATAAAGATTTAACATCACATCAGTAGTATTTGAGTTATGCTTTTCTTTATAAAGATTTAACATCATCATCAGTAGTATTTGAGCTATGCTTTTCTTTATAAAGATTTAACATCACATCAGTAGTATTTGAGCTATGCTTTTCTTTATAAAGATTTAACATCACATCAGTAATATTTGAGTTATGCTTTTCTTTATAAAGATTTAACATCACATCAGTAGTATTTGAGCTATGCTTTTCTTTATAAAGATTTAACATCACATCAGTAATATTTGAGCTATGCTTTTCTTTATAAAGATTTAACATCACATCAGTAATATTTGAGTTATGCTTTTCTTTATAAAGATTTCACATCACATCAGTAATATTTGAGTTGTGATAAAATGCCTGGGTCATAATGATGGAGGAAGTCACCAAATTTGACTTCCCATAAGGATTGGTCATACTATCAGCATTTCTCAGGGCAGCATGGGAACTACCTCTAAAACAGAGCAATATGAATGCCAATCCCAAAAGAGATCAAAATATGAGACGACTGTAGGCTAATATCACCTATTTTATTAGTTATTACTGAAAAACATTGCAATAGATAAAACATAAATGTTACCAGTAGACAAAACATTTCAAAAATCCTATTTTTTCTTATGATCAAACAAGAAGTTTGAGACATTTATTCTTTCAAAATGATATGGCAAAATGCTTCATGTGGTACAATTGATATTGTTTTCCATTAAATACAGCAACAGACAAAAATAAAAATGTAACTTGTTGCAACCTCTTTTGAAACTTTTACCCTTTAACAACATTATCTCTCCCTATTATTGCATCATAAGGACAAAGTTCATTAATCAAATGCCAGAGTTGCACCTGCTTTGATATTTGTAAAGAACAAATAAAACAGGAAGTAGTGGAACACTATATTTTGATCGAGTGTTATAAATTTTGTCAGAGCTCTGCGGTGTTTATCTGGTTACTGCATAAAATGTAAACAAGGAAAATCAGAAATCCTGGGACATCTCCGTTGAACTGAAGTATGCAATGTTAATAAACAACCTGTCCATAACAATAATTCGGGCCGTGTCACGCGAAAAGGGGCACTCGGACATATAAAAAAAAAGCGCTGACTCAGCTCTATTTTAGCGCTATTATTCCAGCATCAAGTCACGAAAGTTATCATTTGTATTTATTTAAAGGTATAACTGGATGTCCTCTAAGATGGCAAACAGTGTAGCCCCCAGACCAGCCGCCACGTCAGTGACGTGACGGCTGGTCTGGGGCTACACTGTTTGCTATGTCCGAGTGCCCCTTTTCGCGTGATGCGGCCTATTTTCAGTATAGATCAGTGGTATTGGGTTTAAACTTGGGCTAGAGACATAAGGGTCATGGGTATGATGCCTGCAAGAAGCAGGGTCAAAATTATGACGTATGGTTTGTATATAGACCAGTGGTCATAGGTTTATGCTTTAGCCTAGGGACATGAGGGACATGGAAATTAGAAAAAATTGTCACATTTCAAAATATGTTTAGTGGCAGTTCTTCCCATTTTACAAAATAAAATCTGGATTTAACATGCCTATATGAGAACCATATATATACCTGTACACAATGACTAAGTTTTCTTACGAACAAATTGCCCGCAACGAAGCAACGCTAGAAAAATCCAATTTGGATTTTATGTCCCCTGTGAGGATTCGATTCAGGTTCTCCCAGGTGACAGTCCAAGACATAACCACTGAGTTAAAGAGTCAGCTCAGTAACGCAGAGGTTACATCTTGTCCTGATTGATTGTTGCTATGCTGTAAAGAGTGAGGCGGCTACGTAACAGTTTGGTCAAGATATCTTTACCAATTTCCTCATATTGATGTTTGTGACTGGTCCAAAAAGATTGCAGTAAATGACAGAACTTAGCATCACAAGAAATACATTTCAAAATGTTTAAAGTTACTTCTCATCATAAGAATCATCATGCTGATCTAGAAATCTCATGTACTTATAATACAGAAATCTCATGTACTTATAATACAGAAATCTCATGTACTTATAATACAGAAATCTCATGTACTTATAATACAGAAATCTCATGTACTTATAATATAGAAATATGTTTAAGCCTTACTTTGGCAGTACCAGCAAAAATATATAAAGAAAAAACAACAACAACAGCAACCCTGCCTAAGAGGACTCATTATTCAGATAGGGTAAAGCATACAAAATTTGAAACATCTTAAAAACGGAAGGATTTTCTCTTTATGTGAAAATATTCATAATTCTAAGATGATTTCAATGTGTATTTGTCATTTACATAGTTTTTCATTGGAATGTTTTTTCTCTACTGCCAGCTATGTAAGTAAAAAGAAAAAAGGATATTCAACAGCATAAAAATATCATTCTATTTTCAGTAAAACAATTAACAACCGTATACAGTAATAGAGTCAAACTCCATTGTGCCATCAACCACCACCAGATCTGAGTGTTCCTCACAGAAAAGTAGTTCCCCTCCAAGTGGAATTACTACGCCGCAATCCGTCCATTCATGCCGTCCCAACATGAGGAATTGTCTCCCGCTACGCCAGTAGCTCCGATCAACTCCCCGACCCCGATTTTCCGTCCGCCACTGCCGAAGGTCTTCTCCGTTCAAAGAATGGGATCAAGAACGTACAACCCTGCATGCCGGTGAGTACTAGATGTTGTAATTACCAGTATGGATTACTTCCATTTAGCTGAATTTCTTGATGTCCACATTTTGTGTGATTAAGCGCGACCATATACACCATAAGACCTCACTCTGTCTGGTCTGTTATTGAATATCTTAAAAACAACTCTGGTTTTTTTTATTAACAGTATGGATTACTTCCCTTTAACTGGATTTCTTTGTGATTGTCCACTCTTCTTATGATAGCGACCCCTTATTCCATATCACCTCACTTCTGCATCTTTGCACCTTAATTTTTTATAAGCCACCCTGAAAATACAATAAATTGTTCCTGATGAGAAAAATATCCTTTTGTCACAGATTAGGAAGGCATATTTTTTCTTGCTGTTATTTGTCAGATGCTCTTGCTTTCAATTTTGAGCATTCACAATTCCCATATTAGGGAATGAGTTAATTCTTATCTTTATAAACGTGTACAAGTCGTCTGCAGCAGATCAATTCTGAAACAATTGTAATAAAAAGGAAAAACTGCTGGTTCAAATATTCATGGATCAATCATTTCTTTTAATTGCCATTATAAGCAAGGTCTGGAATGGTGATAAGTCTGAAAAAAAAGATAAACGCAAACTCTTTAATGAACCTTTTGGAATTTATCACTTTTTCATAATGGGGTTTACCAAATATCATAAAGATAAGAGATTTTTGCTTGCTTCCTGTTGTTGTCTGCTGTTGCTTTGGTTTTTGACCAGTCACAATTTTCATGTGTTAAAATTATTTGTATAAAGGAAATGCCTAGGAAGTCGTCTGCTGTTAACATCAATTGTAACAAAAAGGGAAATAATTCAAAGATGAATCAATTCAACAATTCACAGTAATTCTTATGGTGAAAATAGGTTATAGAAACTTGTATATAGAAATTACCTATGCAATCTGAACACATCGGGTTTATCCAATAGAAAACACCTCTGAAATAATAGGGATGACGCCATAATGTTTTCCGCGAGAATGACGTCACTTTCTTTCGTTTCTAAAAATAGATTTTGAATGTAAAATCCAAAAAGTCGTTAAATTTGATTGAGGAAACAAGTATACATGTCACAACAACAAGTTCGCCATTTGGTATGAGTTACTGACCAAAAGTGATTAAAAAGGATGTCCAACACTTCCATACACATTGAACTACTTAACATGCACGCTTAGAAAAGGTGTCCATTGGCGGATGCCGATTTACCCGAAAAATTGTAACCCTACACTTATATCCGAGGTGTATTTCACAGCTCACGGAAATACCCGAGTAGTTCCGATTGTTACCTATGAAGTCCTCTGCTTCTATATCAATCTTATCAGTAACAATAATGAAAAAGAATTCAAAGATCAATCAATTCAATCTACTACAAAAGCAAATAGATCCTGACAAGATAATATCTAACAAAAATACAAATAACAACATTACAATGACTTCTATAACGTTACACGAAAATTGCATATCAAAAAGGGACCTATACTGCTTAACCCTTTACCAAACGTCAAATTTTCAACTGTCCCAAATTGAAAGAGATTGCAGACGACATATCAAAATGTGATGAAATTGGAAAATAGTCTTCTGATGGGGTAAAAAACATTGTGGGAAAAGGAGAAATTGCTCGTTCCCGCCATGTTTTCCAGAGTCGTCTGCAACAAACTGGTGAAATGTTGTTATTGTTTGGTAAAGGGTTAATGACATCATAACAATAAATAAAAACGAACTGATCCATTAGGTGAAGAAATGGTGCTTTGATGGTGTAACAAAACAGGGAGCTGTTTTTTATGTCAACAATTAAATACCTATAAAGACCCATTATCTTATTTATATATCTGTTTATATTCTATGTCCAAACAATCCTGAAGGTTCTTTTTGTTGTCCTGTGGGCAACTTGAGCTTATTGTTAGAAAAGGAGAAAATTATTGATACAATACAAAACAGAACAGTACAAACTTCAAGTGGCCTAGTGGTTAGAGTACAGAACTTGAAATCACATGGCCCCTCTCCGCGTGGGTTCAAATCCTGAGAGGGATATGGATTTTCATGAGAGGCAGTCTCCCGACTGACTTACGGAATGCCGATGGTTCTACCCGCCTTGACCAGCCCTTATGGGCAGTTGAGTATGGGGTCTTCCTCCATCATTAAGAGTTGGGCATCGCTACATAACTGAAATAATATTGATGTGATGTAAAACCCATATAATATATATACAAACTTCAAACTTTGAATTACTCATTTACCTAAGAAAATCCCACCAATTCTATCAAAAATTAAAAGGAATGTCTTTTTTTTTTGCAATAATTGTCTTTTTCCAAAATATTTAGGCACTACATGACCTTGAAGTTAGGATTTTAGTTTTTTGTTTTCCAAAGTCACAATAAGTGTGATGATAGGCTTGGCTTAATGAGAAGAAAAGTGATGCCAAAGTCTTTTGAAAATCATTAAAGAAAAATGAATTACATTGTAGATGGAGTTTTTTTCTTTCCACCATCATTTTTTGATTTATTCGATCAGAAAATGTAATTTTCTTTCTTCCAACATTGATATTTACTCCATTGAATTTTAGTCTGCACATTAATCTTTTTTCAACATCTACTCAATATGCTTGATTGATTAAATGAATTATTAGTTATGATTTTGAAAAAGCTGCTGATTTTTTTACCATAAGCTAATACATCTTTTTACTACAACATTTTCAATATACCGAACTTGGAACAAATTTAATTCAAATGTTATTTGAAATACCAGGACTTTCCATTGTTATGCCTTTTTCCCTTATACAGAATGAGATCAAGTTTTCTCATTTGGATAAATGTCTGTTATAAACAACTACAAAAATACTTTTACTTCAAAGACACAAAAGGAATTAACACTGTAGAGATATAAGTTAACCCTTTACCAAATGCCAAATTTTCAACTGTCCCAAATTGAAAGAGTTTGCAGACGACATTACAAAATGTGTTTGAAATTGAAAAATAATCTTCTGATAGGGCAGAAAACCTTGTGGGAAAAGGAGAAATTGCTTGTCAAGAGCTTTTTTCTCCTTTACCCACAATGTTTTCTAGAGTAGTCTGCAACAAACTTACAAAATGTTGTTTTTGGTTGGTAATAGGTTAACATATTGAAAAAGAGAGAACAAGATTGTCCGTTAGAGGTGTTAACCCTTTACCAAACGCCAAATTTTTGTTTGACTGTCCCAAATTCAAAGAGTTTGCAGACGACATTTCAAAATGTGATGAAATTGAAAAAACAATCTTCTGATAGGGCAGAGAACATTGTGGGAAAAAGGAGAAATTGCGCATCAAGAGGAATTTCTCCTTTTCCAACAATGTTTTCAAGAGTCGCCTGCATCAAAGTGGATAAATATCATTATTGTTTGGTAATGGATCAACATATTGAAAAAGACAAAAAAAAAAGACTGTCCAGGAGAGGTGTTAACCATCATCAAATCTTGCTTCTGGCTAAGGAAGCCCAAGGTCGGAATTCGGAGTGTAAAAATATAAACATCCTAATTGCAATTCAAACAAATCTAATAGGCTTTGATCTATTCATCCGATTCAATTTGATTTCTTTGATTGGTCAATTTGTATGCATTGCTATTTATTTTATTTTCATAGGATATTCCCTACCCCGTTTATGAAAGAATTTTCCCCACCCCCCTTTGACCTATTACCCATAATTCCATCTCGGGGCAATGACGTACCTGTGGCAAAAGATTAATGAAAAAGATTGCGATTAAAAGAACATTTTCTCATTATGAGCAATTTTTCCCCTGTTTCACAATTGTTTTGTACACATCACACAGAGAATACTTATTTATTACTTATGAGTTACTCATGTGTTACCAATTTGTTACTTATTTGTTACTTATTTGTAATATATTATGAAATGTAGTCTGCTGTAGATTAGATTCGGACCTGTCACAAAAACCCATATTGTGGAATGGGTTCCAGCAGTATATAAATCTTCTTCAACTAAACAAATTGAAAAAATACTTTATTAAAAATGGGCATTTCAGCCCTTCAAATGATGTGCAATCTCATCATAATTTGCATGTTATTCATAAGTAAGGTATTTATTTACTAGTCTTTTTGGTAAATTTGATTAATTAAATATTTTCCAAGTTTTATGCTACATGTGAGTCTGAGAATTAAAACAGTTCAACCACAGCCACATGGAAATTTGCAATTGGTCCTAATTGAAAGCAACAGCAGACAACCAAAAAAAGTATAAAAAATGCAATATCCCTGATTACATTTAGTAGAAACAATTGTGACAAAATGACAAATTGCTCATTTAAGCAATTTATCCTTTTGTCACAATTATTTCTAACATCTTCACCAGAGGATGGAAAGGGAGACGTGGAATTTTATGGGGTAAAGGGTTTAATAATTGTAAATGGAAACAACCTGAATGGGATAAATTATAATGACGCCTTTTGAAAACAGTACTTCAATTTTATCACTGTGTTAAGTGCACCATTCAATGCTACTACTATATTGAACTTAAAGTGTAATTGGTTATGGCTCCTTAATTGTCCAATCACTTTTGCTACAGGTAAAAGCACTCTTTCAAAAAGAGAAAATTTCATATTTCTTCTTTTGTTGTGTACCATAAATTGGTTTTATTTTAGATCAGAAAATGAACACAAATTTTCATAACCAAAGACATGAAGCACCTTTTATAAAATAAGGGTATTTTCTTCCAGCCTTGATGGGCTGTTATGCTCTTGGCTATCTCCTTCAATAAATAGCCTGGCGTTGCAATATGACTGAAAAACTGGAACTGTTGATGTGATAGTTAACCCTAAGAATAAAACAGTATACATGAAAGTGTATTTGAAGCAAAGCCTGTCTATATATTTGTAAGAAAAGCATTACCTGCCTTGTTAAAACATTCAAAAATCTATAAATATAGAATACATGTTATCACTTCTTGGAATTATAAACCAATTAAGGCATTTTCCGTTAATCTTCACAAAAGACTTGGTGCACCGATGTGTATCAAATTTCTCTTCGAAAAAGAATGAAAAATAATGATGCAAATCTTAACCGGAAACAAGGGAGATAACTTTGGAACATAGCAAATAATCATGACAGTTACTTCCCATGTACAAATTTTAGTCTGTTTCTTGCATGTCTTGAAGAAAATTTTACTCCATTAAACACTTGCTTTCACAGACTACCCGAGAAATCATTGCAACATTACAACTGAAGAAATTGCTCCTAAAGAATAATTTCTCATGTTATCAGACTCGTTATTGCTTGAAATCTCAAAAGAAAGTTCAGATTTTTATGACTCTATTACCGCTTGCTGTTAATGCATTCAATTTTGACCTGCAAAGAAGTCTCATTGGTCTGAATTAAAATTACTTTTGACATCTGAACCTGTTTCCTTATGTGAACAATTTTAATGCAAAAGCATGTAAAAACTATAAACTATCAAACACTATATTGAGAGCATATCAGTAACATTGTTATTTTGGGTTGAACCCTTAATGTGTTCAAAGAACCAACTTCATGCTTATGCAAACAGGTAGGATCACAGGCCAGCCGTCAAGTTATTTGGCGGTGGTTCTGTGATCTTACCAATTTGCTAAGCTGAGTATCTTTCCTCATCAAAATTTACCAGATATTTAAGGTTTTAGAAAGCAGACGACACAAAAACATATTTTCAGAAATTTACCCAGTATTCTATGGGTTAACGCTGTGTCAACAGGGTTGGGGTCATGTGACAAATTTCCTGAATTCAACAGTACTAGCCTAAGGCTCTTAAGACTCTTGCCAAAGGTTACTCACACAAAACCAGGGGTATGTGTTGAACTCAAACCCCGAACTTACCAAGTTTTCAGACCGCCCCCTTTTCCACTTGGCCACCCAGACCTTGCATGCTCTCTTTTTGATACTTAGATAGGGCTCTTAAGAGACTTTCCAAAACGAACTCACACAAAACCTGGGGTACCATTGGAACTCCAACCATGGACCCCAAGTTCTAAAATCACCACTTTGACAATTGAGCAGCCCTGCTATGATTTCTATTTGATATTCTTGTTTGAACAAAAAGGCACAGAATTTTCAATGATGGAGGAAATTGTTAGAGATTGTTTAACCCATTACCAAACAATAACGACGTTTGACCAGTTTGTTGTAGGCGAATCTGCAAAACATTGTAGGAAAAGGAGAAATTGCTCCAAATGAGCAATTTCTCCTTTTCCCACAATGTTTTCTGCCATATCAGAAGATTATTTTACAATTTCATCACATTTTGAAATGTGGTCTGTAAAATCTTTCAATTTGGAACAGTCCAAAATTTGGCGTTTGGCAAAGGGTTACCGGTAAGTCTTTCTGACCTACCCATGACTTTTGACGTCTTAAAGCAGATTTTTGTTAACCCTTTACCATACATTTCCAGGTCACACAGAAAAAAAAATGTAGAACAACTTATGAAATCAATGTTGGAGAGAGAAAAGAAGCTCATAAGAATCATTTCTCTTTTTGTCACAAAGATAAGTTCTGCCTAATAAAGGGAATTTCATCAAATTTGCTTGATTTCAATGTTCTTGATATTGTTTGAAAATTATCAATTTTGGCATAATGAAAAAATGTTAATATATGTCGTTTGGTAAATATAGAGACAAAGTCTGCATGCACACTTTGTTTTGGAAGGTTGTCTTACTCTCATTCTAAATGATACGCCAGTCTCAAAAAGTTAAGAAAAAAAAACACACAATAATTGTTGTCTGCTGCAAAGAAACCACAAATTATGTAGAGCATTTATTTAGCATTTAAAAAGAAAAATTATGTATGCAGAAAAGGATTGAAGGAGATTAACTTTCATAGAAAGTTATCAAGCCATTTCACTAATCAGATATGGGCTTATAACATACACTAAGTTAATCCATATATCAGTCAACAGTTTGTGGTTTACTATCAAACTTCATTGAAATAATTGGACATGATTACTCTGACCTTTGACTGGCCACTAAAATACCAACTGTGCGGCAGACTTTTATCTACCCTTCTGCTTTCCTCACATGCACATGCAGCAAAAAATGAACTAATTCATTAATTTATTGATTTATAAACGAATAAATGCAAAATTTTGAGTTTTTCTGTTTTACAAAGAAAAGGGTCAATCAGAAATAATCCTGGTGCAGTCTTTCTTAATCCACCATTCAGACCATCAAATTCTGCAATTAAAATGGCATAAATCTCCCCAAAAAATCTAATCTGCCTAGGGATTATCAATAGGGCCAATGTCATGTAGTTAAAGTAAGAGCTATTTAACAGTTATAGTAATTCCCTTTATTATAACTTTCTCCCTTTAATGAAAACTGACTTAAAACTTCAATTTTGACCAGTGGCAGAGTGAAATAGATGATTCTTTAAAGCCATATAAATTTATAAAAATTCAATTTTAGTAGGTGATAACAATAAACCAATGTGGCAATAAGTATTCTTATTTCTTGTTTTACCACAATGGCTGCTACCCAAAAGCATCAAGAGTCAATGTTTCCTACATTAAATTATTTACATCTGCTGAATCTTGCAGTTTGGACCAATCACATTACTCCATTTAAGAGAATGGGTAAACAAGCAAATTGAAAAGTTTGACTTATCAAATTAAAACCAACAGCAGAGGACAATAATCAAGTACGAAACAACACATTTATTTTGATGCTTAGAAGAAACTAACGTGAAGAGAAGAGAGAGTGCATGTCAAAAGCAGATCTTACTCTTTGACAGTGCTTTTTTATGTCAAAAGCAGTTCTTACTTTTTTTACTGTGCTTTCAACCATTCGACATATCAAATTGAAAGCAACAGCAGACCTACATAATCAAATATGAAACAACCCATTCATTTTTATGCTTAGAAGAAACTAACATGAAGTGAAAAGAGAGTACATGTCAAAAGCAGATCTTACTCTTTGACAGTGCTTTTTTATGTCTCGCATGATTTAACTCAATTCTTACTTAAGTGGTCCCCAGCAAAGACATTAAACACTCTAAAAAGAAATCCAAGGACATAGTCACATGACACCTTGTTCACCGAATCCCACATATAATTGTATTTGGTGACAGCTCAAATTTGAAATAAACAGCAGACAACAATTATAATGTTGAGTTTTTTTAAAAAAAAGTTGCTTCAACTTTGTCATATTGTGTAGAAACCTTTGTAACAAATGGGGACATTGCTCATGGTAAAGACAAACCCAGGAGCTCCGGCACTGCTCGAGGGTTCAATGCAAGACTATAGTAAGTGCTTCACAAACATGAAGCACTTACTATAGTATTGCACTGAACCCTCATGCTGGTTTTGTAGGGGTCTCCTTCAGCAAGACCCGTCAGAGGTCTGGTACTTGTACTGGTGAACCCAATGAAAGCTGCTTTATGACTTATTAAAAATTGTTGATATGGTGTAAGACCCATCAACTGCATTAAATTTTTTGCATTTTTTGTAAAACTGCATGATTTTAGAATATTTTCAAATTCTAAAGACTGTGTTACAGTATTTAACCCTTTCAAAAACAACAAATTTTCGACTGTCCAAAATTAAAAGAGTTTGCAGACGACATTTCAAAAGGTGATGAAATTGGAAAATATTCTTCTGATAGGGCAGTAAACATTGTGGGAAAAGGAAAAGTTGCTCGTAACGAGCAATTTCTCCTTTTCCCACAATCTTTTCTCAAGTTGTCTGCAACAAAGTGGTCAAATGTCGCTATTGTTTGGGGAAGGGTTAACCAGGGCTGACAAAAGAAATTGTCCATATTGATAAACTTGTCCAAAAGCGTTCACGAATAAGTCTTTCATAACCATTATATGGACAAGTGCACAAAAAGACTTGGCCACCTATGCAAAAGAAAAAACTTGGGTGCAAAGCCCTGGAGAAGAGGATTAAGGGTTTTTTATTGGGTATCATTCAATCATTGGTGAAAAATGGGGGACCATTACCTTAACGAGATTTGGATGATACAATTCTTGGTGTCCTTCCAATGTCACAGACGCCTGTTAACTCTATAAACTTCACACCCTAAGTTCAACCTCAATAGGTATTAACGCGTTAACAAATTGGTAAATTTTGGTTCCCTCCCAAATCGAAAGAGTTTATTTTTAACTTATTTGTCTGACATTAGTTGTGACTGAAGCTTGAAGCTTATTAAATTCACTCTTGATTACTGCTTCCTGGATACATAACTAGTACTTGTGCTGGTTTATGGGTTGGTCTTAGCATTTTTGCCTCTGTGTTAATGGGGATCAAATCCTGAACCTTGGTACAAGCTGCCTTTGCTCTACCACTGCAACACTGTCAGCCACTTAGAAATATGCAGGTGACTGTTATTTGCAGACAACAGGTAAAATAATGGCATTAGAAGATGATTAACATATACAATTTGGAAGATGAAGAATGCACCAAGATAGACATTGAATGTTTGTTTGAAAAATGGCAAAAGTGCACTTCACAAGCAAACTTATTTTTTTAAGCAACAATTTCAAAATCAAGACTCTTAAAGCTACTTCTTCACAGAAGTTCACTTTGAAAGTCATAATAAAATGTCCTTGAAGCAATAGTAACACACAGGTGAATAGCCATTGGAAGCAAAATAATTTTTGTTGTAAGGGCGTGCATATACAGTCAAACTTGTGTTAAGAGGCCAGCCTATGGGATAGAGTAAATTGGCTGTTTAAGACAGGTTGGCCGCTTAACAAAAATTGATGTACGCTATAAATCTAACAATGTGACTTTCTGTAGTGGCTGTTTAAGGCAGGTTGGCTGCTTAAAAGGGTGGCTGCTTAACACAAGTTAGACTGTACAATGTATTGATATATACAAAAGTGTTCCAACGGTTTGGAGCTGTACATACTTAAATAGATTGATACATTCTGAATCTATTTTGCGTTGAGTACCACTTTCAACAAATGCAAAACCAAAATTACATGTATAATTGTTTCAACAACATTTTATTTTGGCTTGCAAATTATCTCATGCATGAACAAACATCTTAAAAGGTAGTATTCAGACATGAAGGAATAGATTAATCTGGCAATAAAACATAATTACGATAACAATGTATTATATATCAAATTATTCACCCCTCACGGGACACGATCATTACCATTCCAAAAAATCATTATCATTTTGTATTCGTTCCAATCCCACAATTATCTCATAAACAGTTACCAATTTGTATTCCGTTACTTCATAATTATTAACTTGTTTTTACCTAGCCTCTATTGAATATTTAGAAGTCCTGAGTGGCCCAGTGGTTAATGTGGCGGACTTAGAACTTGAGGGTTCCGGGTTTGAGCCCGACTGACACTTTTGGTTTTGTGGGGTTGTCCTTTGGCAAGTCACTTCAGCGCCCTTAGCCTTGCACTTGTGGATCTATGAAAGACGTAACATAACTGAAAAATTGTTGACATAGGGTTAAACACCATACAAAAGAAAATTGAACATTTAAAGAAGCAATTCTGACAATAAAAGGAATTGCTGAACCTTGGATGAAAACCTCAGTACTTTTTACAATAGATTCTGTCCTCTATCACGAAAAAACTTTTTTTTTATTTTTATATTTTATGATTGCTGTTTGTTAATGCTTTCAATATTCTACAAACAAAAATTTGTATATCAGGAAATTGGTAAAACTGGAAAATAAATGGTAAAAAACATGCTCAAGATATATGTGCCGACAGAAAAACAATTCGTGCAAGGTCGACACGTTCCAATTGATGCTTGTTACAAAAACGAAAATCATATAATAAAAAAATTGCATTACATCAAAAATAAAACTTTTCTAAAATAAATGATTTATTCCTCACCATCCATCTCACTATGAAACAAACCAATCAGAGTCAAGATGTTTAGAGTAATGATCATTTTAAAGTCCCATAGCCTATATGGATTATATTGAATAACTTTGTATTGCTTTCAAAGGCAAGGAAAAAGACAGCTTGGAGTGCCTGGAACCGACTTCATGCAATGCAAGCAGATTAGATCCAGGCCAGCCGCCAAGTAAATTGGCGGCTGGCCTGTAATCTTACCTGTTTGCTACTCTGAGTATCTAACCTTATCAAAATTATCCATATGTTCAAGGTTTAGGAAAGCAGACGACCCACATTAATCTATTTTTAAAAAAATACCCAGCATTCTAAGAGTTAAGGTTGATGATCAGGGACATTTGTAACATGAACCATCTTATTCAATTATGGTCAGTGACTTTTGGGGAAACATTGACCTCTATGTAGTACAAAAGGGTTTTTTAATGGTCATTATGATTTGTCAAGGTTCGGTAAAAACTTAATCGTTAATTAGATTGTTCAGATTGCAGGCTTTATGCTATCATATTTCGTGTCAAGATTTTTTTTATGGCAAAATTATCTTTTTCATATCGGTGCCATGACTTTATATCCATTATATGAATCCATTTTCCCCTTATGAAAATTTTGGACTGGCCCAAATTGAGAGCACTGGCAGATGATTGAAAAATATCTTTATTAAACATATCTTTGATCTGATAAAGAAAAAAAACAATTGATACAAAAGGATGAAAATATTTTTCCTTTGTCACAATGGTTTCTACCAAATATAAAATAAAAAAACATTTTCCATTACGAGAATTTTGGACTGGTCTAAATTGAAAGCAACAGCAGAAGAAAGCAGAAGACAAAAATACATTTCAAAAAGGCACCTTCTTTTCGTAAATGGGTCAACCCCAATATGTCAAAAGGAATGAATTGTTCATTAGGAGCTCTCAAAGACTTCTGCAGCGGATGTTATTAAGGTAGAATACCCATAATCCACCATTTTGAAACTAATTATTTCGTCTGCAGGCGATGATTTTAGACATGCCCGTCAGTCAACTGTGATTTCTCTGCCAAGTGTTAGAAGTAACGCCGTTATAAAGCATGGGTTATCATATACATGTACCACCAAAACTGGAAAGTTGATAGTCAACTCATGCGGGTTACACAATGTGGCAATCATTGGCAAAAGATGGTGAAAAAAGCAAAAATACCTGATGGGCCGCCATCCTGTTCGGACATTGGTCATGAGATTACTTGCCTGATACACCTGTGTGCCTATGTCATGTTGCCCCTACCAACCACCTCACCTGTATAAAAGGCATGTGTTACAGTGGTCTTGAAACGTGAGAATTGTGGGTTCGGTTCCTGAGAAAAGCAGGATCTATCATGCAACCATTCGCTATTTCGAGGGTTCAGTGCAAGACTATAGTAAGTGCTTCGTGTTTATGAAGCACTTACTAAAGTATTGCACTGAACCCTCGATATCCAGTGAGCATAAATAAGAGTGAATAGTTTAATTTGTAAAAGCTTGTTTTATAAGAGCATTGTTGATTTCTTTCCTGTAAATAACAGGGTTCATCTTGCAACTGTTCACAATTTGTTATGTATCCAGTAAGCATAAGAAACAACAAAGATAGATGCATAAGAACATAGGCGTAGGAGCGTTTTCAATATTGGGGGGGCCAACTTCAGATGAGGACCGGTCTAAGAATAAATGTTCCTAAACTTTTTCATGACTATTCATGCATGTACAAATTCAATAACATTATAAGAATTAAAAGAAATCATATGAAAACATGTATCTTTAATAAAAAAAAAAAAAAAAGAATATACCAGGTCTCGATCTCACGCGGAAATCAATTGTATTGAATTAAACAAATAGTGGCAGCGACCAGGCTGTCACAGCCACGGATACAACTATATGAAATAGTCAAACAATTATATTATTCTTTAAGCTTTAGCTAACGACACCTTTTAAAGAACATGTTTTACACCACTGTTTTCGTAGATCAAAACTACCCGGGTATTTTAGTGAGCTGAGTTTTCATTAGTCCGAATGATCCAGACGTAGATATTTCACTCTACGTCTGGATGCGTTCGATATAAAAGCGCGTCAAGCGGATATCGATTTTTCGAGGTAGTGCATGTCGGGAAATCTGTAGAAAGGGGCGGAGTTAAAATTACAGGTAAAGTCTGGCTGGAATATAATATCGGCTCCTTTTCGTTTGGTAGAATATATATACATGTATATCTATTTACATTAAATCCGAGATGCCCTTTCCCTCATATGAATTTTGTCAATTGCCAAAGTATTGCAACAGTTGATTTCAATTGAATACGTAGATATTCATTCATTGAGTAAAGATATTTGTGACTCTATTGCGAGAATCTAGAAAACACTCAAACCATCAGAGAATTTTTTTATGGAAACTTTAGCCACACAAAAACCCTTTAGCTTATCATTTATGATGGCCGATTCTATGGGAAAATGGACTCTCAATTTGATATTTTCTTGAATTATAGAAATCTGCAGTATGGGTCTAATCTGAAGTATAAATCTTGAAACTATTTCAAAGTATACTGTTTGCAGGTTGGGCGAGCACGAATGGAAACAAATCAGAGACATAGATAACAGCTATGTCTTTTAAACGAAGTATTCAAAAAGCTTAAATAAGCTATATAAACAACTTTGGGCATGTTATAAAGGGGGAGTATCGAATATTACATCTTTCGGGTTGTTGGTCTACTATATATGAAACGCCAAGTTTTATTACCCCAGACGGGAGCGACGCGCGTAACACAGAGACACTATTCCGGACACCGCCGTACATCACACAACACGTGCCTTACCCTTTATCCTGTTAATAGCATCATAGTTTTGTCCTCAAAGAATACGCATTTGACATAGATTTTTATTTCTAAAGTACATTGATATTAATCAAATTTACAGATTTAAGAGCAAGTTTCTTCTGAATACCATCTATGTTTGCAGCGAAATGGTAGTCGTCAAAACCAAATCCTTTTTTACCAATACAATATCGATTACTTTCTTGATATAGTTAATAGTTTGTATTTTACCTAATCGATAAGTTTGTGTGTTTAATTGCAGTTTGAATTTTAGAATGGTAACGACCTTGTCTGGGAAACTGAAGGGTAACTAAATGTTGAAAGCTTACAAAACTGATGATGTTAGATCGGTCGTTATTGCAGCTTGATACCTTACCTTTGGATGCAATATTTTTTGAAAATTAAAATGGTACGAGAAAAGGTATTGCCAATTGCTTTCATGCATGGAATGAGTCGGACAAACCGATTTTATTTTGATTATGAATAGATTGGTTAATGAACTATTTTTTTGTTAAATTGGACCAGTAAAACATTTAGAAAAAAAGATAAAAAAAAAAATTCAAAATATGCACTACAACCATAACCTAATGTATCATTTCATAAGTATAGATATGAACATAAGAATATACGCGTTCAAATTGAGACCGTTTTGGGTGCCATATCACAACTGATTCAAGTGCAGGTACTCATAAATGTTATGAATGTTTCGTCACTTTTAAACCTACTTAAATTTTCAATTTGCCACTTATGAATTGTGTTTATGACGGAAAATATTAGGACATTCGTATTGATCAGACGGAAAATATTAGGACATTCGTATTGATCAAACCAAGAACAAGCTTCCCTGTCCCTCTTCAAATCTTGAAATATGTGCGGAAAATAAATGAATTTTAATTAAAAACGTTTAAGTGGCTATCCAAGTTCAACAACATTTATAGTGGCATTTCAGTGAACAATTACGGTTTCAAGTAGCTAAGAATTAGATTCAATGAAATAGACTGGAGAAAGACTTCTTGACAAATCGATGACCCAAACGGCCTAGTTTTGTCTACTTCTTTGTGGCCTTGATGCGTTATTCAAATGTATCACAATTTTCGGGTTGTTTCTCTCAGTATATAAAGAAATCTACGTGAACCAATGATGAATTTACTTTCAACACAATTAGAAATCTTAAGGTATCACACATTAAATGGTTCCGAAATACTTCGGACGTACCTGTATATCTTTCACGATGACTGTAATTATATTCGGATTCTATTCGGACACCTTTACAGTCATCGTGAAAGATATACGTCCGTAAAATTTTGTTTTGTTTTTTTCCTTTGAATTGTCATACAACAACCCATTTATTCAAATTAAATTACAATAACATTTACATCATATAAATATATATATACAGTATAGTGTTTTCTAAAATTGGCATTTGACATAATCAAATTTGTTCTCAAGTCTAAAATAGCACTAAGAAGGAGTTGAGTAGACGAAGAAGAAGAGAATGGGAATATAACACAAATATTCACAAAGGATTGTTTTCGAAATAAGTGTGGCGAAGCAAATCGCTTCAAACCAAAAATGTTGATTTTGTTTTTATCAATTTAATCAGGGAGGCGTTGATGTTCATTTTTAGCATCGTGATATGGAGTTGACAAACAGTCCGAATGAATGTTGAGTTTACCTATTTTATGTAAGGGATGCTTTATCAAAATTGAATCTAAAGTGTCTTTTCCTTCGACAATGGATTTCATCAAATGACTCTGCTTTGGTTTAAAAATGAATTCATATTTTCCGTCGATCAAATGTTAACAATCGTTCAGGTTTTTGTTTTTTCTGTAAATCACCGGAAATGGAAGCAATAAGCAATCTTATTGGTCAATCCCACCTTCTTTCTGATTGGTGCCCATATTTTTCCTCGACGCCGATTGGACCCCTCACACACAGAGGGGGGAATGCTGACGCGTTTTTATCGCAGGGCGCCTCCAAGCTGTCACGCAGTTACAGCTTGGATCATCCGAGTTAAGTTTTCATTGGATAAAACTGATGTGTTCAGATTGCCATTTGCGCTGATGACGTCAAAAAAATTTTGGTTATTGTTCGTAACAAAAGGCGATTTGGTATTACATAGAGCACAAAATGCACATTTATTTTTATTCTGCTGTTAAATTTCATTTCTTTTATTTTTCTATACAAATAACTTCATTTGCCACTGTGAATATTGGGGGGCCAAAGTATACTCTGGCCCCCCCAGTCTGGATATTGGGGGGGCCGGGCCCCCCCTGGCCCCCCCTGCTCCTACGCCTATGAAGAAACAACAAAGATAAATGCATAAGAAACAACAGATAGATGTCTGAGAAACAACAAAGATAGATGCCTAAGAAACAACAAAGATAAATGCCTAAGCAACAACAAAGAAGAATGCTTCAGAAACAACAAAGATAGTTGCCTAAGAAACAACAAAGATAGTTGCCTAAGAAACAACAAAGATAAATGCCTAAGAAACAACAAAGATAAATGATAAAGGAGCAACAAAGATAAATACTTAAGAAACAAGAAAGATAGTTGCCTAAGAAACAACAAAGATAGTTGCCTAAGAAACAACAAAGATAAATGTCTAAGAAACAACAAAGATAAATGCCTAAAAAAACAACAAAGATAAATGCTTAACAAACAACAAAGATAAATGCCTAAAAAAAAACAAATATAAATGTCTAATAAACAACAAAGATAATTAAATGCATAAGAAACAACACAGATGAATGCCTTAGAAACAACAAAGATAAATGCCTAAGAAACAACAAAGATAAATTCCCAAGAAGAAACAAAGATAGATATCTAATAAACAACAAAAATAGATGCCTTAGAAACAACAAAGAGAAATGCCTAAGAAACAACAAAGATAATTTCCTAAGAAACAACAAAGATAGATGCCTAAGAAACAACAACAATAAATGCCTAAGAAGCAACAAAGATAATGTCTAATAAACAACAAAGATAATTAAATGCATAAGAAACAACAAAGATAAATGCCTAAGAAACAACAAAGATAGATGCCTAAGAGACAACAGAGATGAATGTCTTACAAACAACAAAGATAATTGTCTAAGAAACAAAAAAGATAAATGCCTAAGAAGCAACAAAGATAAATGTCTAATAAACAACAGAGATAATTAAATGCCTAAGAAACAACAAAGATAAATGCCTAAGAAATAACAAAGACAGATGCCTAAGAAACAACAAAGATGAATGTCTAAGAAACAACAAAGATAAATGTCTAAGAAACAACAAAGATAGATGCCTTAGAAATGACAAAGATAAATGCCTAAGAAACAACAAACATATTTGCCTAAGAAACAACAAAGATAGATGCCTAAGACACAAAAGGCTTCAACAACTTGAAGGCACCTTACATTCGCATTTGCTTAGCAATTTGTCAAAAAGGAGGTTACATATTTTTCAAATCATACCCGAATGTCAATGAAAAGAATTTTGCCATGTTGCCAACTTTTGTGGTTGTAAATGTGGAATTTCAATGTATGAATGGAACGCATTAGACAGAAATATATTTCAAGTATTTGATTTAGGTATTTTGTGAATGGGCAAAAGATTTCAACTCCTCATGATAAGATTTCGCTGTTCATCTGTATTTTAGGGTTTTATATACTTAACACCAACAGTACTTCAGTTATATTACTATAGCCAACTCAGTCTAGATCAAGGAAGGATGTCTAAAACAGAAAATGGCTGGGAAATGATTTTAAACTAATAACTCTATTGCGAATGATATACAAAATGTAAATAAAAACTTTCTCTTTCTTAAAATTAAAAAGGGGACTTCCACTTGCTATAATCTTTGATTTTTTCCATTTGGAATAATCTTTGATTTATAAACTAACAAATCTCAGAAAATGTATATACACTCTATTGCACCTTTTATAAAACTGAGAACTTTTCTTTTCTCAATATTAAAAAAGGGGACTTCCATTTGCCATAGTCTATGATTTTCTTTTTAAGCTTTATACAACTTTGACCACTCTAAAAATCAGGCAAGGGGTTATGCCATTCAGATGTAAAGGTTGAATATTCAATATTTGCACAACACTACAGCAAACAAACACTTATCCCTATCTATAAGATTTGTTAAAGACAGCCATGATAGTTTTCAAGCTTTGCACTGGTTCCCTTTAACTCAGATACCTCTTTTGAATGACCAAGATAAGCCGAGAACCAGATAAGTCTTACCCTCCAAAAACAAACAAAATTGGGCTCTAAGTCTGCTGCTGATGATTTTAAGAGCCATCATAACTTGAAGCGACTTCCTCACAGATTGCGAATTTAATATTTTTGAAGAAAAATGTCTTAAACAGATAATACAACATCACAGATCTAAATATAAGATTTAAATAAGACTTTATAATGGATACACTAGACACCCTCATGATATTGTATGGAAGAAATAAAGTACATTTCTGTTGCAGATATAGTAAACCGTTTAAACATTTTTTTGTCGCAAACAATGATCTTAATTTGAATTACCATTAGGTTAGCAGCAGTATTCCTATATATTCTTATTTACCATCAACGTGTTAGGCTCATAAACTTTTCATATGCGTAAGTGTATGTATACCTTGCTTCTGTAATGCGAAATCATCAAAATGGGTAAGACTTTACCATCAAAGCACTGAAAGGCATGCAAATGGAAGCTTGTGTCACTTGTTCAACCCAGGTTTCCCAAACAACAAATTTTCGACAGTCCCAAATTGAAAGAGTTAGCAGACGACATTTCAAAATGTGATGAAATTGGAAAATAATCTTCTGATAGAGCTGAAAACATTGTGGAAAAAGGAGAAAGTGCTCGTTACGAGCAATTTCTCCTTTTTCCCACAATGTTTTCTAAAGTCGTCTGCAACAAAGTGGTCAAATGACGTTATTGTTTGGGAAAGGGTTAAAAAGAAACACAGGTATATAAAACCAAGGGCTAGTTTGGTAAAGGGTCGAAATAGATCAGTTAGAAGCAGTTGTAGTTCCCATGCGTCATGCCTTTATCTAATTCCTCTATTTACAAAAATATTTTACTCAGATCTATAGTAACTGCAATGCAGGAGTTCGCAGGTCACATATTTTTTATACTACCAGCAAATGTCATCATACTCACTTTGGGTTGCCATTGGTTGTCTCTTTAAAATGGCAGAGCTTGATAACTCATTCATTAACTAGTCCAACTTTGGGGTACAAGAATCCTGAGTTCGAGACCCAGGCTTGTCCATTATTCTTTTGGCAATCCGAACTACTCGGGTATTTCCGTGAGCTGTGAAATACATCTCGGATATAAGTGTAGGGTTACAATTTTTCGGGTAAATCGGCATCCGGCAATTAACATATTTTCTAAGCGTGCATGTTAAAGTAGTACAATGTGTATGGAAGTGTTGGACATCCTTTTAAATAATTTCTTATCATTAATTCATACCAAATGGCAAAATTGTTGTTGTGACATGTATAGTTATTTCCTCAATCAAATTTAACGACTTTTTAGATTTCACATATAAGATCTATTTTTAAAAACGAAAGTAAAGTGACGTCATTCTCGCGGGAAACAATATGGCATCATCCCTATTATTTCAGAGGTGTTTTCATTGGATAAACCCGATGTGTAATTCATCTCTTGCCACTGATCAAAATATATTCATGTGGGAAAGAAGTCAGTCACAATTTGTCTCTTTTGTCGGCAATAAATCTTATCCTATACATGGGATTTCTTCATAGTCTTAATCCCTTACACAAACGGCATATTAACGACTATCCCAAATTGAAAGAGTTTGCAGACGAAATTTCAAAATGTGATGACATTGGAAAATAATATTCTGTTAAGGCAGAAGACGTTGTGGGAAAAGGAAAAATTGCTTGTTCTGAGCAATTTCTCCTTTTCCAACAATGTTTTACAGAGTCGTCTGCAACAAAGCGGTTAAATGTCGTTATTGTTTTGTAATAGGTTAAACATTTTCAGCTGTGCCCATCAACATATTCATTGCTAAATTAGATATTCATCATTGTGACAAAAGAAGTCATTGCTTGTTACACACATTATCTTCTTTTGTTACAATGATCAATCTGTCTGCTACAGTTATATCAAACATAGGCCATTTATCAGGTATTACCACAATCGGTTTGTGAGTAAGTTCACTAAGAAAATTGCTAACGAAGTAGAAGATGAACTTCACTTCTTATTAAAATGTTCAAAGTATAATGACTTAAGACAATGCTTGTTTATCAAAGCTTACAATAAAAACAATGATTTTAATACTTTTACCGATGACGAAAAACTCATCTTCTTACTAAATAATGCTTACATATACACAGCAAGATATATTTATAATGCTTTCCAAAGACGCAAATCAATCATCTATAATTAGTTTTTACATTCCTATTCCTTAATCTCGTTCCTTCCCATGCACTGTCTTGTACATACATGTATATATATGTTGAATATTCAACTTATTTACTTTTGTTTAAAACTTTGTAAAGTGACCTATAGGCCCAACGTGGCCGGGTGTTGTTAAATTGTTTGTATATCATATGTTGTTTGTACATAACACATGTCACTTAAATAAAATGTTCGTTCGTTCGTTTGTTCGTTTGCTATATTTACATAGACTCATGATTCCTAGTTGAGATAGATAACTGAAGTACATGTATTATTAAAAATGGTTTTAAACCCTGATAAACCACACAAGGATACTGATCTAACATTGTAATGAAAATGATAGTTTTTGGACCAGTGACAAAATTCAGAGTGGTGCATCGGGTTATTCAATGGCTTGTTCAAATGAGGAAGGTAAAACAATCTGCTTCACCATTGCTGGATTGCTCACCTTTTTTCCCGTTCCGAGAGTTAAAAAATAAAAAATTACCATTGCGACTTAATTTTTTTTTTTTATCACAAAAAAAACCAGTACCGGGTATTCTACTACTTCCTATAACCAAGACAGTGATTTATGTATGAAATTTTTAAAAATTTCGAATTGCTCTCCATGAGAAATAGATACATTTTTCTCAAAAACATAAAAAAATTAATTACAGCTAAATATTGGAGACTAAAAATATATAAGTCATAAAGTCAGGATAATCCAGATTAACCAAATCCCTCATACGAGAGATCTGATTGGTCCAAATTGAAAGCATCTGCAGACAACAATCATTGAGTTGTAAAAAAATATAATTTTGATCATAAATCCTTAAAACCATCGTTACAAAAGGGAAAATTGCTCGTGTAGAGCAATTTCTCCTTTTGTCACAATGGTTTTATACTGTCATCAGTTGCTAGTGCATAAGAACTGTATATCATGATTCTTTTATATAATATATATCATACAATTGTATATAAAAGAAATGATTAGAATCTAATAAATAAAGGGTTTAATTCGCAATTAAAGTTGTGGGAGTAATAGCGACTTCAAGGTCAGACTCACAACCACGCTGTGTTCCAATGACCCCCCCTGGCTTCGTCAAAATCAGAATGCATGGTATGTCATTATACGTAATTATCTTATTTTGTCAAAAATGTTTTCAGATTTCTACAACTATATTTGGCTATATTCATCTACCATGCAGTTAAGCAGAACTAGAAATGTCTTCTGAAAATGAATCACAAGTAAATTTTCTGCACAATCTAATAATTTTTTGCTCTTCAGCCAACAACTATGCTCTTACATGTTCTTTGTCATAAATTATTTGTATCTTATGGATATTGCTATAAACTGTAACTGTTTTTGATAAGCAGAACTAGTAATTCATTTTCAAAAGAAGTTAACTCTTATGAAAATGAATCGTTAGTAAAAATACACATCACTTCCTAACAATTTTTGCTCTTCAGGTAACAATTTTTGCTCTAAGTATGTTCTTTGTCATGAAATAATTGTATTATAGGGATATTGCTATAAACTGTAGCTTTTTTTGATAAGCAGAACTAGTTAATTCATTTTCAAAGGAAGTTAACTGTTATGAAAATGAATTATTAGTAAAAATTCTCTTTCTAATTTTTGCTCTTCAGCTAACATCTATGTTTGCTCTTATTATGTTCTCTGTCATGAAATAACTGTTTTGTATGGATATTGGTATATACTGAAACTGTTATTGCAATAAAAGATCATGTAATATAGTAAGTGGTTCACATTTGTGAAGCACTTATGATAATCTAGCATTGAACACTCAAAAATAAAAAATATTTCAATTCTTATTTAACTTCTTGGATTTGACATCCTATGCTAGACATAAATGTTTGGAGAAATTGGAAACTGCTGATATTAAACCAATTTGTATAGTGCTACAATAATTCATTTAATTTTGGTTAACAGTTTAATTGGACTTTTCTGAGTTATAGTGTTAAAATTGTTTGAGGAAAATGCAGAGATGAAAGAAAATTCAAATATATTCTTAAAATGATATTGAATATTCAATAATAACAGGTTACTGTTGCTAATTTTTCTAATCACAAAACTTTGGCTCATTATGAGCAATTTACCCTTTTGCCACAATGATTTCTACCAAAGATGATGAATGAAATATTTTCACACTGCTAATTTTTTGTCGTCTGATGCTCCTTTCAATTTGGAAGAGTTTCAAATCTTATTGTGTGAGGAAGAGGTTTATCTGCCATAAAGGGAACAGATAATACCCCCCGTCTTATGAATACTTACGGAACACTTATGGAACACTTACGGAACGCATACTTGAGAACGTGAGTTAAATCTGACCAAACATCTTGTCTAACTCATCGAAAACTTTTTATTGATTTTGAACGAGGTTCGGGGCAACTTGGCACTCAATAAACAATTCTTTGAACCCAACAACCCTTGACCTCTTTAAAAGCTGCTTGTTCACAGATGTGAGGAAATTTAGAAGTTGAAACTCAATTTCATTTAAACTGTACAAGAACTGTATTGTTGTATGATATGCAAAGGAGAATTGCCATTGAAAGCAACAAAAGTTTAGAATAAACTTATTTATTTTACATGGATTGTGAAACAAGTTCTTACAACTTAGATAAATCACTATCCATTCTGCTTCCTGGATACATAACCAGCACTTGTGCTGAATGTGTATTAATAAAAAGTCGTAAGGCAGATCAAGCTTCTCACGGGTTACTCTAGTGTCCCTTGGCAGAACGCCCCACACTGTAAAATAAGTAAGAGAAAGATAATGCAAAGTGTTGCATCATGGGAAGGTTATTACTTAACATTAGCTCAAGCATGTTCAATTTCTCCTCACATATAAGTAACTTCTCCTCTTCCCAACACTATTTTAAAAATTTGATGCAGAATGCCATTTTCATCCAAAAATTGATTTGGAAAGTGGTTTAGAAACAACTACCGAGAATTGCATCATGGGAAGGGTCACATTAGCTCAAGTGGGTAGGATAATGTGTGAAGGTCAAGGCAATAAGGGGAGTAAGCCTCAAAACAAACAGACATTTCGGGCTCGCAGAGAAGAGCAATGTTTGAAAATCATTTGTGTAAACAGCTAGAGTATTAACTTATGGCCATTCAAACTGGATGGATTTGAAAAAAATCCTAACGGACAAAAATTACCTCATTGCGTCAACAAATGGTCAGAGCTGCAATCTTGACCCCTTTCTTCAAACCTCTTTGTTTTGCTATGTTTGTTGCAGAAGACAGTAACCACTGTAATATAAAAGTAATTTGCTCCTGATTAGCACCAATTTGTCTCAATGACTCCAACCCAATATCATAATCAAATTGTTTTTTTATTCTTGCTTGTTTATGCCGTCTGCTGTTCCTTTCAATTTGGACATGTCACAAATTCCAAAAGGGGGGAATGAGTTTGAAGTAAAGAGCCTTACCTTTTCGTTTTTGGAGGAATTTTGTAGCAGAAAACAAAAGAACCGCGCAACAAAGAGACCAAAAGAACCCATTTAATACATGACAAGGGTTCAGTGCAATACTATAATGAGTGGTTCATGTTTATAAAGCACTTGCACGGGACCTTGGATGATTGGCAGAGAAAAACCGCAGTCGACTGGCAGGGATGTCTAAGACAGTTGCCCTTTGACTGCCATTTCTCTACAAAGTGATAGACATAACGCTGTTATAAAGCAATGGTTATCATATACCACCAAAACCAAACAACTGATGGTCAACTCATGCAGGTACAAAACGTGGCAATCATTTGCAAAAGTAGGTGAAACAAACTAAAAAGCCTTGGCACCACTATCTCGTTCAGAAATAAGATCGTACACATTGGTCACATTATTCCCTTGCCTGTTCTAGTACCATTGGTTTTTCTCCAAATTCAACACTCATAACATGATGTTATTATTATTATTATTATCATTATTATTGTATTACAACTTTCATCTGCAGATCCTTTCAGTTTGGACTTTCACACTGTCTAACATGAAGGAATTGGTTTAAAGTCAGCCATCCAGAAAAAGCTTTATATCCAAGTACAATAATCCATCTTTGGCCATTCGAGCAAATATAGTTTTTCACAGCACTATTGCAGCAGAAGATTATTCTGAAAATATTTGTGTGAAATATATAAAGCTTGGCACTTAAGATTATCCCTTTTCCCAAGACAGACAACCTTTACCCATTACCAAACAATAACAACATTTGACCACTTTGTTGCAGACCACTATCGTGACGAGCAATTTCTTCCTTTCCCACAATGCTTTCCAACCTATCAAAAGATCATTTTTCAAATTTCATCACATTTTGAAATGTTGTCTGCAAACTCTTTTAATTTGGAACCGTGAAAATTTAGCGTTTGGTAAAGGGTTAAAACGTCTTTACATTTGATTATAAAATGTTTAACAACCTATTTTTGGTAATGTTAGAGCTTTCCTGAATTCATTAGTTCTAGACTATGCTCTAAGGTGTCTTGCCGAAAGGCACTCTCATGTAACCAGAGGTGTGGGTGGGGCTCGGACTCGGGACCCCCAAGTTGTAAGTCCACCACCCTAACCACTGGGTCATCAAGGACCCAGAACCTTTGCAGGAAATTGTAAAAGACATCAGCTCTTTTTGAACATATTAAACAAATTGTATTTTTTTCAGCTCTTTTTGAACATATTCACTGAAGCCAACAACTTAAAATGATTCCTGAAGAACGTCCAATACAAGCAATTTCATATTGCAAACCATATTATTCTATAACAAAACATTTGTTGAATGTTTTGCCATTTTAACCCATTACCAAACAATGACGACTGCAGCAAAGTGGTCACAAAAATGTCGTTAATTTTTGGAAATGGGTTAAAGGATTTTATTAAACATCACAAAGGATGTTTGTCTTTTCATTTCTATTACAATCACAAAAAGTTGAAAAAAGAAATGTTACGAACCTTTTAGTGATACAACATTACAATCTACTCTGAAAAAAAAATGTAATACTTCTGTCCTAGACTAAAATAGATTTTACTTTGAAAAAAAAAGAGTAAAATTATCTTTTCAAATCTACTTTTTCTTTTACCTTTTTCCACTTCATTTCATAGCAAGGTGGAGCTGATAGACAATTAAGGCTTTAAAAATGACATACCAGTTAAATAATTAAAATAACAATCAACATTGTCACAAAGTCTCAACCTTTTTCCCCTTATCGGATTTTTGTGCCTTGGTCAATTTGAAATCATTATAAACTCAATTGTCAAAAATTGAATTTCCTAAGAGATAGCTGGAAGAAACCATTGTGACAAAAGAAAAATAATTGCTCCTAATTATAGTTCGTGAAATGTTCTGTTGCAGGTGTGTAAAACTTCTGTACATCAAAAGAAATTGTCAACAATAAAGGAAAAGAACTCTTTGTGGGAGCATAATAAGCTAGCTCTTATCTTTTTGTTTCTTTTGTGAAAATTATGTCATATTAACATATTACACGCGTCTATCTGCCTACAGGCATAGTTTTACTCCCAGTTTTACAATAAACTTTTATGGAAATAATAACTGCGCCACCATGTACAGTTTTCTCACATTTTACTTTGTGATTTGTTCAAATTGAAAGCATTATAGGATATGATATTTGAAGGTTCACTGCAAGACCTTCCCTTTTGTGCAATCTATTTATAACCCTTAGAATGCTGGGTAATTTTCTAAAAATAGATTTTTGCATCTTCTGCTTTTCAAAACCTTAAATATCGACTTAATTTTTTTAAGGAATGATACTCAGAGCAGCAAAGAGGTTAGATCACAATTTACTTGGCGGCTGGCCTGAATCTAACGGATTTTCATAAGTATGAAGTCGGTTCCAGCATTATAAGGGATAAAGTATAGAAAATTTCTCTCAGTAATATTGTAATCAAATAATTTTGCAAAAGGTGGTATATCATGTTTCCTAAGTGCATATCATGCAAAAGATAATAGTTTTCTGTAGATATATATTCCCCACTTTAGATCTTCTTCATTTAGATGCTACTGAGATACATGACTTAACTCTTTCCCAAACAACACATTTCGACTGTCCCAAATTGAAAGAGTTTGCAGATGACATTTCAAAATATGATGAAATTGCAAAGTAATATTCTTACAAGGCAGAAAAGATTGTGGAAAAAGGAAAAATTGCTTGTCACGAGCAATTTCTCCTTTTCCCACAATGTTTTCTAAAGTTGTCTGCAACAAAGTGGTCAAATGTCGTTATAGTTTGGGAAAGGGTTAATAAACAAATGAGACAAAAATGAAACCTTTTCATAACAAGCATGTTTCTCTTTTGTTACACATTATTCTTCCAAATACCTAAAAAAATGCAGCTTATAAGTGCTTTGTAAATGTAGTCTGATGTTGCTTTCAATTTGGAGTAGGCACAAAATACTCTATGCATGAACTGGGCTAAAGGCATGCCTTGCAAAGCATAAAATCATCTGTCAGCGACGAAGTTCATTTCATCCATCCATGTTGTCTTGAAAAGTGGGTGAAGGGATACAATAACACAAGAGTGAAAGGCACTACTTTGTTTTAAATAGTTGAAGTTTGGTCAATTTCGAAACCAGAAATATTTAAAGTGAGAAATAAGATATTTTATCTCTCAGTTCAATTATCACAAAAATATGTTGGACACCTACATGTATAGAAAAAAGGTCAATTGCAAATTATGCCAGATTTTTATCAGTAGTTATGTAGAAATTTCACTCCTTCTTTTCTTTAAAGGAGTTTCTCTCCCTACCCATTCCTACTGTTCTATGACTAACTAAAATGGGCTAATTAACACCAATTATTTCATTCTTGACTATTCAAAACATTTCTCTCCTAACTCCATCGAAAGCCCTTTACTTCGATGATATCCTACTTTACTGCAGAGGATTCAAGAATACTAAAACATGAAATCATTCTAGTGTCACAATGGTTCCTGCCAAAAATCAGAATAAAATTCTTATCCTGCTATTTTGTTGTTATCTGCTTTTGCTTTGAATTTGAACCATCATTCCTCCTATTATAACAGTGTTTTTCAAAAATGGTTATATAGTGACAATGTTACATTAGCTAGTCTGGTATCAATTTCTAGTTTTCACACAAAGCAATTGTTTCTAGAATTGGCTTGTGGAACGAGATTGATTCAAATTCATTCATGTCATAAAATGGTTTAAACTAAATACAATGTGAAAAATACGGATCATATTTCTTTCTTTTATATCTGTGCTGTTTCAAAATGATTAGTTTAGTTTAAACTTATTCATTTTACATCGATTGTGAAACAAGTTCTTACAACTTAGATTAATCACTCTCGATTCTGCTTCCTGGATACATAACCAGTACTCGCGCCGAATGTGGATTAATGAAAGTTCGCAAGGCAGATCCCGGTTTTCACGGGATTCAAACCCACGACCCTCGTGTCCAGAAGCGGCACTCTACCCCTGGACCACTGTCCTCCACTGTTCAAAATGATTAAACAAGGGCCGGGTGGCATCTAGTCTGGTAATAATTTCTAGTTTTCAGAAAAAGTGTTACTAAAATTATCTTGCGGATCTAGATTGGTTCAAATGCATGTATATGACAAAATGGTTCTAGTTAAAAACAATGTGACAAAAGGAATCATCTTTCTTCCTTTATTATATAATTCTTCAAAGCGATTGTATGAGGTCAATGCATCCTAGTCTGGTATTAATTTCTAGTTTTCACACAAATGTTTCTAGAATCATCTTGTGGAATGAGATGGGTTCAAATGTATATTATATGACAAAATAGTTTATGTCGAGGGTAGTAAGTGCTTCACGTTTGTGAAGCACTTGCTATAGTCTTGCGTTGAACCCTTGATGTAGAAAACCCAGATAATCCGCCATTTTGAAACTCATTCTTTTGTTGGATTACTTCAGTCTTTCTACGTATACATTGGTATACAGAGCCAGAACTATTTAGTTTAACGTGAGAAGTTCTGGCCTTGACCAATGTAAACCGAGAATGACAGAAGTAATCCGAAGAAAGAATGAATTTCAAAATGGCAGATTGTGGGTATTCAACCCGAACTACAATGTGACAAAATGAATCAGCTGTCCTTCTTAAATCCTTTACCAAACGCCAAGTTTTCAATTGGCCCAAATTGAAAGAGTCTGCAGATGACATTTCAAAATGTGATGAAATCTTTTGATAGGGCAGAAAACATTTGGGGAAAAGGAGAAATTGCTCGTTACAAGCAATTGCTCCTTTTCCTACAATGTTTTCCAGAGTCTTCTGCAACAAAATGGTAAAATGTTGTTATAGTTTGGTAATGGGTTAATAACACCATTTTTTCTCAAAATTAGTATATAAAGGGGTCAGGTAGCAAGTCTGTTATCAATTTCTTGGTTTTCTCTTTGTTTGAACAACATTACGCACTCTAAAAGGAAAGTCAACACAGAGCCAACTCACCCATGTGAGCCCAAACAAAATAGGGCTTTTCAAGGGGTACTTATACCTACGGTTTAATAACCCTTAGAATGTTTTCGTAATTTTCTAAAAATAGATTTTTGTGTCCTCTGCTTTCAAAAAACCTTAAATACTTTGCTTAAGTTCTGATGAGGAAAGATACTCAGACAAACAAACAGGTTGGATCATGGGCCAGCCGCCAATTTACTTGGTGGCTGGCCTCGATCTAACCTGTTTGCATAAGCACAAAGTCAGTTCCAGCACTATAAGGGTGAAACCCACCCACCCCTTTTTATGCAAATGTTTACACCCTTTCTTTCAAATTCAAAAAGTAATAGAAAGGATAGAAATAATTCTAACCTTTTCTCACATTTTCACAGCTAAGTTGCAAAAGATTTCAGGATCCATTGTGACAAATGAATAAATTATTCCAAATGACAATCATTCTTTTGTTACAATGTTTGAAACAAACTCCTATTAACCCATTACAAAACAATAACAACCTTTGACCAGTTTGTTGCAGATGACTCTGGAGAAGGTTGTTGGAAAAAGAGAAATTGCTCTTTATGAGCAATTTCTCCTTTACCCACAATTTTATCTGCCCTAACAGAAATGTTTCACTTTCATCACATTTTGAAATGTCGTCTGCAAATTCTTATAATTTGGGACAGTCTGTAATTAAACATTTGGTAAAAGGTTAATACAATTCATTTTATTACTATAATTTTTCATCTGCTGTTTCTGTGAATTTAGAGTGAAATGCCAAATGATTACATGAGTTGAAATATAGACTTGAAATATAGAAAGAAGTACAGCAGCTATGGTCCTGTAAAACAACATAATGTTGCAATAGAGTGTACAATTATTTTGTTTGCTTTTATTTAAGTAAAAATTCACTTTATCCATTGCATTATGTTTAATTTCAAAGGCTTCTGCATTGCGAATACTAAAGAATAAAGATGTATTTTTCTTTTTGAAATCTTATAGAAACAATTCAGACAAAGGAAAAAATAGCTTTATGAAAGCAATTTTTTTTATTTTTTTATGCTTTCATTAAGCAGGTTGACTGCTGTAAATACATTTCTTGGGTAATAATTAGGCTTGAGTCAAGGTACAGACAATTTCGTAAGGCTGAAATCTCTGATAGAACGTTCAATATTATCTAAAATTCAACCTTAGCCAATATTGCTTTGCTTTAAGATTGGTCAGCATCATAAAGATAGTGTAGAGAAAAAAATGAGAAAAACAAAAACAAAGTTTCATAAACTTTCAACTGTTTTAATTTTCATTTTCATAATTTTCATAAAAGCTGTCTGCTGCATGAGTGGAAAAGAGAATTCAAGGTAGAAAAAGGGTTAAGCCCCTAGTACACCCTGATATGGTCTAAATCACCTAGACGCTTACTGATCAATAGTGCGGCCCTTTTTCTTGTTGAAAAAAAAAGTGGTGTACAAAATCCCATTTCGCCGACCAAATCCGGCAGAAGAATTTTGAAAGAAAGATATCAAGACACAGTATACAAAATGGGAGGTAGGGCTATTAATTTATTTCATTTTTTTTTCAGTAAGCTTTTTGTTTACATACATGTTCTTTCTCTGCATTTTCTCTTTTTGATAAGGCATTTTTCAAAGAATACATACTCAAAACTGAAAACAGTATTTGGACTGAACACTGCTATATTAAAGAGACTCGATGTAAAGAATATTGCTTATTTCTGAAGACTGGTATTTAGAACTTCAGCCAATACGTGGGAGAGAGGGGTGTAGATGTGGAGCGTTTGCCTCTTGTACCAAGACTCCCGAGTTCAATCCCTGTTGGGCACGGAGAATCTGCTTGGGCTAACCCACAAATCGGTGCTAGTACCACAATGATTAGAATTGAGGAAACACCCATTGAGAGTGAATTTAACAAACTACAAGCTTCCTACACAATCAAAGTAAATAAAATAAGATAAGATAAGCTATTTAATGCAAAATGAATTTTTCCCTTTTTGCAACAATAGCAGTAGTGTTCATCCAATCAGTGAACTCATTTTGGATGTATAGTCAAGCTTGTTTTAACCCTTAGAATGCTGGGTAATTTTCTATAGATTTTTGTGTTGTCTGCTTTCTAAAACCTTTAATATCTGCTTAATGATGAGGAAAGAAACTAAGAGTATCCTGTAGCTAACAGGTTAGATCACAGGCCAGCCGCCATTGCCAGCCCCCAATTTACATGGTGGCTTGCCTTTGATCTAACCTGTTTGCTAAAGCATGAAGTCGATTCTAGCACTATATTATAGGGTTAAGAAACCATAGAAATAGAAGAGAGAATCATGGTGAATACCGGGTAAGAGAGAATCATGGTGTATACCGGGTAAGAGAGAATCATGGTGAATACTGGGTAAGAGAGAATCATGGTGTATACCGGGTAAGAGAGAATCATGGTGTATACCGGGTAAGAGAGAATCATGGTGTATACCGGGTAAGAGAGAATCATGGTGTATACCGGGTAAGAGAGAATCATGGTGTATACCGGGTAAGAGAGAATCATGGTGTATACCGGGTAAGAGAGAATCATGGTGTATACCGGGTAAGAGAGAATCATGGTGTATACCGGGTAAGAGAGAATCATGGTGTATACCGGGTGTCATACCGGGGTAAGAGAGAATCATGGTGTATACCGGGTAAGAGAGAATCATGGTGTATACCGGGTAAGAGAGAATCATGGTGTATACCGGGGTAAGAGAGAATCATGGTGTATACCGGGTAAGAGAGAATCATGGTGTATACCGGGTAAGAGAATCATCATGGTGTATACCGGGTAAGAGAGAATCATGGTGTATACCGGGTAAGAAGAGAGAATCATGGTGTATACCGGGTAAGAGAGAATCATGGTGTATACCGGGTAAGAGAGAATCATGGTGAATACCGGGTAAGAGAGAATCATGGTGAATACCGGGTAAGAGAGAATCATGGTGTATACCGGGTAAGAGAGAATCATGGTGTATACCGGGTAAGAGAGAATCATGGTGTATATACATGGTGTATACCGGGTAAGAGAGAATCATGGTGTATACCGGGTAAGAGAGAATCATGGTGTATACCAGGTAAGAGAGAATCATGGTGAATACCGGGTAAGAGAGAATCATGGTGTAATACCGGGTAAGAGAGAATCATGGTGTATACCGGGTAAGAGAGAATCATGGTGTATACCGGGTAAGAGAGAATCATGGTGTATACCGGGTAAGAGAGAATCATGGTGTATACCGGGTAAGAGAGAATCATGGTGTATACCGGGTAAGAGAGAATCATGGTGTATACCGGGTAAGAGAGAATCATGGTGTATACCGGGTAAGAGAGAATCATGGTGTATACCGGGTAAGACGTTTTACAGCTTAATATGAATGCCATTTATTAAGAAATTCTTTTGGGAGCTTTCTGAATGACCTTCACCCTGTATTAAGATAGCCTTAGACTGAATAACCTTTTACACACTATTCAAGAATGGTGGCTTAAAACAAGATTGCCTGGATTTTCGTAGGTCAATTCCAGTCAAATAGAGTAACTCATTAAACTGTAGAAGATGTTTCAAGATTTGATCTGCAAAAGGTTTGAACCATATTCCATGGGTTCAATGCAAGACCATCGTAAGTGTTTCACAAACAAGAAGTACTTACTATAGTATTGTATTAAATCCTCAGTACAGAGTTATGATGAATGTGAGTATCCCTTCTGATTGCAAGCAATTTCTTTCATTCTTCGTGTTCTTCTTTAAAGCATATTAGCGCTAAAAAAAAACCAAACCTGGGTAATATGAGTAATAAATTATGATAGAATATGTTGAATCATAGCGAAAAATCACAGAATCATGACAATATAACGCCTGCACTATTTATTATCTATTTTTCAAAGTGCTATTTTCACAAATGAGGTGCCCACCTATTTAACTTCATTGTTTACGTTTGAGTAACATCTAAAATAGCAAGGAGCGCTCAGATTAATGAGTGTCTATCACCTGGTTAGAAAAATCATGTGAAACACATAAAAATACTGTCATTTATCGAATAATAACAACATGAACATTCAAAATGGAGAATTTCTTGGGTTTTATTTGTTCCCAATGTGCCTCGGCTGACCTTGTTTTATCGCTTATTGTAAACAAACTTTATAATGTTCACTCTTTTCAAAGCATCATGTGAACGTGTTACTGTCTCAATTCCTCTGTAAAAGGGAATTCAAAGTACCATTAAGTTGATTTTCAATTATTCTAGAACTTTCACAATTTAAGTGTAAATGAGCGCAAGTATGGCTTTAAGTAATCTCAATAAACTAAGGTTATGCATGGTCTTCAGAAGTAGGTTAAGTAAAGCGTGTAGGATATGGTCTCCAATAGTAAGCTTCATAAACTTAGTTCATGCCCTCCTAATGTAAGCACAATAAAACTCAGGTCTTGGTTTTCAAAAGTAAGCTTTATAAGCTTAGTTAATTGTCTTCTTAATCAAGCTTAGAAAAAGTCATCTCATGGTCTCCTTAAGTAAAATTCATAAGATCTAATAAATTAAGCAAAATAAAACTTAGGACATGTCTTTTGATGTCTTCAAAAGTAAGCGAAATAAAGCTTAAGCCTTGGTCTATTCAAATGAGGTAAAAAAATCTTAGGTCATGGTCATCTAAAGTAAGCTCAATAAGCTAGATCATGCTCTCCTATAGTGAGCGCAATAAAACGTGAATCACTCTCGTCAAAAGTAAGCTCATTAAGCTAGATCATGCTCTCCTATAGTGAGCGCAATAAAACGTGAATCACTCTCGTCAAAAGTAAGCTCAATAAGCTAGATCATGCTCTCCTATAGTGAGCGCAATAAAACGTGAATCACTCTCGTCAAAAGTAAGCTCATTAAGCTAGATCATGCTCTCCTATAGTGAGCGCAATAAAACGTGAATCACTCTCGTCAAAAGTAAGCTCAATAAGCTAGATCATGCTCTCCTATAGTGAGCGCAATAAAACGTGAATCACTCTCGTCAAAAGTAAGCTCAATAAGCTAGATCATGCTCTCCTATAGTGAGCGCAATAAAACGTGAATCACTCTCATCAAAAGTAAGCTCAGTAAAGCTAAATTCTAAGTTAACTCAAATGAGCTTATTATGATTTAAGTCATGGTCCTCTAAAGTAAGCTTCATAAAGCTTAGGTCATTCTCTCCTAAAATAATCAAAGAAAAGCTTTTGTCAAGATACCTACCCTTATGTAAGCTCAAAAACATCTTAAAGTCTGATTTCCTATGGTAAGTTCAATTAAACTTTGGTATTGTTCTCCCAGGGTAAGTTTAATAAAGCTGATATCATGCTCTTCTGAAATGCTATTAAAAGGCTTAGGTGATGCTTTTTTCAAATGAGTTCAATAAAGCTTAGGTCATGCTCACCTAAGTTATCTCAGTAAAGCTAAGCTTAATAAAGCTTAGGTCATGCTCACCTAAGTTAGCTTAATAAAGATTAGATCATGCTCTCTGACTTAACTCAGTACAGCTTAGGTCATTCTCTCCTAAGTTAGTTTAATAAAGCTTAGGTCATGCTCTCCTAAGTTAGCTCAGTAAAGCTTAGGTCATGCTCACCTAAGTTAGCTTAATAAAGCTAAGGTTATACTCATATCAGTTAGCTTAATTAAGCTCAGGCTATACTTACATCAGTTAGCTTCATAAATCTCATGTCATGCTCACCTAAGTAAGCTTAATAAAGCTAAGGTCATGCGCTCCTAAGTAAGCTCAGTAAAGCTTAGGTCATGCTCACCTAAGTTAGCTCAGTAAAGCTAAGGTTATGCTCACCTAAGTTAGCTCAATAAAGCTAAGGTCATGCTCACCTAAGTTAGCTTAATAAAGCTAAGGTCATGCTCACCTAAGTTAGCTCAGTAAAGCTTAGGTCATGCTCACCTAAGTTAGCTCGGTAAAGCTAAGGTCATGCTCACCTAAGTTAGCTCAATAAAGCTAAGGTCATGCTCACCTAAGTTAGCTCAGTAAAGCTAAGGTCATGCTCACCTAAGTTAGCTCAGTAAAGCTACGGTCATGCTCACCTAAGTTAGCTCAATAAAGCTAAGGTCATGCTCACCTAAGTTAGCTCAGTAAAGCTAAGGTCATGCTCACCTAAGTTCACCTAAGTTAGCTCAGTAAAGCTAAGGTCATGCTCACCTAAGTTAGCTCAATAAAGCTAAGGTCATGCTCACCTAAGTTAGCTCAGTAAAGCTAAGGTCATGCTCACCTAAGTTCACCTAAGTTAGCCCAATAAAGCTTAGGTTATACTCACATCAGTTAGCTTGATAAAGCTTAGGCCATGCTCTCCTAAGTTAGCTTAGTAAAGTCTAGGTTATGCTCAACTGAGCTAGCTTAATAAAGTCTAAAGGTCATGCTTAGTAAGCTTAATAAAGTTTAGGTAATGCCCACCTAAGTAAGCTTCATAAAGCTAAGCTCATGCTCACCTAGGTTATCTCATTAAAGCTATAAAAGCTTAAGCTTACAAAGCTTGAGTCATGATCACGTAAGTGATCTCAATAAAGTTTATTTCACACTCTCCTAACCTTAAGTTAGCTTAAAAAAGTTTGATCATGTTCTGCCTATGTTAGCTGATAAAAAAAAGATCATATCTTTCTAAATGGAACTTATTGATTCTGTATTGAATCAAAGTTTTGCCTTAGACCGATTGTAAAAAGTTAAAACTCTATATGGATGCTGGAGTCATGTTCTTGTGTCAAATGTTTCTTTTTATTAAATGTTTCATGTTTCCCAAGGTGACAATGATCTAGTCTACAGAGATTTGCTGTAATTTTCACGTAAGGATTGGGATTGTGTCTTTTATGACTCTTTTGGTTGATGATTTTTCATTTTGTATAAAATGGGCGGATGGTTTGCCTTTATTTTTCGAAGAATATTTAAATTTAGGTAGATCGATTTAATTCTTTGTTTGTTCACTTCCTTGTTATTTGTCAAAATGTAAGACAGAGACACACCCAATGCAATGAACTATTCATGTTGACCAATTGATTTTTTTTTCATTACTTTTTTAAGCTTTTAACGGTATTTAAGCTATCTTGTAATGCCTTGCTTGATAATGAAGGAAGTTCCTAAACTTACCTGCCCATACAGGCTGGTCAAGCTAAGTAGAATCAGCAGCAATCCAGAAGTCAATCAGGGGATTATTTCTCAAGGAAATCAAAATATCATTACCATAGTTTGAACCCACATGGAGAGGGGCCATGTGCTTTCAAATTCTATCCTCTAAGCACTAGGCCGACCCCTCAAATATCCAGACCGTAGGGGGGCCAGAGTATACTTTGGCCCCACCAATATTCACAATGGCAAATGAAGATATTTGAAAAGAAAAACGAAAGAATCAAAATTTAACAGCAGAATAAAAATAAATGTGTATTATTGTGCTTTATCTAATACCAATTCGCCTTTTGTTACGAACAATAACCAAAATCTTTTTGACGTCATCATCACAAATGACAATCTGAACACATCGGGTTCATCCAATGAAAAGTCAGCTCACAAAAATACCCGGGAAGTGTTGATTGACGAAAACAGTGGTGTACTTCGTGTTCTAAGATCGAGACCTGGCATATCTTTTTTTTTTTTTTTTTTAAATTAAAGATACACATTTTCATACGCTTTCTTTTAATTCTTATAATGTTATTGAATTTGTAAATGCATGAATGGTCATGAAAAAGTTTAGGAACATTTTTTCTTAGACCGGTCCTCATCTGAAGTTGGCGCCCCCAATGTTGAAAAGGCTCCTACGCCTATTATCTCAGTTAGCGCAGAAACCTGTTGGAACAAATATATATCACCTATAAACACTTTAATCTCAGTTAGTGCAGAAACAGGTTGTAAATAAAAATAAAGTACAAAATATCAAAGGTTCAGTGCAAGGCTATTGTAAGTGCCTCATGTATGTGAAGGACGTACTATAGTCTTTCATAATGAAACATTGATATGCTATTCAACAACTCAAAAACATCCTGAATAGAACCTTAATGTTCAATAAAATTTAATGCAAAATAATTCCAATGAATAATTAATTGATTTTTTTTTTTTATTAAACCCTTACTCCTTAACAAATCTCCATTATAGCTGGATATTGGTGTTTTTAGTAGTCTTCAGTAAATACTATGGAAAAGGATAAATGGGCCACGTCACGCGAAAAGGGGCACTCGGACATTGCAAACAGTGTAGCCCCAGACCAGCCGCCACGTCACTGACATGGCGGCTGGTCTGGGGCTACACTGTTTGCCATCTTAGAGGACATCCAGTTATACCTTTAAATAAATACAAATGATAACTTTCGTGACTAGATGCTGGAATAATAGCGCTAAGAAAGAGATAAGTCAGCGGTTTTTATTTATGTCCGAGTGCCCCTTTTCGCGTGACGCGGCCCAAATTTCTAATATGTATGCAGTTTCTTCTTTTGTCACAATGGTTTCTACCCAATTTTTGTCATCTGCTGGTGCTTTCAATTAGACAAATACTAATTCGCACAAAGTGTAATGGATATTTTAATGTGCTTGCTACAGAGGATTTCAGAAATGATTGGGACAAATTTAAAGAGTTCAAAGTATTCCTTTCCTCACAATAATTTCTCCAAAATAACACAAATAGGACTATATTTCTAAAACTTCAACGTTCGTCTGCTGATGCTTTCAATTTGGACCAGTCACAAAATTTCAAATATATAAATATAGGGATAAGGGAATAGCTCAAGTTCATGTGAGTTCTGTAATTTCAGATAGATGCAGAGATGCCTTTGTGCTCAATTCAATAAAAAAAAAATTCGGTAAAAAGACGTTTCGTGCAAAAAAATCTTTTTATCATAACTCAATACACCATCGATGAATAAGCTGTAGTATACATTACAAAGCCAATCTATTCATGGGCCATGGGGTGTGACAATCTAAAATTGAGCCCCGTTATATTTTACGTTATATTTCATTTATCCCCGCTGACTTTAGGTGTATCCCCCTATCAAGTTTCCACGGTTACGGTCATAAACACAATTTGGATCACCTTGGGGTTCTTCAAATAGATCTATAGTGAGCCCTTCCCTCATGTTAGATATTAACCCTCTCCCCAAATTGATTATTTTTGAAACGTTCAAATTCTTTTAATTATTAGAAAATGCAGACATAAAAAAAAGCAGGTAAAAAATTGAAATTATTTTGTAATATTGGGTAGATATACTTGAAGGTCGTTACAAAAAAGATAAAGTGGTCATTACAAGTATTTGTAAAATGAACAAAAAAAAGATCTCTTTTAGCAAACCATTCTATTATCACAATTTTTTCTAAATATAAATGTTTAAATGTTTTTAGGATACCTTAGGTCATTTTGATAGATATTCTTTTAATGCCGTCTGCAACTGTCGAGGAAAATATTCAAAACAACAAGATGAGGGAAGACCACAGGCAGCCCAAGGGTCCATAGTGGCTAAGTGGTTAAATTGTAGGGCTTCTGCTGCAGATTTTCGTGTACACATTACCTCCTAAAACCGCATTTTTGCCTCTTCGACAGACTCCTTTTAAAAAGCATTGTGACAAAAGGAGAAATTGTGTGTCACAATGCTTTATCAATCTATCCATGTTTCAGAAGAGAAGAACTGAAAAGTTTTCACATGTTTACAAAGCATTTCTAAAGTTGTCTGCTTCAGGTTAAAAAAAAGTTACAAGTTAAAATGTCATTGTGCAAGTCACTTCAGAGCACCTGCATATACATCGAAGATGAATTTCACTTTATTTGTGTCTGTGTTTGTTTTAATAATCAACGGAAAAAGTATTTGAAGAAATTTTTACTATAACAGACCAAATACATGTATGTTTAAATTTATTGAACTCATGAAATCAACAGATAAAAATACACTATTTAGAGTTGCAAAATATGCAAAGGAAGCCTTTTCACTCAGAAATTGTATGTATGATGATGTACTATGTACAATTCGTGAAATAAAAATGTGTTCTGTTCTGTTCATATAACTAGCAAAATCCAGCAAAGCAGTAAAATAACCGAAATACGGTGGACATGGCATAAAACCCCCATAAAGAGCCAGGAAACCCAAGGAGAAGGAAGGCAATAAATACCCCATTGCTTAACTTCTACATTTTCATACTTATCCAATGATTTATATCTCACAACCCCTTTCGCTGGGTCCCTGACCGTTACATTTCAAAATTTTCATTGTGGCCCATAAACCGTCCCATGACAACTCTTTGAATACATAAAAATGCTTACATAGTGTACACTATCACCATGGATACGGTATTGTCCAAACAACCACAAACATTGGTTAAATATGGTTTAACCTAAATTGAATTTTCTTACTCTCTCACAGAGCTTGAACCCTTTTTGGGCCCTTAGCCCTTTAACACATTACCAAACAATAAGGACTTTTAAACATTTTGTTGCAGAGGACTCAGGAAAACATTGTGGGAAAAGTAGAAACTGCTTTTAATGAGTAATTTCTCCTTTTCCGACAATGTTTTCAGCCCTGTCGAAAGATTACTTTTCAATTTCATCACATTTAGAAATGTCGTCTGCAAACTCTTTCAATTTGGGACAGTCAAAAATTTGGTGTTTGGTAAAAGGTTAACCAGTGTTGAGGAAATTTGCAGAACAAAAATACTTCTATGAGATATTATAGGAAAAGGTCCCAGTTATTGCTCATGATTTCTTGACTTTCCAAAAGGAATTTGGGAATGTCTTACTTTCTTTTTGTTTTGTATTCAAATATGTTGTCCCTAGGTTTGTTCCAAATTTGGACTTTGTAAAAAATATTTTGGTTTTATTTGTTCCTTGTAAGAGGAAAAGATTTAAGGAGTTGTGAAATTCTTTTCAACTCATTAATGACATAGCTGCATAATAATCATTCTTATGAATCTACAATTCTTGCCTGAAATGTCATTAGATGACTCCAGAGTCTTAATAATGTATAAAATTACTCATAACTGAATGAAATGAGATGTTTTGAGTTTGAATCTATGCAGGATATATTTGGATCTATTTTGTCATTATAAATTGAGATATGGTTTGCAATGAGAACTTTATTTCTAATCTATTAGCCCTTATAATGCTGGATTATTTTCAAAAAATAGTTTTTTGTGTCGTCTGCTCCCCAAAACCTTTGATGTCTGCTTACTTTTGTCGAGGAAATTTACTCAGAGTAGCAAACAGGTAAGATCACAGGCCAGCCGCCAATTTACTTGGCGGCTGGCCTGCATCTAACCTGTTTGCATAAGCATAAAGTCGGTACCAGCACTATAAGAGTTAGGATGCATGGAAAGGTACACTGACTTAAGTCATATACCAAAGATAATATTGAAACTGCTGTTGGTCCTAAGAGAACTACTGTATCAAGATCACAAAAAAGCATTGATTTTACGGTAGATGTTCTGAATGAAGAAAATAAGCAAAGCTTTCATAAATATTTATTGAACTTTAAAAGACTTCAAGGCAGTCAATAATTGATTTTTACAGAAAGTTTGCAGTAAATTCCATTTACCCTTTTCACGATAAAGAAAAACTGTTTTGTTGTCTGTTGAAATCAATAAATGCCGCAAAAAACATTTTTTTTTGCAAGTTTTCAATAAAGCTATACATAGCTATGATACACTGATACTGTCTTTCATTCCGCATACATCTCTCTTACTAAGCTAAGAGAATCGGACAAGAGGCTTTTTCACAGGCTAACTTCCTCATTGCTTCTCTGCAACCTTTATTGGGGATTTGTCTAGTTGAGAAATACTGTGAGTAAAATAATCCTTCTTAATTTCAACATTTATTCAAAGTGGGAATTTTCCAGTTTAGAAATACCCCAATATGACATTTATCTAGACCTTAGTAAGCATTTAAGTTTTACAGAGGCGATTTTCTGTTACAACTGGTATTTCAAAGAATCAGGCGGGGGAATCATGTGACCAATGTTTACGATCTTATGTCCGAACAAGATGGCCGGGCCCAGGTATTTCCCCCCTTTCACCTACTTTTGCCAATGATAGCCACATTGTGTACCCTGCATGAATTGAACATTAACTGTCCATTTCTGGTGGTATATGATTAACCATGCTTTATAACATCAAACTGTCTAACACTTGGCAGAGAAATCACAGTCGCATACAGACTGTTTGGGACATGCACGCCCGTCAACTTCAATTTCTCCGCGATCTCCTCATGCGGGTACACATTGTGGCTATCATTGGCAAAATTAAGTAAAAAAGCAAAAAATACATGAACACAGCCATCTTGTTGGAACATAAGATCGTAATTATTGGTCATGTAAGTCCCTGGCCTACATTTGGCCCTTAATATAAACCACAGTAGGCATTCCAGTTTTTCAGAAGGCATTGTTTTAAAACTGGCATTTTAAAGAATGCGTTACAGCCTTTTTGTCTTCTTTCCCATGATTTATACCTCAATGTGAGTTTGTTTTTAAAGTTGTGATTCACCGCATTGGGATTTTTTATTGACCTGTTCTCATAAAAACCACGACGTCCAGTTATTGACATGATGTGGAACCAAGTACAAATAGAAAATCAGTGATAAATAGATCTGTCAATACTCCATACATTTACATATCCTGGTTCAACGCCGTCCATTGTCACATTTTAAAGTACAAGGTACAAAATAAAATCTGTTTTATTCATGCTATCGATCCAGGGGGGCCTCTGTGGCCAAGCGATTAAAGTACAGAACTTGAAGTAACATGGTTCCTCTCTGCCTGGGTTCAATTCTAGCCGTTGACTTTGATTTACATGCCAAATTTTCGACTGTCCGAGTTTGTAGACGACATTTCAAAATGTGATTAAACTGACAAAATAATCTTCTGGTAGGGCAGAAAACATTGTGGGAAAAGGAGAAATTGCTCGTTAAGAGCAATTTCTCCTTTTCCCACAATGTTTTCCAGTGACTTCTGCAACAAACCGGTCAAATGTCATCATTGTTTGGTAATGGGTTAAAGTACAAAACCAAACCTGTTTCATTTATGCTATCGATCCAGGGGGGCCTCTGTGGCCAAGTGGTTAGAGTACAGAACTTGAAGTCACATGGCTCCTCTGCGAGTGGGTTCAATTCTAGCCATAGACTTTGTTTTACATGAGATGCCAAATTTAGGGCAGAAAACATTGTGGGAAAAGGAGAAATTGCTCGTTAAAAGCAATTTCTCCTTTCCCCACGTTTTCCAGTGTCGTCTGCAACAAACTGGTCAAATGTCATTATTGTTTAGTAATGGTTAAAGTACAAAACCAAATCATGCTATCGATCCAGGGGGGCCTCTGTGGCCAAGTCGTTAGAGTACAGAACTTAAAGTCACATGGCTCCCCTCTGTATGTTTCAATTCTAGCCATGTATTTTGAATTAATTTTCATAAGAGCTAAAGTACCTGCCAGTGTTGGCAAAATCAATTGCCCGTTTTGCCCAGCTCGTCCAAAAGCCATTACAGACAAGTGAATTTTGACTGAAATTTTCTATATAACCCTTATAAGGACAAGAGCAAAAAGAGATTTGGCAGTTACGGACAAAAAAACAACAAAATTAGATATCACCACCCCTGCCTGATAGGGTCATAGAAATTGATTGTGCATAATTGCCCAGCTCGTCCAAAAGCCTTTACAAACAAGTGAATTTTGACTGAAGTTGACCATATAACCATTTTACCAACAATTTTAGAGAAACATTTAGCATCTACGTGAATTTTGCATGTTTGAGGGGATTCCTATAAAGAAAGTGTGTATACCAGCCCTGTAGTTTGGATGTCATTAATGGCACTACATGTCGTGGGAGAAAACATTACAACCGTTAAAAGTTTCCCCGCCAGAAAGAAAAGGAATACTAGTGGGAATAAAGAATGTTTAGATATGAGAGCTGGTGCTAAAATAAAACTGAAAATTTGTTGAAAACTGCATTATGCATCAAAAAGAATTTTAGCGTATTTTGAAAATAACACTTTTAGCATCTTCAAATCAGACGACTTTAGAGACAAAAATTGGAATTGATAAAAAAGAAATTGGAATACATTTTCCAAACTATATAGAAAAAAAAAAGTGTTGGACAAGAAGGAATTGCTCATAATTATGAGGGAATACTTGACATTTGTAATGCCAATCCAGTTGTGAAATTATGTACATGTACTCCGTAACGGATCAACCTACTTATTTGCTGTTTTCTTGGGATCAATACATTGAGTCAATCCTCTTTACTTAGCTAATCAAGGTCAATGAAATAACAGTATTACCTTTGTATCCTTTCCCAAACAATAACGACTTTTGACCACTTTGTTGCAGACGACTTTAGAAAGCATTGTGGGAAAAGGAGAAATTGCTCGTAACAAGCAATTTCTCCTTTTCCCCCAATGTTTTCTGCCCTATCAGAAGATTATTTTCCAATTTCATCATGTTTTGAAATGTCGTCTGCAAACTCTTTCAATTTGGGACAGTCGAAAAAAAATGTTTGGGAAAGGGTTAAATCCTTTCCATCATATGCCACTTTTTACCCAGTTCATAATTATCGAAAGGAAAAACAAAAGTGAAAGTTGGAACCTTATCATTAAATATTAGTAATTTAATTTTTTTCTGTAATATTTCAAAGAAACCTTTGTGACAATAGTTTCTACCCAAAATTATGAAAATGTTACTTTTTATTTATGGGGCTCAATGCATGACAGAAGCAAGTCATTCCCTTGCAGAAAACAAGCTATAGCTTTGCCAAATGAACATTGTTACTTATTTAGATAGTTGTCCTCTTGCCATGCATTCAGTTTGGTTCTCTAAGATGTTGCATGGTACCCAGCACTGGCTGATTATAGTTGGTACCTCAACAGTCTTTAACCGATTCCCCCGTATTGGATAATGCGACAGGTTCAAATTCAAAGTAGCAGCAGGCAACACGCATAATGCATCAAGAAAAGCTTTTGCTTTGTCAGATTGGGACGAAACCATTGTTAACAATAGAAGAAATTTCTCATCACCAGTAATCAATCCTTGTTCAACAACTGTTTCTGAAGTGTTCTACCCCAGGGTTGTTATAATGAGTACAATGTAGTAAAATGTGGGGGTGGGGGTATATTTCACCTAAACATAACAGCCTCAAATCAATACCGAAAGTTCACACCGTCGTCAGAGAGAAAGCCAAGGGTAAATCATTCAATTCAAAAGTCAAAACTTTTTCAAGAGTTCTACAATACTACCTACGGCCTGACAACCAGCCAATATCGCTCTAAAAATAGAATCCATATAGATGTAAATAGACATATTGGAATTCCTTCGATTCAATACCTGATTCAATAGCAAGGCATGGGTATAGTCGGTCACAACTCAGGTGACAAATCCATAATCACAACAGTACATCAGGCGCTATGAATGGTATTGAATGGTATTTCAACCTAGAGCTGATCAGATTAATCCAATTCCCCAAAAATGTAAATTTTTGCCTGGTCTAAGTTGAAAGCAGTTGTTGTTGATAGAAATAGCCTGAGAAATTACATTTTCTTACCATAGAAAACATTGTGAGATAAAGAGAAATTGGTTTGTATTTCCTCAAATGATTTTTGATACAGGTCTAAATTCAAAGCAACAGCAGATGACAAAAAGCCTGAGAATAAAAATATTGCAATTTTTTATAACAAAGGGTAGAAATAATTTTGACATAAGGAGAAATTGCTCTTTATGAGAACAGATAATGATAAAGGAATATTTTATCTAAACCCTTAAAATGGAAATTGTTAATGGTCTTAATTCAAAGCAAAACAAATCGAGGTTTCAGTGCAAGACTATAGTAAGTGCTTCATAAACATGAAGCACTTACTATAGAATAGCACTGAACCCTCGAAATACAATTAAAGCATTCAACAACAAAAAGCTTTAACCAAACTGGTGTCTTCTTACCTTTACACTTGACAGCAAGTTTTCTTTCATCCAAAGTTGATTGGGTTGTCAGACAAAAATTCATATTGAAATAGAAGCTCTTCCTAGAAAAAAAAAAAAGCTTATGTGAGTAATTTGTTTCCAAAAATATTTTTAATCTCCTCTGCAATATATCAATAAAATGTGGAGATTGTTTCGTTAAAAAAAGCAGATCGTTTCAGGCCTGGCAAAATCAATTGTCCATATTATCTAGCTTATCCAAAAGCCTTAACAGACAAGTAAAATTTTAATAAAATTTACTGTTTAACAATTATTTGGACAAGTGAAGGAATAGATTCCCCCATTTACAAACAAGTAAATAAAAAACAGATTTCACGTTTGGGCATTGAAAATGAGTATCTTTTAAGTTGTGGTTATAAAGGAATTTATGGATCTGTAGATCATGTTTATCTAACGTCATATAACACAACCTTTAATTCATTAATTCATGAAATATTTACTCTTTATCCTAAAGGACTACTTTCAGAGTTCAAAATTGAAAGTGATTCGAAATGACAATGAAATTCGGAAAAAGAATTGAAAGGTATTGAATTGGTGAAGGGTCCTGCATGGCCGAGTGGTTAAGGTGGCGACCCTAGAACTCAGGGGTCTTAGGTTCAAGCCCTAACGACACCGTTGGTTCCATGGGAGTGACATTTGGCAGGTCACTTCAAAGCTTCCGAGCCCTAGCTTAGCACTTGTGGTTCCAGGAAAGCAGTATCATAACTGAAAAATTGTTGAAATGGTGTTAAACAGAATCAAATTGAATTGGTGAGATAGGAAGTTTTATTTGAGGAAGGAGTCACATCTCGTTTTTTGCCAACCGTCTCAAAGGTTTATTGCAGATATAACTGTTAAATCCAAGGTTTGACTGGTTTATGTAAAATGGCTGAAAAAAATTGGTTGTTTGTTGTTTAAGTGGGTCTTAAATGCAGTGTCAACATTTTTTTATTCATGTTAATACTACAGGTATCAGTAACAGCAAAATTATACAAAACAAAAATGTATTGTATTTTACATATAACCAGAAGACACTCCATTGAAACCAGAAATTCCTAGCAACAAGCTATATACACCATAAATGTGCAATCTAAACCCTTATAGTAGTGGAACAACTTCATGCTTATGCAAACAGGTTACATCCAGGCCAGCCGCCAAGTAAACTAGCGGTTGGCCTGTGATCTAACCTGTTTGCTTCTCTGGGTAACTTTCCTCAACAAAATTAAGCAGATTTTTAATATTTTTGAAAGCAGACAACAAAATAATTCTTTTTTTAGAAAATTACCCAACATTCTAAGTGTCAAGAACCTTATTTACAAGACATAAATAATAAAGAAAAGAAAAATGGGGCAGCAATATGTCAATATCACAAATCAATTAATTCTTTAAGACCATCTTTTAATATCAATATATCATACAAATTACACAAATTATACCAATTCTTAAGAAAACTGATCAAACAGTTGTTTGGGGATTCAATGCAAGGCTATAGTAAGTCCTTCACGATTGTGAAGGAATTACTATAGTCTTGCATTGAACCCCTTTTATTGTTCTCTACGACACAAGGACGAACGTTGGCCCCCCAAAACATCAAAGATTGCCATACATCCACAGCTTCCATTAACGGATATTGAATTTCCTTAAGTAAATTTATTTTATTAACAGAAAAGAAATTATTTCCCCATTCCTTTCTGCCAGGGATGGTAGGACATTAAACCCTTCCCCTCTCTCACAAGCTGATATCAAGGATGACATTTTGTGGGGTCCTGTGAAGCTTAGTGGTTGAGTAGTGGACTAGTATTCGGAGAGGCCAGGTTCAAGCCCTACTGGCGCCCCTGGTTTGAATTGAGAATCCTTTAGTAAGACACATAAGAGCTATAGCCTAGTATTGGTGAATCCCAGGAAAAGCCTTAACTGAAATTTGTTTAGTTTAAATTATTCATTATTCATTAAATGTGAAACAAATTCTTACAACTTAAAGGCCCATTAAAGGAGATTGATTAATGCTATATCAAACTATATTATTTGGTAAACTTTTGGACAGATTCAAATAGTTATCACCAGAAAACATGATCAGCACAACTTAGATGTGAAAGTAAACCAGAAATAACCCAGATTAGCAGGTTTTATAATTCAGATTTCCTGATTCTTTACCTCTGACCTTGACAGTTGATGCACACATTTTTGAACCGACCAATCAAAAATTGTTATTTTGAATACGTAAACAAGCAGGTTGTTGATAAACATGGTTGAATTGGAGACAACTATATTTCAAGCACAAAAAAACTTATTTTAAATGAGTCTTATTAGTAGGGTCTCAATGCATTCATAAACTAATTCTCATGACTTTTATGAACATAATAAAAGAACTCCATATATTTTTTCAGTAATTCATTTGTACGCCTCTCCTTTGATGTGCCTTTAAAGTAATCACTCTTGATTCTACTTTTCTACTTCCTGAATCACAACCAGTCCTCGGCCCAAATGTGGATTTATGGAAGGTCTCAAGGCAGAACTCCCTAAAAATAAAATCTTACTGAATTCCAACCAACATCACTTGTGTCCTGAGGCAGTGCTCTTCCCCTGGATCACTGTCCTTCACCCATGGCATTCCTGGTTTGAAATGAGAGTCCTTCAGTAAGACATTTCAGAGCTCTAGCCTAGTAAAGGTGAATCCCAGGAGACCTGTGATAAAACTGAAAAATGTTGACATGGCGCTAAATTTCAGATGGTTTGGTGTTATATTAATGTAGCTCATTTCACTTTATTGAAGGGTTTATTGACATAATGAAGCAAAAAATATATTGTCCTTGTCCTTACCAAATGTTAAATGGTATTCTATATTTTTGTTGGTTATGTTTGTTTTGGGGATTTATACATTGCATTGACAATTCTTTAGTTTTATTTTCTAGTTGGCCCATCAAAAAAGAACGAATAACCCTATTTTTAATGTCAATAAGTGGTGGTCAAGTTAAGAACAACTCTATGTAATAGATTGACCTACAATATAATAGTATTGTAGCCATAAAAGAAACACTGTTATGTTGGATGTTAGGACATAAAAAGCCTTACCTTCCATGAAACATTAAGAATGTCGTCCTTTTGGATTGTCTTGTATAATACAACCATTGGTTATTTCATTTCAATGGAAGGTGTGTTGTGGTTTTCCATCAAGCTTTCTACCTAGTTTGGATGAAGGACAGATCTGGAAATACAAAATGAACCAGTAATAATACAGTTTAATGGGTTTCTCTATGATTCTAAAAGAACTAAAAGTACTTTGAATACGCCAAAAACATTAGGTTAAAATGAGTGATTGGTTGTTAAGAATAGCATATGACATTTTGCATATATGCTAGATGATTCACTCACATACTTAATATAACAAATATGGGACAGACTCCTTGTGAGGCAATTGAGACAAGATGAGCAATTTCTCCTTTTGTTTCAATGGCCTCTACCTAATGTCACTATGGGAGTTATTTTTGATACACGATAATTATATGCTGCTAAAGCTCAAAACTCAAGAATGGGACTTAAATGCAATGCTCAACTTAAGTAAGTTCTTCACTTTTGTAATGAACTTGTTATATGGGTTTTTACATCGCTTCAACATTTTTTCAGTTATGTTGCGATGCCCCAATCATAATGATAGAGTAAGAACCAATCTTAACCGCCTAGAAAGGCTGGTTAATTAGGGTAAAACCATCTGCATTCAGTAAGACGGTCTACCTCTCATTAAAACCCCAATGCCATCAATGGGATTTGGACCCACATTGAGTGAGGCAATGTGATTTCAAGTTCTATACAGTAACTATAAACCCTTGGCCAGGGAGGCCCTGAAAGACTTGCTATAGTTTTACAACCAACACTCTTGATATGAGAAATTAGCTTTACAAGTTCTCTAGCCAAGAACAAATATTTTTTTCTGGTACAAAGGATGCATAGAGTAAAACCAGATCGACATCAACGTCTGGCTTCTTGATAATAAAAGCATTCGGATCAATAAGTCATTGAGTTCACAACAGTTTTGGTCCATTTCACAAAAGCAAGTACGACTTCTGACCATTAATCAATCAATACCCCACCCCAATTTTCATACTGCAGGATTGGTCTTAGGTCTTGATTGGTGCATATACGTCCTTGAAAATTGACCTTGAGGACAAGGACTTTTTGATTAGGAAAGAATCTTGTGTAGTATTCCTATATAGCAAATGAACACAAAATTGATTCAGAATCTATCAATATACCCAAGACTGTAGAGAAAGTATGCAACACAAATGTTTATATCTAATAGCTATCAAGTTTGTGTCATACATTAGTAACAACAGAACAGCTGCTTTACAATTTTGAAAATATAATTTTTTAATTACCAAGTTCTCTCACGTCTGTGAGCAAACAGCATTAAAGGCATGTCTATTTTTATTCCCAAAACTAAAGTTACCCTTGAATTTTCAAGAGTTACAACAATTCAATATAATTATGTAGACGTAAAGTTACGAATCTTTACGAGACATGTCCATGAAGTCTAAGGCACTTCTACAGGAATGTCCTGGGAGTTGAATACTTTAACCACTAAATATGATGATAGCCAGATAAAATTTCAACAGTAAGGCATGACATGGGGAAATCTAGCCAATTCTGAATATTTGTCAAGAGTGCCTCACTAACTCAAATTAGCCAATAGGAATATTTTGATACTGCATGAAAACATCCTGTATGTAACTCTTTATCAATTTTGCAATGTCGACAATGATGAGACTTTTAACCCTTAGAATGCTGGGTAATTTTCTAAAATTAGATTTTTGTGTTGTCTGCTTTCTAAAACGTTTAATATATGCTTAATTTTGATGAGGAAAGATATTCTGAGTAGCAAACAGGTCAGGTTACATGCCAGCAGCCAAGTTGGCAGCTAATCTGTGATCTAACCTGTTTGTATAAGCATGAAGTCAGTTCCAGCGCTATAAAGGTTAAGGATTCTGTGACAGAAGTTCATTACATGCAGTGTCTGATTTGGTCACAAAAGTTTTTATGATCAAAATGCGTAGCACATTCATCTAAATGGGCTTCTGAGTGAGGTGGATAATAATGGATAACAGCCAACAAAGATAATTTAGTATGAAAAATGAAACAAACTGGAATTCTGATTGTGTCACAGAAATTTTGGTGAGTAAAAATTGGTTACTGTTCATTTAAATGGGATTCCATGAGAGGCCCATAACAGAGAAAATCATGAAATATGAACAAATAAAACAAATACAAAATCTTTATGGATTCTTCTATAAAGTGTTACAGTAAAGGAAAAAAATGCTCAAAATAATGTTATGTATGCTTTCATACAAGTATTGGTGGAGGAAAAGATTAAAGCAGAAGGAAAAAAACAGTAAAATAGCGTGTTGAACGATAGAAATCTGCATGTTAAAAAAACTGCCTTGTGTTCCGATGGTGCGTCTGGCATATGATATACCTTATCAGGTTGTATGAAATCATGAATCAATTGCGGTCCGGCCGAATGATGCAGAGCAATGCCAAATGGATTTTTATTGTTTCCCGGCTCAATCATCTGTGGTTAATTACTGTATCCAATGACACTGAAACGGGCACCGATCCAGGGCAAGATCACAGGCAACATGGCTGCGATGACAAATTTTATTTTTCCTTCTTTCTCCCACAAAAATCTTCTGGTTACTTAGTGACAAACAAGACATTGCTAGTGATGAGCAAATTATTTGGACATCATAATGCTTTAGACTCAAAATTAACCATAGTCTAGTTATCTATGAAACTTTTTGATTAATTCAAAATTTTGTCTGCAGCAGATAAATATTAACTCAACCTAATAAATGTTTACATTGTCCCAAAACTGGATTAGTTGGCCGAAGGCACATGAAATTGACACATGGTTATTTAAACAATTTCTTCTTGTAGGATGTATATTTTATAGCCAGATAACATATGAGCAACTCATCATTTTACCACAATAATCAAGTTAATCCTCACCAGCATCTGGTAGGTAAAAGAATGAAAAGGAATCTGGAAGAGTGGCCACAGTAAAGTGTTGACTGAAATGTTGCATGAAAATCAATAGAAATGTTGACAGCAACATGTATATTGCATGACAAAAATAACCTATTGTTCCATTTCACCGATTTCTCGGGTAAAGTTCAATGATATAGCAATCATGAATTAATGATAATTTGAATGGTTCAACACCTGTTTTCATTAATTGCCATTATCAACTTATGAAATTTTACCAATAATATGTCTATAAAAAATGTTTAATGGAATCATCAAATGGATTGAAGGTGAAATTACAAAGGAGCAATAAAATGAATTAACTATGGTCTATTTTTCAATATTATCAAACCTTTTCTCTTGTAAAGGCTTCTCTTAATAATGACTTAGCAGCAAATTGCATTTGAAAGTTGCAGAACAAGAAGAGCATTCAGAGAGAGAAAGTTCCACCATTCTGAATTCTGTTAAAGTTAACGCATGAAATAACATGGAAAGTAAAGCAAACTTCTACTGAGATAGAGATTGGTTGAGAAAACACTGTGATAAAAGAAGAAATTGCTCGTCTGAGCAATTTCTTCTTTTGTCACAATGTTCTCACAAGGTGCAAGCAGAGGATAGGTTTAATATATCATTAGAGAAATGAATTCTCGGCTCCTTTTTAAAAACATTGTGAATTTGTGAAGCTTGCAAAACTTTATTCTGTCAAACTCCCTTTTCAACAGTTTCTTCTTTTGTTACAATGTTCTCACAAGGTGCAAGCACAGGTTAACTATATCTTCGAGAAATGATTTCTGGACTCCCTTTCTAAAAACATTAGTTTGAGAGTATAACATGAATAATATGTGAAGCGCATTAAATGTCATTCAGTAAAACTCCCTTTTCAACAGTTTTTCCTTTTGTCACAATGTTCTTACAAGGTGCAAGAACAGGTAGGTTTATTATTTTGTAACAGAAATGAATTCTGGGCTCTCTTTTAAAAACATTAGTTCGAGAGTAAAACATGAATAATTTGTGAAGCGCATTAAACGTCATTCAGTCAAACTCCCTTTTCAATAAGTAGCAGGTAATGACCTCCATGCAAGATTAATGGACTCTGAAACCCTTTCTCTTTATTTCAATCCATTCATCAAAAGGGCGACATTGGGCCTCTGTACCAAGTATGATCCCCGTCAGGAGAGGTGAAAATTGCTAGGACTAGCCCACAAATTATTCTTCTACTTCTATGTTGATACGTTGTACAAGAAAAGAAAAATAGAAAAGTTTTCCAGGCTCCTTTCGTACCATCAGGGAAAGACTAATCCAGATTCCGTGACAGCTTCATCAGTATAAGGACTTGGTTAGTATTCATGAAGGAGTTAGCGAGAGTGATTTTAGTAAGCTCAAAGCGTCACAATCGATGTAAAATAAAATAAGTTTAAAACTATTAGTGGGATCATGCAACAGGTCCAAATTGAAAGCATAAGCAGCTATAACTACTATAGGTAATGGGTTGAAACTTTAGACAATCATGTTTTCACCTTTTCCCAAACAATAACGACATTTGACAACCTTATTGCAGACGACTTTAGAAAACATTGTGGGAAAAGGAGAAATTTCTCGCTAAGAGCAATATCTCCATTTCCCACAAGGTGTTCTGCTTTATCAGAAGATTATTTTCCAATTTCATCACATTTTGAAATGATGTCTGCAAACCCTTTCAATTTGGGACAGTCGAAATTTGTTGTTTGGGAAAGGGTTAAGGGAATATAATATGGGGTCTTTAGGCCAAGTCTCATAACTCTGGTTATGAGTTTAAGCAAATAATGCCCCGTTTTGTACTTAAAAAACCTTGGTCAAAAATTTATATGCAACTTCATATTTCAGAAATAAGTAAATATCAACTGTCCTATATCCCTTCAAAATCTTGTCAGAGAATGCTAGGCAAATCATGGAAGGTAAAAACTCAACTTACTCAATTTTCATAAGGGCTGGTTGACATGGGAAAAACCATTTGAATTTCATTAATGCCAGGAGACTACCTCCCATTAAAAATCAATCAAAGGGCTGATAGCGCTGAAGGGCTAAGGTGGTTGCGTTTAAAGCAAGACGATTGAGGATACATTTGAAAATTTCTTTGGGCAACATCTCGAAGAAAACAGCAGATGCTCCTTTTACCACCATTACTATAATTTTTATTTCTGTGAACAGGGACTAAACGATAGTCTGTTTTTCGAACATCTGGACATTTTACGATTTCCAATGAGGCAACAGATAATATTATAGAGCAAAACAAAGCGAGTAAATCCGGATTACATTGCTAGTTCCAAGAAGGTATTAGTCCGCACAGTGAAGGCGGATGTTTTATGAGTAATTCCTCAAAAAGTGGTATGTAAATTCAATGGACTAAGGCGCTGACTTAGTCCAACAACAGTGCTAACCTAAGTTGAATTGAGTTGAGATTACAACTCAGTGCTCTTACCACTAGGCCATTTAGAGCAAGAGGATGTTATTTAAAATGAAAATTACCTCACATGATGAAATACATGTTTAACTTTAACCCATGAATAATCATCACAACATACTTAATATTGAATTGGTTTGACAATGCGTATTGTCTTTTTTGTCACAACCATTTCTTTACAATATCCCAAGGTATATGGAGTTTTTTCATTCACAAAATATCCCATTTGCTGTTGCTATAATTTTCAAAAAAGAGATTTTGTAAGTAAGAAAAGGGTTAAAGGCAGACAGAAATGGCCCCCAATTGCAATCTAGTCCATAGACAAAGTAGAAATGTCACACTGTTAGTATGTTATTGGAACTAAAGTGTCAAACGACAGTCAACAATGCTTTTCAAATAACAGTTGTTTACATTCTGCACTATGGCGATGTTTTCTTCTAATCTGTTTGCACTTTAGGCAAGTAAAGTCATCAAAGGCGAATTTTGATTTGGTGCAAAGAGCAAATAAAGAGCATCACAATCAATTCTTTACCGAAATTTTTTATCTTCCAAAATGGAACTAATTTGCAGACAAACATCTTTATTGAAACAAGAATAAAATGATCAAATGATAGATGCTTCTCTGGTAAAATGAAAAATGTACTCACATAGAATAATAAGAGAACAATAGGAAAGAGCTTTTACAGGCAGCTTCTCCTTTTCCCAAAATGATTTCAAATTTTGTCTGTGACAAACAATAAAAATATTGGGAGTGTTTGGAAAGACGACCTTTTTGGATTTTCAGCGAACAAAATCAAAACTCACTTTGAAGATCTGATTAAAAGTTTGTTTTATGAATTGAGAATTTCCTCATAATTAAAGGAACTTGTTGTTTCAGTCAAGTGTTTACAAATGCAATTGTGCTTCAAAAATTGCTTGCAATGGAGAATAATTAGATAAATTTGACATCAATGACAGTGATAGGTTCTGACAACAGCAAATAATTGAATTGATTGGATTAATTTCTATCAATTGCACTGTTTATTTGTAATGTTTTGATCACAAATGAGCTTACAAAGCTGTGTTTTCTTTAATCATATTAAGGCACATGTTATATTGAACGCATAGTTCAAATATAAGTCAATCATTGTGCCTAATGCCCAATCAGCCATATATACATTATGTTTTGTTTCCTATTGCTTGACATAAATGACAATCTTTGGGATTAAGAGAGGAAAACTCCAATTTTTTATGGGATTAATTTAGTCTGAATACATTCATTGATTGTTGACACCTTTATCAATAGGAAAGTCTGCATTCAAATAACTGCATTTCAGATTTGTACTTTATTAATTGCACTTAATTAACAGAAAATTTAATGTATTATGACTCTGTTAATATCCTTATATCAAAGTAAAATGATTTCAAGAAATAAAAAAGAAGGAAATATTCATTCCTTGGCTTTAGGATTAAACGCAATACTATAGTATGTGCTTCATGTTTGTGAAGCACTTACTACAGTATTCCATTAAATCCTCGAGTCTAATGTGATGATTGTTTCTTGCCTCATCTGCACCAAATGAAGTATGATAAAATGTCATATACACATTAGGGAACGGGTTAACCCCTAAAATGCTGGGTAATTGTCTAAAAATAGATTTTTGTGTTGTCTGCTTTCAAAAACCTTAAATATCTGCTTAATTTTGTTGAGGAAAGATACTCAGAGTAGCAAACAGGTTAGATCACAGGCCAGTATATTGGCGGCAGGCCTGGATCTTACATGTTTGCATATGCATGAAGTCGGTTCCTGGTTGAGCACTATAAGGGTTAAGCATCTGTGAAGAACAATAAACCATTGACAACAATGCAGCTTCAAACTTCCCCTGCAGCAAGTTAACCCTTTCCCAAACAATAGCGACATTTGACTACTTTGTTGCAGACAACTTTAGAAAACATTGTGAGAAAAGGAGAAATTGCTCGTGACAAGCAATTTTTCCTTTTCCCACATTGTTTTGTGCCCTATCAGAAAATAATTTGCCAAATTCATCACATTTTGATATGTTGTCTGCAAACATTTTCAATTTGGGACAGTCGAAAATTTGTTGTTTGGGAAAGGGTTAAGCCAGCAAACTTCCCCTCTTCTGCTATTCATTTATTACGGCAGTTTTATGAGGGATTATGGGTTTTTGGACTAATTTTAAAAGCATTACAATGGTTGTTTGTTTAACTCAGACAGTGTCGTGTTGACAGTTTAACCAGCTTCTGTTTGCTTCATATCGACTCCATCTATTGTTAGTCCATTCCCCCATGTTGGAAAATGTGACTGGTCCAAATTGAAAGCAACAGCAGACGACAAAGATAGCATGGAGGAGAAAATACACTTTCTCAGTAATAATTAGTGAAAACTGATGTGAAAAGAGGATGATCTCATGTATTAGGAAGAAAAGCAGTGATTTATACTTTATGCTTATTTTTGTTTAATAATTTCTCAATCATGAAATAATCACTATGTGTTTTTTATTGTTGTTATTAATCATCTACTTTATGCTGCAAATAGATGGTGCAGTACAGGACTATGGTAAGTCCTTCATGTTTGCATCAAACTCTTGAAAGATTGATTCAATAAGGTATATGTACCTTGAAGAGTAGAGACTTTCTCAAAACCTCTTTTCTCACAGATGAAACTTTCTCTTTGTCAGTGTGCCTTTCTCTTCTCATGTTCCCAAAATAATATCTTCTTGGAAGGCAATAAATTTGACTCTCAAGCATATACCACGAGTTGATTATTGTAGTTATTCTGGAGATGAAAAATGTAAAAAGATTGATTATCATTGAATTGTTTTGAAATACTCTTTCAATCATACATTTGGATTAGTGTACATGTAGCTAAAGACATATAAATTGCGAAATAAGGTGATTCTGCGCATTAACTGCTCATAATGAACGGTTTCTTCTGTTGTAAAAATATTTCTTTTAACATATTACAAAGCAAATGACATTTTTTTAATGATTGATAATTGACATATGCTTTTCCTTTCAATTTCGACCAGTCAAAATTATTTATGAGGGAATGGTTAAACTCTTCACCTTGTTTTAGTAATATGTGGCAGACGGTCATTTTGAATTATCACCACAGTTTAGAAATGAAGCTATAAAATACTGTTTCACTTAAAACAATCATTAAAAACAATTGTGAATAAATGAGAATTTGCTCATGATGAGCAAATTCTCATTTTATCACAATTTTTTGCAGGTCATCTGCTGCAAAGACCTCAAAAGGTATACGCAGAAGCGAAATGGTTTAACTGTATTTGAACAGGTAAATGTAGAGCAAACATCCCCATATTCACTGAAAAACACAAGAACAATGGTCGCCCATAATAAAATTGTCAGATAATTGAAAAAGTTAATTCTACCATAAGTCCAATGTAAACAGAAAAGTGACATTTATGGTCATAAGCCTATGTTCGACCAGTGGTCACTAATTTTGTTGATAGAATAGCCAGTTGACAAAGTGTGTGCCGGCTGTTTAAAATCAAACCCATTCCCTCATCTTATTTTCAGTTTGGTCCAAATTGAAAGCAACAGCAGATTATATTTATGAAATATGGCAAATAGAAATTTTCTTTGTGATTTTTTAGTAAATTGTTGAAAAACCACTGTGACAAAAGAAGTAATTGCTCATTAACTTTTTTAAAAGCAATTTTTTCTTCTGTCACAAATGTTTTCAACGTCGTCTGCTGTTGTTGAATTAAACAAATAACCACCTAATGCCACAAGTTTACGTTTTGCAGCAGAAGACACAAGCAAGTTCCCCTTTTGCCGCAATTCCTTTTCAATCTATTCACATACCACAACATCTGAACTGAAAGGTTTGTCACATGTTTACAAAGCTTTCCTAAAGTCATCTGCTTCAACTAAAAAAAATGTCGTCTGCAGGTGCTAAAGAGTTAAATGCATAATAATATCATCAAGAAAAGGGTTAACTTGCAAATTGAAATTCTGAGGCCATGATGCCTATCCAATAAACCTTGACGGAAACAATATAGACTACTTTTAAATGGTTTGAAAGGTGTTCCGGCCTCTAGCAATGTTTTTTTTGAAGTCAAATGTGACACTAATTTTGTGTGTACAGTGTTTGCAACAGAATGGCATTCAATAAAGACACTGGGGAACAAAGATTTTTGGTGGTTGTGTTTTTAAGGTGCAAAATTGGCACCAGTTCAGTTGATGAATTATGAGACATATACAGGGTCAACTCTTCGGGTTTATCCCATGAAAAACATATTTCTCAGACCATGGAAATACCAAAGTGGTTACGATTGGATACCTGGTAGAATGGGTTGAACTGTTAATTTCATCAATTTAAACCTTGCATTGAATGTTTTCAAATGTCGCTCAAAAGTATGGGTCTACATAATTGGGTGTCATTTGGTAATGAAAACATAATAATCTGCCATGATTTCTTAGTAAAAAAATTGCCATTTCCTTAAAGTATTCATTGTAAAAACATAATCATATTCTTTATACAAAAATTTGTTTTAAAATAATACAATTTGACTTTGATACTTGCCAATATAATTGCATGCATGGATTCTGTGTGTTGAAATAATTGTTAAGCATGTTTATTGAGGTAAAGACATTTCTAAATATACATACACATTATATAGGTAACTTAAAAAAATTGCAGAGCACTGGTTATCTAAAGACTTTGTGTAAAACAAGTAATATGGTCAATATGATGAGCAATTAGGTCCCATTTAGGATTTCAACATCAACATTAAACAACCAAATAAGCATTTTTATCCTGAACAGCTATTATAAACTTGTTCACAAGGAGTCATAATTAAAACTATTTATGGATACTTTGTTTTTTATTATCATTATTATTTGATAATTTTTAATTCAAGCTTTCAATAGTATCATGAAATTAATTTTAAAAAAACTTGATATGCAAATTATTTGTTTTGTCATTTTTTCAAAATGCCCTGTACTGCAAAGACATAAAGAACTATCTGAATAACAAGACAGGTTTATGTCCCAATACAATACCATAATAGCAGTTAGCAAACAATAAAGGCCAGTTAGATACAATGCAGGTCAATCAGTCAACAAAAAGCATCGACATCAAACAAGAAACACACCTACCCTACATCAAAGTTTAGTGTCAGCAGGATGCCTTATTCTACAATAATCAAGCAATGATTGCGCAATCACTCAAAAAGGCATTAATCTGCTTTCATTTTCCATATACAGCACTGTACTTATGCAAGGTGTAAGATACATGTATTATTAGATAATCTGTACAGCCACATCTACCTGAGATGATGTTAATCCCTTTAATCCCCTAATCATAATGTAAATTACTGGTATTACTCGCATGCTGTTTTGTTTGCCAAAAGGTAAGAAGATTTGCCATTGTTACGTGACACAGATTAAGCATTTAAAGGAAAATTTGCATTTTCTGTCCAAGTGGAATTCATCTATACCTGTATCCCAAGACCTTATTAGGTCTTTGTTGCATCTACACGTACCTCCTGCATATCTTTTCATCCCCTTGATGTTGCTTTAATCCAGAGATCCCTACTGCTATCAGCATACTGCAAAATAGGAGTGATAATCTTATTTATCAATCAGTACAATGTTATTTGTTCAATTGTTATACTTCAAAGGAAATGATGTAGAGGTGCAATCTTGATTAACCTTTTCCTTGATCGTTTGTAGCAGACAGTGAAACTTTGGGGTTCATTGCAAGAAAATAGTTGAAGAACGTAACTAAAGTTTGGCATTGAATCTTTCATTTGTTATCATATCAATATACAACGTAATAGCAATTACAATTTGCAATGAAATATTGAATAATTGACCAACAGACATTTCAGCACTTTGGTGACAAAGAGACAACTTCCTCATGGTGAAAATTCCATTACATGTATTTTGATCATTTTTTTTTTCAGGTACACATGAACACATTTTATTTTGAAATATATATTTTATCATGGGCCAGAGGCCTACGTAATAAAATTCTACAAAAACAAGTTATATTCTATCTGCTGCAAAGGCTTTAAACATAATATTTCTCCCATTACATGCAAAATTTCATCGGAAGAGAGGCTGACATAAATCATTTATCATAGGAGTATGTTCCTATCATACTTTGAGGAAAAGTCTGGCTAAGTATTTTTCTAGCGCATTCTTTACTTTATTATTCTTCATATGAGGCTAAGCAGCCACTCCCCAAATTAACCATGAAAATAATCTTTTTAACAGTACAGAAATGGACCTATCTATCATCAATTACAGAGTAATCTATAATCAATTTGACCGGCATGCAGACAAATTTTGAAGATTTTGCTTGGATGTCAGTCTTGTAAAGATAATGAAGTTCTAACATTGGTGATTACTACATTAGAGCCCTGATCAACAGTCAATGTGACAAAATGAGCAATTGATGTGATGAAATGAGTAATTGATCTACTCAACACTTTCAATTCCTGACATTTGCACAAACTGTTAGCTTTAGATGCAAGTTCTTTTAATGTACATTTTTCACTTTCAATTCACATCATTTAGTCAATTTCAAGCAATTGCATTGACATTTTGTACAGTATATGAACTGTTCAGCTATTCAAAGCATCAGAGAAGTAGTCAAATTAATTTGAAGTGATCAACAAATATTGAGAATTTTTGCATCAAGCAGTATCTCCCATTAGATTGCCCCATCAGAAAATAGAAGGCAATCTTTATAACAAATTATTTTGACTTATCAGAGAGCCCAACTGGTTAAGTGAAATTTTTGTTTAAGTGTGTCTTAAGGGATGAACCTGAAAGCTTAACACATTTTGTCATCATCATGCATAAGCAAACCATAATTAAAAACAGTATCTATACTTTTATATCTTATTTAAAAAAATGATGAATAACCTACACTGTATGTAAAAAAGGGTCAAAGGATTTATTTTTCAAGAGAAAATAGCAATTAACAAAAGACTGTTAATGTAAGTTTCAAGTACAAACAAAATAAAAAAAACTTTCAATTTTTATCTCTTTTTGTTTTCCTCAACCTCTCAGATTTATAAATGTTTCCAATTAGACAGAACTTAATGCCCAAAATCATTGCAATAACTTATGCAATATCTAAATTATCTTGTTTTATCAAATGAAAGGAAAAAACGCGATCTACACCTTAATAGAGCTTTTACTTATTCTTTCGTACATGTATTTGTAAAATTGTGCATGCATACACATTTTTTCCGAATGCTGAAATCTGTAATATCAGCTCACCACTAAATTTACATATTTTGCAAACCGAAAGTAACTGAACCGGCAAATAGTTATCTTCGCAGAGCGTTTGCCCGAGCGCATTGCATTCTTCCGTTAACCGATCGATATCTTTTGATCAGCTAATCATTTTACAAACAAATTGGGATAATAACGGTCGGCGTTCTTTAGCTACCCGTTACCTATTCTTAGTTCGTTCAAACACCTTGATAAGTTTAGCGGTGTTCACCACAAACTGTCAAAATATTGCTGCGCTCTCATTGGTCGAGAAGATAATCCCTTTCACTCGCCCGGTATATATACCTGGCAAAGATAGTTCGACTTCAAAAACTAATAATACTGTGAAACTTGTTATAGTGATAGAATGATTCTTAAAGTTGAAGCCGATACTTGTGAAATGCCTTCTGGACCCTGGATTGGACAAGGGTATGTTGAAGATTAAGTCAATTTCGGACTTTGCAAAAAAAGCGGATGTTGTTAAAAATTTTGGCGCGCTTTGTATCACTACGCTATTGTGTTTCGCACCACGTGCGACTGTGTTATGTTTTCGAGATGCTGAGTGGGTTATTCGCAAGAATTTGTTAATACGATTTCCGATATTAATTCACATGTGTCTTCCTGGTACAGGTATGCTTCGATTATTGTTTCTGCGTGACATTCTTCAGTTCGCTATCATGGAATGTCTCAACTGATATAGAAAGTAGAAGTGTGTTTTGATATCTCACTTTGCAACAAAGATGGCGGTGGTTTGTTATCAATCAAGAAAGGTCACAGCTAGAAAGTGACAGCTCGCTAATTGGATACCGTAATCTTTCCAGTTTTGCTTCTTTAAGAAGATGGAATTGCATGAGATGACTGAATTGATAACGCGATCATTTTAATTGGTAACGAAAACGGCTATACTGTGTATTTGTATTAGGTTGAATTTGAGGATGTAAAGGGAGGCAATTAGAGATTATTACTTGAAGATGTCCGACGACGTAGTAATGGATCGCTTGAATATACAAAGTGGATTGAGTTTTAACACAACCGTAAAGTGGCCTGGTGACGTAAATGGGCTTAGGGTTAGGGTTAGGGTTAGGGATTATGTTTTTATAAATAATATCTTTTTTTTTCATTTATATCTTTCATTGTTTCACATAAGATTTCTTATGATGCAAAGTATTCAATTTCATTCTGAGGAAGATTTAGATCTATATAATACAATGTCGCAAACGTTGTCGCAAATATGCGTCAAAACTCTATCCATTTCGTTGTCATAATTTCGATCCACTACTAGCTCACCCGAAGATGTCTGTCAAAGTATACTGTTGATACTGGTGAAACATTACATTAGAAATCACTTTCTGGCATGAAAATCTGCTCTGGCTTTTCTGTTGATTTCCTGTCATGTTTATTTTCCAGAAAAAAAAAATAGAGAGTTGTTATTCCCTTTTGTTAAAAGCAACTTGCATTGTATACATGGGGGATTTCAGGTACGAGAAAAGAGGCATTTATAAAGACGCTTGAATAATACTTATTCTTGACCAACTAGAAATATCTTATTTCATTAAGCAGCTGCCAGTGGCGTAATATTGATTCCACAGGCTTTATTTTTTATGAGTTGCAATGGTTCTGATTCTGATTCCCTTTATTGGTTGGGGAAAAAAACATAAGGTGATTGGAATACTTTGTTAAAAAAAAAATGATTGTCAATAGTGATACTATTTGGAAATTTAGAAGATAATACATGATCTCCAATATTTGAAGGGTTTGTTACATGAAACAATTTTATTCCAAAAAATCAATTTGTCCATAATTACTTCAAAGTTTTTTATCAAGATGATTAGTCATTGATTCTTATTTGATACAATGATATAGAAGAAGGCATAAAATAATAGTCAATGATAATTCTTTTCATGACTCAAATATTCTTTTCAAATGATTATGCTTTTTTGTTAAGTCATTACTAATGACAGATTCCTTAGAGTGTCACATCATTCATGGGGATAAGGGTTATTATAATGATCTAATATTTGGTAGGATTGAATTACTTTTGACAAAGGGTCTTTTTTGCCCTGGGGAACGGAGGTAATGCATTAATGGTATAAGCACATTTTTATCTGGGTTTATCTCTAGGATACACAAAACAATACAATGACAATACACCTTATTGTGTTATTATCACAACATTCCTGACTTCACGCCTCAGTGATAACGTTAAGACCATTTTGAGATAAGGAATTATGGAAATGCCTTGAGAAGGGAGATTAGTGGTAACTCATTTTGAATAATAAATTTGAAAAAAATGGACATAATTTGAAATTTCGATATCCTTATCCTCTATCCATTTGGATAAAAGTTGATATTATTGTTACAAGGAGGAAATGCTCATATGAATGATACCCCTTTTCCCAAAGTAATTAAGGGAATTCCTGATGCTCTCCCTACTTTGATATTTTTTGGTATTATACCTCCCATTATTGACTTTGAATCTCACCTGACAATTGTGTTTTCATTCAACTCTTTTGACTCATTCGATAGTACTGAAAAAATTGATTGTTTTTCCTTGTTATCCTGTAGTGAATTTTTAATATACATGCTCTGTTTGCCAATATTGGACAGTTCACTCCTGGTTCCTTGTTACTCTGTTGTTCATGCTCACTCAACTATGGTAATTGGCTCAAAACATAATTTTCTTTTGCATGTTGCTGTGTGGACTAGGTACTAGTACCAATGATTCATGTCTTTTTGATCCAATCATGCATTCTTCACACTTTAAAGAAAGGTATTTTTTTGTTTTCGTATTTTTATGCTATGCAAAATCTCATTTATACATTTAGTTCCAATACCCCATATTCATTGGATGTTTTTGAGTAGAAAAGCAACTTGTGAGAGTTATTTCTTTAATGGTGATGATTTACTGTTAATCATTCATATTTTCTGGTTTTCAAGTTATATACCAGTGCCCAGTATTAGCAGTGTATAAGTGCATTTGCTCTAAGGTTCTTTTTTTCATTGGAAAGACAAACCTGTTGAATTTGGGAAATTTTATCGATAATATTGCTGAATTGGGAAACCAAAAAGCTGATTTGACTTTGAATTTGTGGGGAAACGGCATGATTTTAAGAAATTTCCAATTGGGAAGGAGCCTTTTATGGGTTGCTGTTTTATAATATGAAAAAGTTCAGGCTCTGCTTGAGCTGCGATGCAACAGACATTCAAGAGCCCTTTTCATTGATCTGTTGTGTATTCTAACATGTTTTCTGATTCTACTTTCAGTTTTGGTAGCGTAGGTCTGTCCAACCTGGCTAAAATGTCCTCCCAGACCACACCTCCAATGTCTCAGGACACCTTTGAGTACATATGGCACCAGCTTGAAGAGGTGACAGAGGGAAACAATGGGTGGGTAGTGTATACTTTTTAAACACCATTACCAAACATTTGAAAAGTCTGTTGCAGACAACTCTGCAAAACATTGTGAGAACAGGAGACATTGCATGTGACAAGCAAGTCACAAGAAATTTATCCTTTTCCCTCAATGGTTCTACCCTATCAGAAGTTTATTTTCAAAATATATCAATTTTGAAATGTTGATACTTTAGAAGCATGTCCTTTAAAACACCCTGGTTTTCCCATGGCTTCTTGATAAATAATAGTCTGATATTTTGTTGACTTTTGACCCCTAATATATGGAATTGTAAATGGAACATAATGATCTTTAGGGGTCATATCCAGGAATTGGGGTCATTAACTAAATAAGTTTGGGGTCAAGGAAAACCCCTGCTTAAAAAGGTATTGTAAGGTATCAAATGAAAGAAACTAACTGAGATTGCCTTTATAACAAAGTGTTATTGATCATAATACGTTCTGATTTTGATTTTTATTCAAGACATACTATTAAACTAATGTATTCTTATTATCTTTTTTTAGAAACTTCACAGGAATCGTGGCTCGGGACCTCGACTACTCATACGAGGGTAATGAAGATGGTACCTCCCTACAGATTGATAAATATAGAATACAGCACCAAGACACCATCTCTGATTTCGTAAGTAAAACACTCATGATTTACCCTTTCCCAAACAATAACAACATTTGACCACTTAGTTGCAGACGACTTTAGAAAACCTTGTGGGAAAAAGGGAAATTGCTCGTGACGAGCGATTTCCCCTTTTCCCACAAGGTTTTCTGCTCTATCTGAAGAATATTTCTTAATTTCATCATATTTTGAAATGTTGTCTGCACTCATAATTTGGAACAGTCGAAAATTTGTCGTTTGGGAAAGGGTTATCCCCGTCCCCTTCAACACCTAAGGGACAAATAAGAGGTCCTTTGATTAATCACATAATTGCGGGTTCTCATAATGTTGTTACATGCCACTGATGGTTTTGACCAGTCATAAAATCACACATGAGGTAACTGGTCGAAGTGCCAATTTCCTTGCTAAAAACAAGTGCCATCCAATTGCTATATTTGTAAGACTGACAGGGTGACCAAACTTGGTAAGTGAATTGTCAATAAGTTCACAGTTTGTGGCGCAAACCCAAGGTGAATAACTGCAGTTTGACTTAAACTGTTTCCATATCTTTCTTCACCCTTTACTCATGCAAATATTGATTGCTCATCTGCTACAGAAACCTTTTAAAAACAAGGGTAAGAAACGGATTAATTGCTCATGAATTGCATTTATCCTTTTGTTGCAATGGTTTTTACCAAGGAAGATGTCCTTTCTTTATTTTTTTGGTCAGTCTAATTATTAAATTTGGAGGGGCCATGACACTCATTATGAGGTAGTGGATTAACCCATTACCAAACAATAATGATATTTGACCAGGTTGTTGCAAACTACTCTGGAAACATTGTGGGAAAAGGAGAACTTGCTCTTAATGAGCAATTTCTCCTTTTCCCACAATGCTTTCTGCCTTATCTTTAGATTATGTTTCATTATCACATTTTGAAATGTCGTCTGTAAACTCTTTCAATTTGGGACAGTCGAAAATTTGGCGTGAGGTATTGGGTTAGGAGAACAGGATTATCTTGCGTAATACCACTTAGTTTCTTTCTGGAGGAGATTATTTGTAGTGTTAGTTTGGGTCTAATGTTTGTCATGTACAGTTATCCCATATAGGAATTTGTGACTGGTCCAAATTGAAAGCAGCAGCAGCCGCCGACACGTAACATGAAAATACACTTCATTTAAGGTGCTTTCTTTAAACCATTGTGATAAAAGCATAAATGGCTCCTAAAGAGTCATGTCCTTTAGACATAGTGGCTTCTACAGCAGATGTGGTAAATGTAGGTAATATGCATCCTACAACAGAGTTTGTCTAATGTGAACTTGGTGCTTATTTTAATTAGAAATTTCAAATATGTTTTGGTTTTTATCTTCATTGTCAAAAACCGTTTGATTATGAGTATGCATACAGTATCGGGTTAAGGAAATGATAAAAGAAATAAGAAAGGCAAATATGTTTCTTATAATATTATGAGCTCTAAGTCCTTTTTTCTCCCTTTCCTTGTTGTATAGTAGTTTGAAAAGAAAGGAAATGTTTCCAGTTCTATACAAGGGTTTAGTAAACACTGCTCGTTAGTCACCTATCGGGCTTTTATTATGAAACATGATATTTGTGTCGGTTGAGAGTTCCTTATTTCAAATTCACCCAGGTTGGCAGTGTACTAGAAAGAAGAGTATCCCCTTGCTAATTGATATCCATTTCAAAAATTATATAAAGATAAATTCCATTTGAGGAAAACTCAAACTACAGTCAAACTTGTGTTAAGAGGCCAGTCTATGGGACAGCGTAAATTGGCTGTTTAAGACAGGTTGGCTGCTTAACACAAATTGATGTACACTATTAATCTAACAATGGGACTTTCTGTAGTGGCTGTTTAAGGCAGGTTGGCTGCTTAAAGGGGTGGCTGCTTAACACAAGTTAGACTGTATGCTGTTTCATGGGCATAGAACACTTTAGGTTGTTCCCTTGAATAAATTCTGTGAAATCTTTGTTGATCTAAATCAAAATATTTTCCTCAATTATATTTTTCGTCTTTTTGAAACTTGAATTAAACAGCGGTTCCAGATAAGAAGAGTATTCTCGGAACAGCTGGGCTCTCTAATTCTTAATTTGAAACCCTATATTGTGGGTACTTGATGTGGAAAAACAGTTTTTGAAAGAATTCTCCATATAAAGCTAATAACAATGTATCTAGTCCACTATTTGAATTTGTCTGCTGCAATATCTTAACAAGAAAAGGGGTTTTAAAAAAGGGATAAAGGGGTTGTTAGAGATAAAGGCGATTTTCAGCCTTGGAAATAGATCCTTATGATTAATAATTGGGCCCCAGTCAAAATGGGTTCACGGTTCATTGGGGTTTGGCATTGTGAGTATTATAGGCAGTAATAACCTACATATTTTAGTCTCGACTGCAATGGGATATCAAACTACTAACCCTTTCATGTAATTAACGGTTTTATGAAAACCCTTATAATGCTTGTTAACTTTCTAAAAATAGACCAACCATCACCTGCTTTCCAAAACCTTTATTATCTGTTTAATTTTGATGAGGAAAGATACTTAGAGTAGCAAACGGGTTAGATCACAACCCAGCCACTAATTTACTTAGTGGATCTAACCTGTTTGCATAAGCATGAAGTTTGTTCCAGCTCTATAAAGGTTAAGAAGGATTTAACGACTAGTACACAATTGAAAATAACAAGACAACAATGATTAAGTATAAATAATGAAGTCGTCTGTTTTGGAAAGGCTAATTTGAAAAAAGGAGAAATTGCTTGCTAACTAGATATTTCTCCTTTTGTCACACCGATTCTTCTAATTGTCTGGGGTAGATGTGTTGAATGGAGAGCTTAAGAAGTAAGGGGATAAGTGATTAAGAAGGGTTAGCATTGTCCTGTCTTATTGTTATAATTGAGAAGTATTTTTTTTCTGATATAAAAGTCCCTTTTTACCCAAAGATATGGGATAATGATAAATGTAACTTTATATAGCAGTATTGTTTATACCCTTAACTGATCATTAAGAATAGGAATATAGGCACACATTTGCCTTGGTTTTTTTTAAACGAGCAAATGTACCTTTCTTCAATGGTTTCATGCAATTTTTTAATTGTCTGGTACAAAATATGAAGAAAATAATCAATATGTTACCTTTCAGTTATTGCATGATACAGCTATGCAGATAATTTAATAAGGAAAAAAAAATACTCACACAATTAAAAAGAGATATGGAATTATATACAGTGAAAAATCAATTAAAAAGAAATATCAAGTAAAGTAGAATAAAAAAGAATGAATGTTTTTTCCTTCACTATAAAGTTTTCTAAAAGTTATCTGAAAAGGGATTCTATGTTTTTGGTCAGAAGAATAAAGCACTCAATATTATTCGTAACGGCCAGCAATGGGCAAACATTTAAACTATTTATAACTCAAGCTTGTTGTAACTATAGTAACCAGGGACGCTCTAGTGTATTTCACAAGTAAATATAAAGATTAATCGGTATTGATTGAACCCCATTCAAGAAAAATCCAATACAGGGAGCGAGGCAGAAAAAAAAGGAATATGCAGAAAGGAAATTTAATATATTCATAAGGTCCCCCTCAAGTTTTAACCCAAATCCACGGCAATAAATAGATCTACCTTTACAGGGCAATGGAGGGGGGGAGATTTTACATAGGTATTATAATCCTGTTTATGATAAAGCTTGCCCGGGACTGATTGGGCCGGTATTGATCTGTGATCGTGTTCGATCATGTCCCTACCAAGTGGAACCGTTAAAACACTGTTGACAAGGTGATCAGGCACAGACTTGTTGAAATCCGTTGACAGTTAACTTTATACAATAAACTATTTATTTATTCCTTGATATTTTCTGAAAGTAGTTCTGTAGATTATTGTCTGTGATATATTCATGTAATTTCCTAGTGAATTTTGTAATTTGTAAATTAATTTTGTTAGTTAATTTATTTAAAAAACAAAAAAAATGATAAAGTTTGAAAGGACGGGCTTCACAACTTATAGGGTAAGTTTGAGTTTTTGTACATTGTATACAATATGGCTGCTCAGTTTTAAACTGTATGTCAAACGGTAAACATGACTTTTTTGCTTTACCAAATTAATATATTTGAAATTATTAGGCACACAATTTGCAGAAAAAATAAGTTTGATTCGGTTACTCATTGATTAACTTAAGAATTTAAAAATGTGAACAGAAAATGTGTTTGTTTTTAAAATGTAGTTGTATTCTATTTCAACATTTTGAATAATAAAATTGGTGTCTGAAAACATATATAATTCTGAATAAGTAATTTATTTTTGATACTAATCATTATTAACATGAGGAATGAAAAGTTATTTTGAAAATAATTGTTATTTAGGAATCTTCTTATATTTATATACATTCTTTAATTAAGGATTCTGTTATTTTCTTTATTGAAATATTTTCAATTATTTGATAGATAGTTTTAAATATTTTTTATTTATGTTTTAAAGTCACTTGATCTTTATAGAAAATTGTCCAAGTAATACTTAAAGGACCAGGTGTCTTTGCTCTCTCTTAAGATTATTATATTGTATGTGCCTTCAGAGTTATGATAGTCTGTCAGAATGACCGTCTTCACATTCTGGTTAAATATGTCCTTTGATTGACAGGTATTTAATTAAAGAAGTACCCCAAATACAAGCAAGTTTAATTCTCCTTTTACTACAATCAATTCTTTTTTCACCTATATTTTATTTAAATCAAGTCTCTTGAGGGGACAGGGATCAGTGTAAAAGATTTTTATCAAATCAATTGTGACTGTGTTACTGCACACCTATCAATTATCCATCATTAATTTATTACCTTGCACTAGTCTCATTAATTGTCTGATGTTTATCATCAGGCATTACAAATTTTTACACCCTCTAGCAATGGTTTAATGAGTGAGTCTGTTAAATCTATTGAGTCTGGATATTTCTAGTTCTATGCTTTATTGTCATAGATTGAGCAGATTAAATTTGTCTCGTCTGCTGTAAATATTTTGTGTATTCAAAATGTTTGCTCCCACCCTTTACTTCCCTTTTGCCTTCTTAAAATAGCAGTATATTTGTCTTCGTTTGAAATCTTCAGAGCTCTTTTATTAAGAAGGATTTTCCCTGAACTACCTGGTAATTTATGTATTGAAAATGAAATCTATGTATTGGTTAGTCATTAGAATAGTTCCAAATGTGTGCCAACAATGTAGGATTTTACTTATATTGATACAATATAACTTATAGCAACATAGGACCTAGCGTAAGCATTTAAAGAACTGCTAATAAACAACCATACTTTGGTTACCTGTCTAGATCACAGATCCTACTGACTTGATATAGAATTGACTATATTTTGTCTTTTTTTTACAAAATTAGAAAACATGAGCATGCAGTCTCATGAATTAATTTTATCACTGTGGAGGGTGTTATCTGTCAGTTGAATTTTAACGGGACTATATCCTTCTTTTTATCATGTTATATGCAGATTTATTCATGAGTAGATAGCAACTCAAATCGGTTGAATACTTTGTCCATTATCTCAGAAAGTTTAACAGTTTAGAGTGTCCTCAATAAACATAATTCTGTTATCTATATTAATGTATAGAGAAGCAGGAGGGGTGTTGGAATTAAACGAGGATCATAAGAAATGTTTGTCACAATGAGAATTCATTTTCTAGACATTTTTTCGTCTATAAGTGGTTTAGATGTACCTAATCCATACTTCATAGGTAAAGGTCGACACTTTATCTGTGCTATCTTCAATACTAACAGATAGTGTTCAACTATTCTATGCATACAGAATGGTTTTAAGGGCTTTCGAACAATCGTATAATGGATTTGTAACTGAATTTGGAATGGAAAAATGGCAACAGGTACTCTTGTGTTTCAATAACAGCCCAAGTCAAGATGCTGTTAACTTAACCCTTACAGTGCTGGATCAGACTTCATGCTTATGCAAACAGATAAGATCCAGGCCAGTCGCCAAGTAAATTGGCGGCTGGCCTGTGATCTAACCTGTTTGCTATTCTGAGTATCTTTCCTCCACAAAATCATGTAGATGTTTAAGGTTCTGGAAATCTATTTTTAGAAAATACCAAGCATTCTAAGGGTTGATTTAACAGTATTGTACCAAACCCTCAAATTATGTTTGTTGTGCCTGAATTCTTTGTTGTCACAATGTTTTCAAACATTCTGCAGTTTTCTGTGTTAACCTAAGGTTTAACAGAGATCTCTACATCTGTTAATATTTACTCTGGGGTGTTGGGTGGGATTTGGGTCCCCTAATCCTATTAGAGGCTTTACGGATATGCAGGCTTAATCATTGTGGAAAATGAAACCTTATTACATTTACAGTTTATTATCCTGGATAGAACAGAGCTTAACACATTCCCCCCATGCATGAAATTATGACCCCTCCAAATTGAAAGCAACAGCAGACGACAAAAGAGGATAGCCAGAAAGAAAGAAAGAAAGTTTACCTTATGCAATTTGGTGGAAACTACTGTGACAAAAGGATAAAATTGCTCTCCAAGAGCAATTTATCCATTTGTCACGACGGTTTTCACAAGTCTTCCATGTAACAAATGTGGCAAATTAAAGTATTATTGAATTTAGGATTAGGGTTACACCAGGCATGGATTATAGCGGTAGATTAGACCCAGTAAATGAAGTAATGAGTTTGTACACATATTACTTTGTATTTACTTGACTTGCCTCACCTGCATCAGCGGACTTATGAAGTTATTGTGACAAGTATCTTGGTCCTGCATTACCCAATGGTTAGACTTAGTACTCAGGGGTTCGGTGTTGGATCCCTAAGCCCAACCAACAACTGGTTTCTTTTGTAAGTCACTTAAGCACCCTAGCCTAGTACCTGTTCATCCAGGAAAGCTGTAGCATAACTGGAAAATTGTTGACACAGCGTTCCAACTCCAATCAAAGAAACTTGACAAGTATCAAACAACTGTTGATTATCAATATCTCCTTTAGCCACGATGGGAAGATTAGATCATGTGTACTTCGTTACGAGTTAACTCTAGAACTTAAGTTCTAGAAGGGGTAATTTTTCCTGGAAGCTTCAATTGGTGAGCTGTACTTGTAGGATATAGAGGGTAGATCTTTTCTTGTCGAGGGCCATGTAAAATAAAAAAGAGAGCACAGAGGAAAAGAACATTTTGTGCACGCTTCATGGAGAAAATTATTCCACCAATCTTTTCAAGAAGACGTTTTAAAAGCAATAGGGCACTGTTGCTTTCCCATCATATAATTGATGTAGACACGGCACAACATCTTTTCTAAAACAGCGTCAGTCCGGTGACAAATCAATTAGTAGGTTGGACCACAAAAGGCACTAACCCTTATTGTGCGTGGTAATGTTCTCAAAAAATAGATTTTTCTGTAATTTGCTTTCCATAACCTTAGATATCTTCATAATTTTGAAGATGAAAGTTAGATGGAGTAGCAAACAGGTCAGATCACAGGCCAGTCGCCACTTGGCGGCTGGTCTGGATCCAACCTGTTTGTATAAGCGTGAAGTCTGTTCCAGTACTATAAGGGTTAATGAAAAAATAAAAATTAAAATGGCTGCCTTATTAACCAGGTGTAAAATGTGATCCTGTTGATACTGACTGGCAGCAACGGTCCTTCGACAGATTGGGATCAATATCCTCCCCTTGTATTGATCTGATCCCTGTTCACTGCACTTGATGTCAGGCAGGGGGTTTAAACCCTTTACCAAACGCCAAACATGCCTCATGTTGAATTGTGAGACATGTCCAAATTGAAAGAGTTTGCAGACGACATTCACAAAAGTTGATTTTTAAGATTTTTTTTGAGTGATGAAAAACTATTTTTACAAGAGGAGTAACATCTCCTTCTGTTGCAGTTGAAGAAATAGTTTTAAGTCAATCACTAAACAAAATATTCTCCTAAATTGAAAGTTTGCATATGACATGGTTACAAAAAATGGACACATCTTTCTCTATGATACAAAAACTGTTTGGAACCTGAAATTGTTGATTCAATTAAATTGAGAATGTTTGATATAATTCATTTGATTGACTTGTTTCAAACTATTTGATGAAATCTTTCTTCACATTTTTCTATTAGCCTTGCATGTTATGTTCTTTGTTGGGAGCTGGGAAGGGGCCAGAAAATATGGACCATGTAAAGTTGCTTCTGGAATAAGAAGTATTATCCCATCCACTCGAGCCATTGAAAATCAATCAGAAGTCCACTTTTTTCTGACCAAGGACTTTTTGATTGTCACTGACGGTTTTCCAGGTATTGGATATTAATTGCCTGTCCATGATAAAACTACAATTACGCCTAGCCCAAACTGATATTCATCTGGCATTGGAAAAAAGACCCTTTGCTTTAGAACAACACATTTTGTTCCCCCTAAATTGAATAATTAAGTAGATGACAACATTACTGAAATTTGTGATAACTTTTGGAGATTCATGTTGATTTTCTTTGATTTGAAATGAAAATATTGTTGGAAAATATCTCGGGGTTGAAATATCACAGTTTTTAGCAACATAGCAGTAGAATCTTAGGATTGTTTGATTATACAGGTTATACAAGCCTCCTCCTGCCAGAAATTAACAGGTACTCCATTCTTTGACAGTTTGTAGCAAGAAATAAGACTTTCAAATCTTTCCCTGTCTTGGAAAAGCTCTTGGTTACCCATTTGGAGAAAGTGAGATTATATCAACCAATGAAAAGGCCTGCCTAATAAGCCAGGCCTTTTCATTGGTTGATATAATCTGCTTATAACAGCTTGCCAAGCATTGTTGTTCGGATGGCTGCACACAATGATTGTTGTGTATTGAATTATTGAAAAACTGCTGGAATTTACCTGAAAACCCATTAAAATTTTATTGTTCGCCCCCAATACCTTTGACAGGAGTTTTGCATTAGAACTATTGGCAGCATTGTTTGGCCAATTCAAATATTGATGATTTTACCGTGCATATACAAAGGGGTGTGGCATTCTGGGAGAAGGGACATCAGGTCTAAAAGGGGCGGGGTTGTTGGGAACAATCTATTAGAAAGGGCCCAGCTCTGTATAGTGGAAGGAAACATTCAGTGTGGGTGTTCAAGAAAATAAACAGGAATTCATTTTATTTAATATTGTTATAATGTGGTTTCAATTTGAAACGGCCTTTTTGCAGGCAGATGATTTTGGAGTGGTGAGAATTTTTTTTTCTTTTTTTTTTAATTGTTTTCAACCTTCCAAAACTAATTGTTTATTTATCTTCAGTTATGCTTGTAATATATGATTATTGATTGGTTATGTCTTGTGGGATATTTTTTTGTTAGATTTTAATGCTAATGCATTCTTTATTGAGCCTTGGTTCTTTCCCTTAGTAAGCGATATTGTGAGTAATACAATAGGACTTTGTTTTAATGCAAAGATGTAGCTATTATCCTTCTCTGTTGTGAAGATCACACTACAGTCTTGTGCTAAAAGCCTCAATTCTGTCAATCTTGATTCCTTGCATGATAGCATGCAATGAAATAACAGACAAGAACGAAAGACAGATCAAGTGATCATTTGATTGGTTAATTAAGACCACTCAATTTGATGCCTAGATGTCTTGATCTTAATAAACTAAGTGATCATGGGAGTGAGTTAATTGGATTGATTGGATAGCTGGCTTTCCCTTTCATCCATATAGTCAGAGGTCAGGATAAGAAGTGTTTGTAACTTGCTTATTTTTTTGTTGCTCATCTAAAACCTATACTGTTGGTACTTAGTAGAATAAGCAGATTTAGCCGAATCCAATACGATTAGATATAATTGAGGTGGGGTGTCTTTGTGCAAATCATCTACCTAGAACTGGTTCCCTCCAGGAAAGCTATGAAATAACTAAAATGACGCTGAGTTGGGCCTTAAACGAAATAAAGTTTGATTGGCCTTTACCTACCTACAAACTTTTTATCCCCCTGCCAAAAGTATTTTATTGCAATGTCTGATTTTTTTTTTTTTTGCATTTTTGCATTTTTCAGTGTTTTGGATATTCAAAGACTGTTAGTGTATTAGAAATATAATTTCTCATACAAAATAAAATAATTTTCCTACCTACCTACCCACCTGTAAAATCTAGGGTCGGTAAAAAGCAAACCAATAATATTTTAGTTGTGGCCTTAAACACCATATTAACATTGTTATTATATGACAGATTGTTTCTATTTCCAGTTGAACCCCATCATAGGACAGACGTCGTCCGCCTCCATGTCCCCGGACAGTCAGACAAACATTATCGGTAGTTCAGCATCAAGTCCATACAATGACAGTGTAAGTTTGTGTTTCTTTCCTCTTGACCGTCTGCTGATAACATTTTCCTTTGCTTGAAGCAGATGGCTTTAGAAAATCATTTGTAAACATGTGAAAAACCTTTTAGCTCTGCTATTGTGATATGTGGATAGATTGAGTATTGTGGCAAAAGGAGAAATTGGTTGTGACAAGGAATTTCTCCTTTTGCCACAATGTTTTTTGAAAGTCGTCTACTGCAAGGCACTAAAGTGTGACGTTAGATGGTAAATGTGTTAATGCATTCCACATGGCTCAGTGGTTATTTAGTGGCGGTCTCAGAACTTTGGTCCCTGGTTCGAGCCCGACCATTACCTCTTGTTTCCTGGGAGTGCCTTTTGGCAAGACATGAAAGCCCTGCCTAGTACTCTTGAAGCTAAATATAAAGAAAAATAATAATGCATGTCAGGCATAAGCTGCTGATGTTTAAAATCCTTAGATTTACTTATTTCTGTTTCAATGCTAAATTGAATTAGTCATTTGGGAACAGATGTGAATCACTGGTTGAAATCCCTATATGTATTCATTGCTACTTTTATCAGGTACATCACCATGTAAAATGCAGCTATCAAGATTCGTCACACTATCAAGGAAAGGCAATGAGAGGACCCGGGGTCATTTGTAAACTGTTTATGTCAAATTGGTCTCGTAAAATTTCATGTCAATTTCGTGCAAATCTGTAATCATGACACTCGACCATTTTGATAACCCTTACCACAAATGGCAGGAGTTTATTTCATCAATTTTCCTATTAATAAACCATCCAATTAGGGATTGATTTTTTCCCTATAATTTGTTTTCTATTACCTCGATTCTTATCGTACTCTGTCAGATTTAGATCCGATTCTTTAACGAATTATTTTGGAGAAAATGAATGACTGTATGATCTTTTTCGGTCTGCCATTGGAAACAAAACTCATGTGGGAGAGCCTATTAAGGATGTAAGATGGGTATCGTTTGTTTTGGTCATAAAAGGCTGCATTTCATGGGATATTAACAGGAGTGCTTAGCTATCTCATATTTTATTAATGTTAATGAGACCGTACAAAACTCCGATTGTCATGCAACCCCCTGTCCCATGATGCATTGGACATGAAGCTTTGTGGGAGCCTTTGCCGCTCCTTATGCTATTTATTAAGGACTGTTTTACAAAATGTGAATTGTAACTTTGTTTTTAAGAGTCTTTTTTTTCTTTGTTTGCTGCAAAATTCACTATGAAATAGAATTACTGATTTGCATGATACATATTGGGAAAAGGCAGGAATTGTGGGGCGTAAATGCCAGATCTCTGTCAGCACTTTTTCATCTGTATAATGGTAATATATAGTGTTAATTCTCGACCACCAGCAGGCAACTTTAGAAAAGTTGTAATCATTTGAAAAACCTTTTCAGTTCTGCTGTCGTAATATCTGAGTAGATTGGAAAAGAATGGTGGCAAAATGAGAAATTGCTTGTCACAAGCAATTTCTCCTTTTATCTCAATATTTTTTGAAAGGTGTCTGCTGAAAGATGTAAAAAAGTGGCGGTAGGTGGTAATGTGTTGTGGCTTTTAGACAAGCTGGGGAATACATGTAACATACAAATGATTGTACCACCCCTGGTTCAGAAGGATCTGTGTTTTACATTGGTTATTAACTTTTTTTGTTTTTTCCCAACAGACGCTCACCAGTCCACCACCATATTCGCCCCATACAAACATGACATCCCCCATCCCTACAGTTCCATCCAAGTAAGTATAGAATAGACCTCCCTTAAATTAATTGTTTTGAGTTTGACTCAACAAAAGCAATAGAAGTCTTCCATTAAGTTCATAGATATTCATTTTGAATTGGCCAAGGGAATTATAAAGAGCTTAACATGAAAACAGCAGGATAATTGAAGGAAAAATAACAAAATATAGAAAATGAGTGCTGATAAATGCTCATATGTATTTTCATTTTTTTTGTGCAATTACTTTGAATTCCAATAAAGCTCATGAAAACCATTGTGTCAAAAGGAGCAAAGTAATTTTTAAGAAAAAAAGTTTTCAAATTCTCCATTCCCTATATTTATGTTAGGCATTACATTTTCTGTTCTTACTTTATTCTGCGACAAAAATAATGTATGGATCAGAGTTGATAAAATCAAAATAAGTCATGCCGAATGTTGTATGGCAAAGTCTTAAAAATCCCCATTTTGAGTTCCTGTATATAGCGCAAGGTGTTGGAACTTTGCCAGGTTATTGATTTTCTGATCAATAAATCCAGTCATTGAAAATGTTGAACTCACTTCAACGAGACATGCGGCCAGGTTAAGTAGGGCTGATTTTGGTGTGGTCTAATCTCCCTGCATAAGTGCAGCTTTGAAAACCTTTGAGCTGTGTTTCGTTATGATTTACTCCAAATATGAATCTTATGTATTTAACCATTAACTTTATATAAGTCATTTAAAGTTGAAATTCCAAAGCATTGGGATAAAACGAAAATGTTTGGGAGTTAGAAGAGTTTGCTTCTCTTTTCCAAAAGAAAATAAAAAATTGTTGCATTTCAAGATTCAGCCCCATCACAAAATAGGACCATATATCGGGCTAAGAAAACCCCCTTTGTCTCTGCGGCCCCTATTTCATTTCAAAGTCTTCACAAAGGGGCCAGGTAAATAGGTGTTATATGTGTGTGAAGGTAATGTAAAACTGCAAACAATGAGTCTGTTTGGATAAGATAAATAGTCTGATAAGTAAACAAGGTAGGATAGATATGGGCTCTTTCTCTCCGCCTAATCATATTTGTGTATGTGATAAACCCATCTAGGTCAAATAGATCTTGCAGCAATTGTTTAGTCCCTCGCTCAAATTACTCAATCTGCTTTGCTTATCCTAGTAAAAGAAGGGCCTTCTCTGTAGGTTGTTTTCTCGTTTTTAAAGGGGGGGCCCACAAAAGGCACCTCCCCAATTTGAATTTTCTTCAAAATCGTGCAGTTTTCTCAAAACGTCAAAGTCTTTGCCTTAACCCTTATAGTGCTGGAACTGACTTCATGTTAATGCAAACAGGTTGGATCCAGTTCAGCCACCAAGTAAATTGGCAACTGGCCTGTGATCTAAACTGTTTGCTACTTTGAGTATCTTACCTCATCAAAATTAAGCAGATATTTAAGGTTTTGGAAAACAGACAAAACAAGAATCTATTATTAGAAAATCACCCAGCATTCTAAGGGTTAAAGTGAGTCATGGTGGAGTAAAGGGGTTGACTCATTATTGCAAAGGTACTTGATTTTAAGTCCATAAGATAGACAATTTGTGAAACTTGCATGACTTTAGAGGATATGACCGTATGATTAATTTGTGAAACTTGCATGACTTTAGAGGATATGACCGTATGATTAATTTGTGAAACTTGCATGACTTTAGAGGATATGACTGTATGATTAATTTGTGAAACTTGCATGACTTTAGAGGATATGACCGTATGATTAATTTGTGAAACTTGCATGACTTTAGAGGATATGACCATATGATTAATTTGTGAAACTTGCATGACTTTAGAGGATATGACCGTATGATTAATTTGTGAAACTTGCATGACTTTAGAGGATATGACCGTATGATTAATTTGTGAAACTTGCATGACTTTAGAGGATATGACCGTATGATTAATGAATGTTTCCTAATACTACCTTCAGCACAAACTACCCAGGTGAATATGGGTTTGAGATTTCATTTGCCACCCCATCAAAAGAAACAAAATCAACAACATGGACAGTAAGTGTATTTTTTAACAAATCTTTTTTTGATAGTAGTTGATTAAAATTCTAATGTTTTTTTCAATTTCTTTCATTTTACAAATTTTAAGGCGAAAATGTATTGTTTCCTATGGATGGTAATAGTTTATATGGTTCCTTATGTTGTGAAAAAGGCAAATGTTGTTTAAAAGAGAACCATTCATGTATTATTTTTTGCGCATAATGCTACATGAAAATATATGTTTGCATTTGTCATTCATGAAAACTCTTTCTCTAGACTATGTTTATCCACATCATGAAGATGCACACTAAATGGCCTGAGCTGTTGATGCGCCTTAAAACACCATTCATTCATTCATTCTTTCTTTAGACGGCAGATGCTTTTAACCAAATCTATTCCTTACAGTAAACCTACATAATCCAATTGCACAATCCAATTATTGATAAGAAATCTTCATTCACAACTTTACCCTTACAATTTCAGTACTCTGATTTGCTTAAAAAGCTGTACGTCCGCATGTCCACGACCTGCCCGGTGAGGTTCAAGACCCAGCGAACTCCACCACCGGGCTGCATCATTCGCTCTATGCCCATCTTCATGAAACCCGAACACGTCCAGGAAACCGTCACACGGTGCCCAAATCATGCAACATCGAAAGATAATGAAAGTAAGTGTTACCAACCCACTTGGTCTATTTATATCTTCCTACCAAGAGAATAACTTAAACATGTCTCTTTGTTAGCTTACAGTGTAGTTTCACTATGACTCTCAATGATAATAAATAACTCAACTCGACAACGCCATCATGGGAGACAGTGTTGTACTGGTAGGGGGGCCAGCCTCTGTTCTAGAGGGTCCCGGGTTTAAATCAAATTTTTCTTAAATTGGAGTTTGACAACAAAACATGGCTTTGGCAAATACATAACAACTGTATAATAGATTAATTATTATACAAATATACAAAATACATAATAACTGTATAATAGATTATTTATTATACAAATATACAAAATACATAATAACTGTATAATAGATTAATTATTATACAAATATACAAAATACATAATAACTGTATAATAGATTATTTATTATACAAATATACAAAATACATAATAACTGTATAATAGATTATTTATTATACAAATATACAAAATACATAACAACTGTATAATAGATTATTTATTATACAAATATACAAAATACATAATAACTGTATAATAGATTATTTATTATACAAATATACAAAATACATAATAACTGTATAATAGATTATTTATTATACAAATATACAAAATACATAATAACTGTATAATAGATTAATTATTATACAAAATACATACAAAATACATATACAAAATACACTGTATAATAGATTATTTATTATACAAATATACAAAATACATAATAACTGTATAATAGATTATTTATTATACAAATATACAAAATACATAACAACTGTATAATAGATTATTTATTATACAAATATACAAAATACATAATAACTGTATAATAGATTATTTATTATACAAATATACAAAATACATAATAACTGTATAATAGATTATTTATTATACAAATATACAAAATACATAATAACTGTATAATAGATTATTTATTATACAAATATTACACTAAAAATCTTTTGTCTGAATAACTACAGTGAACCCTCGTTTATCCGGACACCGATTATCCGGATGTCCTGAAATCCGAACAAAATTGTAAGGGAACGGAATTATTGGACCAGTTTATTGCAGACGACTTTTGAAAACATTGTGGGTAGAGGAGAAATTGCTCGTGACGAGCAATTTCTCCTTTTCCCACAATGTTTTCTGCCATATCAGAAGATTATCTTTGAATTTCATCACGTTTTGATATGTCTTCTGCGAACTCTTTCAATTTGGGACGGTCGACAATTTGGCGTTTGCTAAAGGGTTATAACTATACACCGCTCATACAGACCGTTTATGTCTTAATGTGAATAAGAACATGCTCTGCTTCATTAGTCCGGATTATTCGGTAAACCGGACATTTTGTTGGGAACGGACGTGTTCGGATAAACGAGGGTTCACTGTATCTGTAAAATCCCTTGAGACAGAATTGTCACTCAAACCAGTTGGAATGAATAAAAACCTTTCATAGATATAGAAAATAACCTGATGTGTTAATTCTTTCATTGATGGGTAACTTCTTTCATCAATTTGTAATTTCTTTCATCCTCTCTTCATTCCAGATCATCCAGCCCCCTGCCATCTCGTCCGCTGCGAACATAAATGCGCCAAATACCTAGAAGATCACTACACCAGCCGCCAGTCTGTGGTCATCCCTCACGAACAACCTCAGGCCGGCTCCGAATGGGTCACCAACTTATTCCAGTTCATGTGCCTCGGCTCCTGCGTGGGGGGACCCAACCGACGCCCACTCCAAATTGTGTTCACTTTAGAGAAGGAGTAAGTGTTTTTGTTAAGCTGGTTATTTTATATAGGGTTATTTTGATGCACTGTGTGGGGGAACCTAACCGACGCCCACTCCAAATTGTGTTCACTTTAGAGAAGGAGTAAGTGTGTTTGTTAACCCTTTACCAAACGCCTAATTTTCGACTGCCCCAAATTGAAAGAGTTTGCAGACGACATTGCAAAATGCATATCTATTTTTGTATGGTATTCACCTCTAACTATTGCTTTTCAAACAAAAGAAAAGCCCATTTATGTCAAGAAAACCTTCTTTTTAATCTAATCTTGTCATTGTTTTACAGCAATCAGGTCCTTGGTAGACGATGTGTTGAAGTAAGAATCTGTGCGTGTCCGGGGCGTGATAGAAAGGCCGACGAGGGTTTGACAAGCCCAGCACCAGTTTCTCAACAACAGAGGAAAAGTAAGTTCTTATCTACTTTTATGAACCAAATACTTTTTAGCATGTAGACAATTCAATATACATATATCCACATCATCATAATGTGCGCTAGACGACATTAGATGTTGATTCGCCATAAAACACAATTAATTCAAAAGTAAGTTTAAAAAGTTTATTAGCATAACATATACTGGTTTTAAATACTTTCCATAAGGTGACTTTAATTACTGAGATATAGAACGTTTCATTATTCGTTATAGAGCATTTGATAATTTGTTATTAGATGGTTTCCAAAGGTGACTTATTACGGATATATAGAGTGTTTCATTATTTGTTTTAAATGGTTCCAAAAAAGTGACTTTTATGATGCATATTGAGAGAGTTTCATCCTTTGTTTGAATGGTTCCAAAAAAGTGACTTTTATGACGCATATTGAGAGAGTTTCATCCTTTGTTTGAATGGTTCCAAAAAAGTGACTTTTATGACGCATATTGAGAGAGTTTCATCCTTTGTTTTCATGGTTCCTTAAAAGTGACTTTTATGACGCATATTGAGAGTGTGCCGTCCTTTGTTTTAATGGTTCCAAAAAAGTGACATTTGTGACGCATATTGAGAGTGTGCCGTCCTTTGATTAAATGGTTCCAAAAAAGTGACTTTTGTGACGCATATTGAGAGTGTGCCGTCCTTTGTTTAAATGGTTCCAAAAAAGTGACTTTTGTGACGCATATTGAGAGTGTGCCGTCCTTTGTTGTAGATGGTTTCCAAAAGTAACTTTTATTACGGAGATTGAGAGTGTTTCATTCTTTGTTTTGGATGGTTCCTAAAAAGTGACTTTTAAAATGGAGATATAGATCTAGAATGTTTCATTCTTTCTTTTAGATGGTTACCAGAAAGTGACGATTGGTACTGAGATAACCACTGTCTCCTCCAGTAGGAAGAGAAAGCTTGAAGACAGCGAAACATTCACATTAACAGTAAGTATTCGCAACATTTAGGATATACTATTGAGATATACTACTGAGACTGTGCCTGTATGTATGGGGTTTATAGATGTATCAACAATTTATCAGTTATGAAGCGGCTTTCCTTGGTTCATCAGTACTAGGCAAGGGCTTTGAAGTGACTTGCCAAAGGTCACTCCCACAAAACCAGGTGTCAGTAGGGCTCGGAGTTATTATTACCAAATATTGTATAGAGAATAACAAAATAAATGAAGTAATGATGAACCTATGTAAAACCCTAATAGAAAGATAAACATTTAAGTTGTACTACTTATAATTTATAAAATACAATTTTGAATTTTATTATTTCTTGAGAGAACTCAAAATATTACTTTTTTTGTAACAAATCATTGATTCTAAGCCACCAGAAAACATGACACAGATGTGGGAAAACATTTTTTTATACACTTTCAGGCTTGAACTATTTTAGAATCTGTTTTGATAAGTGCATAAAGCATAAATGAATTGTCTAAAGATTTTTTAAATGAATTTTACAGGTGAAGGGCAAAGAAAACTTTGAAATGTTGTGCAAGATCCGAGACAGTTTGGAAATCGCTGCCATGTTGCCTCAAAATCAAATTGACATGATTAAACAAAAGCACATAGACACCCAAAGACAGTGAGTACTCTCCCCTGATTGGACAAATTCTATACCTCTATATGCTTCAAATTAACATTTGCCAAGCTTTCGCTTCTTTTCATCCTGTACGCGCTAATGCTTTCTTCCTGACAGTCTTGTGCATTTGTTTGTGAACAATCTTTCTCTTGCAAGAGATGCAAAATGGCAATCAGTTAAGTGAACTTTCAATTTGTGATTGCCTGTGAACTATGAGGGAAACTTGTGGAATTAAAGGAGATATCTTGGATACTTAAGACATATTGCAGGAGTATTTGAGTGCAAACCAAAATGTGCCTGAATTGACATGCCGCAATGTGCCTTAATAGATGTCGCAAGCATTCCAGGATGAAAAGAAGGGGATGGGAAAAGGAGCCTAATGGACTACAAGATATCCATGTATAAAGAGAGAGAAAAAACAATTTGCAAGTGGTGCAATAAATTGCTATGTGTTCAGTTATGTTTAACTTTTGTTCAGAGGGTTATGGGAAAGGGAGTATTCTGACTGTTAACCACATTCAATAACAAGGTGATATTTATGCCAGATGAATATTAAAACATTGCTGAAGGCAATTACTGAATGAAGCGAGTTTAGACAAAAAAAATTGTCAAGAAAATATTGTTTCCAAAGGAATAACTGCTTGTAAGAGCAATTCTTCCTTTTCTTGCATCACTTTTTAATGTAAAAAAGAAAAAACAGGTTTGTTAGATATGCTTTTAAAGAAAATAAATATTAACCCTTTATTGTTGGTACTCATTAGACTGATCATTCTAAGATGATTGGAGTTACAATGTTGAGTTATTAAGAATATCTTTGTTATTGTCTGATAAGTAATTAAGAATTACTTAGTTATTGTCTGATAAATAATTAAGAATTACTTAGTTATTGTCTGATAAGTAATTAAGAATTACTTAGTTATTGTCTGATAAGTAATTAGGAATTACTTAGTTATTGTCTGTTAAACACTTAAGAAAAACTTTGTTATTGCCTGATTAACAGTTAGTTACTCCCATTCGTCTGACTCTCATTGTATATTAATGGCTTGGATAGACATTCCAACCCGCATCATTATCACATTCCGTCCAAATCATGTACAGATCTGTGTTCCTGTGTTATTTATGTGTTTGTCTTTTTCCTGCTTCTTGCTTTATTACTCCTTTTCTGTGTTCATATTTTATTATTTCAATTTTAACATTTTAAATTATAAAAATTAATTATTTAAAACATTTGAATTATGAAATCAATTATTTAATCAAATCTTGTAGTCATTAAATTATTTATTTAATATTTAATTGATTAATATTTATTTTAACTGTGATTAAAAATTTTAATTTAAAGTATTTCTTTATGAAATTGCCAAATTTTAGCTTCAATGGTTTAAAAATATGTGGTTGCCTCCCTTTGTGATGTAAATGAGGGGACTAGAGTTACCTCTCTTGCCTCAGGTTCTAAAAGACTAGCAATACTCTTTCCTTTCATGGTGTAAAACTTTTACCATGGGCATACTGAAACATTCTTGTCTCTGATTGGTCAATTTTTGACACCTGTCGTATATTAACCAATCAGAATACAGAGTTCCCTAACATTTTTAATGTTTTGAGTCAAATATTAACTTATTGCAACCATATAATTTGGGATTATCTCTGGCTGGTTTTTGCTCTAATTTTATAATCTAGATACCTGTGTTCTCTTTCCAAACTTGTTTGCACCCCTGTTCTGTTGTTGCATAGTGTTCAGAAAACATGTTTTCTTTTCCTTTGCACTATTGCTTCAGCAAATTTTGTTCTATTACTTTCACTGATATTTTTTCATCTGTGAAAAAAGTTTGTCATAGTTTGAGACTTGAAACCTTTTGCCAGAATTCTGTAATTATTCAAAATATTTTGTCACATTGTTTTCTCGGGCTATCTTTGATGTCCCTATTTGAAAGAAAGCTTAAATGAAAAGAAAGATTTTTTTTTAAGACCTCGCAACACATTAACAAAAAAAAAGCAGCAATAATGCGTCCCCTCATTCTGTCACATCACTCTAATAGCAGCCAAACACTTTCGTAGTAGTTTTTCTTTTTACACTATCCACATAGAAATCTTATAAATTTTTGGATTGATCTATTTTTAACTTGAAAGGGAGATAACTCTGACACACCTGTGTCTTTCCAGGTGGTTATCCACCCTTCTGGCAAAAGACGGCAAGTCCAAACTGATGAAGCGCAAAAACCGGCCCGGGAAAATAATACGGCATCGCTGAATAAATCAAACTATACTCCCCCACACTATTTCTATTTATCCTAAAGTGTTTAACCCATTACCAAACAATAATGACATTTGGCCAATTTATTGCAGACGATTCTAGAAAACATTTAGAAAAAGGAGAAATTGCTCATTAAGAACAATTACTTTATTTCCCAGAATGTTTTACGCCCTAGCATAAGATTGTTTTCCAATTTCATCACATTTTGAAATTTTGTCTGCAAACTCTTTCAATTTGGGACAGAAGAAAATTTGGCATTTGGTAAAGGGTTAAGGAAGATTAAAAGATCTGGTAAAAGTTTCCTTTTGGACGTTGGTATGGATTCTATTCAAAGAATGAAGTTAAATGATGACATTCCAAACCGAAAAATGGCATTGGATAAACTGTGATAGATTGACTGTTTTGCATACTGGGGAAATGAATAAGGAAAAAATGGAAGATAAAAATATGAACAAAAAACAAGCTATTGTACAGAGATGATGAAGTTGTACATGTACCTGTTTTCCTTTTGTGAAGATGTTGAAGCAGGCATTTATAAAGATTCTAAGATATGTTCCCCAATTTTGTATTGTATCATAAGTCTTCATTGGGCGACTAGAAGGAGAAATTGTGGAAGCAGCTATTCTTAATAACCAATGTGTTCAACATTGATTTTATCATCATTTGATCGTTTCATCTGTGATCATTCACTTGCACATCATGGGAAACTGAGACCAAAGAAATGACAAAATTCCATTTCATCAAAGAAGTGAAGAAGTCCCATTTTGTCATTTTCTCATGCATTTTCATTTTCTTTTAAAGAACATTTAAAAATGAATTACCCTAGCTATTTCTCAATCCAGAACTTCCAATTATAAAGAAAGTGTTCATGAAACGTGCCTACAACGAAGAATTCATCATGACAAAAGAACGATTTTTGTCTTCTTTACTTGAGATCTGACTATTATGCTAGATCTGATATGTTTTGTTTTTGTTTGATGCAAAAAATTCAGAACATTGGCAAAAAAATAGATATGAAATTATTTACATCATAAAATTATTGTCTTTGGTAAGGTTTTTTTTTTTTTTTTGTTGCTTTTTTTGTTTTCAACAAAGAATTACAGTCTGACGATGAACATTTCCTCATTTTTGTCTGCTTTGTTTTTCAATTTGATAAGAGAAAACAATAAATGAAGCTCATGTTTTTTAGTCATTTTCTAAACCGTCCATTTGTTAATTTAATTTAATTTTACTTGTACATTAGCCAGTAACAAAAAAGTATAGACTTTATTTTGATTCCTTACTTGATTTTCACTGTCAAGCCTGCAAGCTTCACAGTGAAAATCACTAAGAAAATCTGGAGAAGTATTAGATGTTTTTATCCATTAAACGTGGATATCTGTAAAATAGCGAAGATATTAGTGCTATACAAGGGCAGAAGAAATCCGACTTGAGTTGGTCGAAAGATTGCCTTTTCTAATGCCCTGACTTTGTAGTGAATTTTGTTGATAAAATGGTCACACCTTCCCCGTATCTAGATGATGAAAAAAGAGAGTATTGTGATGTGTTATGGTTAAATTAGAAAGTTTATGATTGAAATTATTTCTTTACCCGTGACTGACAACACAATATCATATTGAATGGGTTAGCATTTACTATGCTTTGAAATTCTTGTGACGAAAGGAGAATTTGCTCATGATGAGCAAATTCTCCTCTTGTCACAAGAATTTTAATTTTAGTCTCCTAATGGCTTTTGGTGTTTTCTGTTTGGAAAAACATTTATTAATGAGAATTAAAATTACTATTAATAAGTTGAGAATAATGCTATATGAAACTACAAATTAATGTAAAGCATCAGGTTTGGACACTTCTAGGTTGCGACCATCAGACCCATGGGAAGGTGATTTGACATTGTGTAAAATATTTATTATTTTTGAGTCCAGCATTCTGCTTGTCAGAATCGACATTTTTCCCTGTTCTTGTAAATGGTTATTTATATTTGTATATTTAAAGATAATGTATAGTGGAGATTTTAATACAAATTTCATGATATGCTTGTCTTCTGTTGTTGATTTTTTTTCATACGATATTCATGGGGTTTAAAGCCTTGTCAACAAATGTTCAGTTATATTTCCGGTCTTCTGGGATTTGCCAGTACAAACCGAGGCTCTGAAGTAATTGATTATTTGATTTGATTTTGTATTGCTCAGAATCTCCAAGTTCTGATATACCCCTACCCTAGCACAGATTGTGTTGAGGACAGTGGTCCAGGGGTGGAGAATCGGCCTCATATTTGGGATATGTATTCAGAAAACAGAATCAAGATTGAAAGCACAATGGATGAAAACTAAATAAGTTTTAACTGTTACATATTATTTAAAAGAATCTGTGCACAATGAAAAGTGAAAAATAAAATGACAAATGGTTCACAAAGTGTCTTCAGATAAGCTAGCGGGGTCCTGTGTGGCCTAGTGGTTAAGGTTCGCGGACTTAGAACTCGGGGGGTCCTTGATACAAGCTCTACCGACACCTCTGGTTTTGTGGAAGTGATGTTTGACAAGTCATTTTAGAACTAGTACTTGTGGATCCAGGAGAGCTGTAACATAACTGATAAATTGTTGATATGGCGTTAAACACCATAAAACAAATCAGATAAGCTAGGGAGCATGCTTATTCAAACCGCTCCAAACATAATTTTTGTTATTGCAAGCTATTTCTCCAATTGTTGAAATGGTTTCCAATTTGAATATCGCGAAATAAGTAACCTTTCAAATATGATAAATCAATGGCTTTGTATAGTACTAGGCCTTCATGCTTTTATTGCACTAAGCCATTGATACAATCATCTGATGATGCTTTCATTTGGATCAGTCAAATAATTCCACTGGGTTCTTTGTGGTTATGGTGATGGTCTTGGGTTTTAGCCCCACCTGTAACACATTGGAATGTTGTTAGCCAAAGCACTTCAGAGCCCTACTGGTGAATATAAGAAATCTGTAGAATATATCTTAGTAATTGTTGACATGGTTTTAATCCCAATAGAAATCAAACATAAGTGATTGGAAAGAAATGTTTGAATTATCTGGCTTTGATACTGCATGTCGAGGGTTCAGTGTAAGACTTTAGCAAGTGCTTCATAATAAGTCCTCCATAAACATGAAGCACTTACTATAGTATTGCATTGAACTATTGATATTTGGCATTATTTGCCTTCATAAACATGAAGCACTTACTATAGTATTGCATTGAACTATTGATATTTGGCATTATTTGCCTTCATAAACATGAAGCACTTACTATAGTATTGCATTGAACTATTGATATTTGGCATTATTTGCCTTCATAAATATGAAGCACTTTCTATAGTATTGCATTGAACTATTGATATTTGGCATTATTTGCCTTCTATATAGAGGGTTCAATGCAAGATAATAGTAAGTCCTTCATAAACATGAAGCACTTACTATAGTATTGAACTATTGATATTTGGCATTATTTGCCTTCATAAATATGAAGCACTTACTATAGTATTCCGCTGAAGCCTTGACGTTATCTCAGTACACCACCTCAGCCTTTGTATGGAGTTTTCCCAAATATGCATTAGATTTGGGGACTTGAAGAAGATTGTTCATAGGAGTAATTACAAGATTCCTATCCTAACAGTATTTAAACTCAATCTATCGTCGAATTACTTTGGTTGTTCTCCATACACATCAGTTGTGCCGGAACTATTCAGATTAACGGAATAGTTCTGGCCTGACAGATGTGTACTGAATAAGACTGAAGTAATCTAACGAAAGAATGAGTTTTAAAATGGTGGATTATGGAAAGACCGATATCCTCTCTTACTCGATTATACATGTTTCTATCTCTTGACGGTAAATCCACTGCTTCCAAGAATCATAACCCTTTACTAAACATCAAATTTTGGACTGTCCCAAAATGAAATAGATTGCAGTAGACATTTCAAAATGTGATGAAATTGAAAAATAATCTTCTGAGAGGGTAGAAAACATGGAGGGAAAAGGAATAATTGCTTATTAAGAGCAATTTCTCCTTCCCCACAGTTTTTTCCAGAGTCGTCTGCAACAAACTGGTCAAATGTCGTTTTTGTTTGGTAATGGGTGAATCCATTATTCTATATTTGTTCATATTGACGCATCTGTAGCTAAGTAACCACTGTGGCAGAAGGAGAAAATGCTTCACACAAGCAAAGTCTCCCTTTGTTGCAATGGTTTCTATGCTTCATGTATAAAGCCTTGTTTTTGGCCTTTCAATGTACCAGTGGACAGAGTGTCACAAACTCCCATATGTAAAGGGTTAGCCTAGAATAAATCAACTCCTTACAGATTGAATCTTATACATGAATTATTTCTTAAATCTATCAGACATATCCTATGTTGTTGGCACTCTTTAGATTCATCTATAGCTGAGTACCCGGGTCTTCCTTCATTGTTTCCAGTCAGGCCTCACAACATAATTGAAATAATGTTGATGTGATTAAAGAACCCATATGAACAAATAAAATAAAAGTAAATAATCTATATGTACCCACAATATAGGGTTTATACAAGCAACTGAAGAGTAAGCTCAGGGAAATATATGTTAAACCTTGAGCTCTACTCTTCATTAACCCATTACCAAACAATATTGACATTTGACCAGTTTATTGCAAACGATTGGTAATCATTGTGGGAAAAGGAGAAATTGCTCTTAATGCTCACAATGTTTTCTGCCCTATCAAGAGATTCTTTTCAATTATATTTTGAAAAGTTGTCTGCAAACTCTTTCAATTTGGGACAGTCCAAAAAGCAACAAGCAGAAATTAAACAAAATCATTCTGACTTCTGAGAAATTCTTCAAAAGAGAAAGAAGAAAGGCTTTCTTACATTGCACCATGTTTGAGATTTTTAACCCCAAATCCGCCAATTGAAACTCATATTTTTTTGTCCGAATACTTTAGTTGTTCTTGGTATACATCAGTATGGGTTGGAACTACTTGCATTACACCCCGATCGATGTTTACGCAGAATGGCAAAATTATTGGTATTTTCCCTCAATGAAGTGGACAAATCTACAACCAGGGTCCTGGGTTTGAGCCCCAGCCACATCTCTGGTTTCATGGAAGTGACCTTTGGCAAGTCACTTCAGAGCCCTAGCCTAGTACTGTTGGAACCAGGAAAGCTGTTACGTAACTGAAAAATTGTTGATACATCGTTAAACACCAAATGATATAACCCTTGTGTGTGTTGGGGGAGGGGGGTCTATTGAATCTGCATGTTGTTTAAACAAGAAAAGGTGATATGCATACACTTTCCAAATAAAATGAGTAACCATGTTAAACATTCACTCTTCAAAAACTCAAAAACCTATTTGTCTAACAATGATTTATTTCTCTACCAACAGACAATCCTCATCTTCATCACCCAGCGCAGCTCGTGTAGTCACCATACCAAACCATGGTCCATCAACGTCCACCGCCACCTCATCCATGCAGTATCATACAGATCACACCCTCCGCCAGATGTCATCGCTACCATTCACCACCGAGGCTCTGCAGCAGGTGTCCAGTTCGGACTCGGCGGAGGCCCTCGCGAGTCACATCATTCCGCAGGTCGTCAAGGAGGAGACGATATCGGCAACGGAAAACGGCGACGCTCACATTGATAATTCCATTGCTACGTAAGTATGGATATACCTTGTTTGTATGGTGTTTAACATGGTATTAACAATTTTTCAACTTTACTGGTTATACCTTGTTAACTCTAATAGTGCTTGAACCGACTTCATGCTTATGCAAATAGGTAAGCCTGGTAGGGTCAAGGCCAGCCGCCAAGTGAATTGGAGGCTGGCCTGTGATCCAACATGTTTGCTTCTCTGAATATCTTTCCTCATCAAAATTAAGCCAATATTTAAGGTTTTGAAAAGCAGATGGCACAGAACTCTATGTTTAGAAAATAACCCAGCATTCTTGGGGTTAATGCTGTATTAACCAATTTTTAGTTATGTAACAGCTTTTCCTGGATATACTTTGTTAATTTGTTTCAGTATGTATTGTGGCTAGGTCAAGGTATTTCATGATTGAGATTTATATTTGGAACGGAGTCCTGGGGCCCGTTTTACTAAACGATTTACGGAAAATATTTGCGCAAGTCATAATTGATAAACATGGATAGTATCTTCAATGAAAGCACAATATTGCAATGTTACACATCATTGGAAGCGTCGATTCCAATGATGTGTTACTTTGCAATAATGCTTCGCCCAATATTGAAAGAAGAGGAATTGTTGTTTTAGACTTACGCAAATCTTAAGCGTAAACTGTTTAGTAAAACGGTACCCTGGGTTGCCCAGTGGCCCTTGTGACAATGGTGGTCCTGGGTTCATTCCTCAGCAGCAACACTTGGATTTTTTGTTGGAATGTACTTGCTTTGTACTGGTAACATCCAGGAAAACCATTAAGTAACAGAAATGCTGTTGACAGAGCATATATTTATTGGAGGCATGAATGAGGAAAGCATTTTTTTAATCAGACAATAACTGGAGGATATACTGTTTATAAGTTTTTATTTGGGAAGGGGTGATGTGGGAAGAAGAAAACTGCTTTGGTTATAATTTCTTTAATTTTCAGTTAAAGGCTAAAGTAACTACAGTGAACCCTCGTTTATCCGGACACCGATTATCCGGATGTCTCGCAATCCGAACAAAATTGTAAGGGAACGGAATTATTGGACCAGTTTATTGCAGACGACTTTTGAAAACATTGTGGGTAGAGGAGAAAATGCTCGTGACGAGCAATTTCTCCTTTTCCCACAATGTTTTCTGCCATATCAGAAGATTATCTTTGAATTTCATCACGTTTTGATATGTCTTCTGCAAACTCTTTTAATTTGGGACGGTCGTCAATTTGGCGTTTGCTAAAGGGTTATAACTATACACCGCTCATACAGACCGTTTATGTCTTAATGTGAATAAGAACATGCTCTGCTTCATTAGTCCGGATTATTCGGTAAACCGGACATTTTGTTGGGAACGGACGTGTTCGGATAAACGAGGGTTCACTGTACTTGACTTATGTTAATGTTTAGAAAGATATAACAGTGGAAGACAGTGGTCTTTGGGTAGAGGGTAGACCTCAGGATACATAGGTTCTGGGTTCGAATCTTGTGAGTGGCAGATTCCATTTTGAAACCTTTCATTGATTCACATTTGACGTGATAACTGGCTATGATTCCAGGAAGCGGCATTGAGAGTAATAATTCTAAAGTTGCAAGAAATTTTTCATGATGTAATAAAAAGGAAGTTTTTAACACTTTTCAAGTAAAATAAAAAAAAAGTCACAAAAAAGTTACACAAAAGTGTTAAGTAAAGATAAAACAAATAAAACAGTGATATTTGTGGGGTTTTTTCGCAACTTTTAAATTACATTTCCTCCCATTTGTAGGTGGCTGTCCACGTTGGGCTATAGTGCGTATATCGACACGTTCCATGAACTGAACCTCTACAGCATGAACCAGCTAGAGGACTTCTCTCTTGAGGTAAGATCACTTTTTACAGCTTGACCAGAGGTTTATTAAACAAACAAAAATTATGGGATTCAAACTTTAGGCATTAGCTTGGCCCATTACCAAATAATTACGATACTTGACCAGTTTGTTGCATATGACGCTGGAAAACATTGTGGGTAAAGGAGAAATTGCTCTTAACGTTCAGTTTCTCCTTTTCCCACAATGTTTTCTATCCTATCAGAAGATTATTTTTCAATTTTATCACATTTTTGAAATGCCGTCTGAAAACTCTTTCAATTTGGGACAGTCGAAAATTTGGCGTTTGGTAAAGGGTTATGGTAGCCTTAGACTAAAGAAGGCCACACACTGTTTAAGAGTGGTCGCTCGTAACCAAATTGACTGAATATGCATAATGTCAACATACCATAATCACAAATTTAATGAAAAGACATTTATATCCAAGCGTCTCAATTTTACAGGACCTCCAAAAGATGAAGATTGGGCACGCTCACAGAAACAAAATCTGGAAGTCCCTCATAGAGTACAAGACCGAAGGTTTACTTACGGTCAGCCTGGACTCGCACTCGGAGTCCCAGAAGAGCACATCAAGCACCTCTACCATCAGCATTGCCTCCCAGAACAGCTCATTCAATCCTGGGTTCTACGAGGTCACGCGCTACACCTTCAAGCACACGATCTCCATGTGTGAGGAAAAGGCGAAAATTCCCAAAACTGATGAGTCTTCGTCATAGTGTATAGATTTGTACTGTTTTTGCATTGCTTGTTTTTGACCTGTTTTACCCATTCAGAATGCAGAGGGGTTTTTTTATTTTTGAAATTTATAACACAAGGAGATGGCGCGTTTTTGTTGTTGTTTTTTTAAGTAAAAACGAATGATCATGTTCCCTTTTAAGAATAATTTGACAACAAATTATGTCGATTTTTTTCACTTGTTCAATGGTTTTCTGAAAACGCTTATAAGTCATCTTCAGAGAGAAGAGAAGAATGTTCAGTTGTAGTGCAGTTTTACATTTTACTTTGCTTTAAAAACCACTCTCATAATTTTTTTTTGTTCTATCTCCTGTTTTATTTTTTTGGGGAAAAAAAGAGTTTGGGAACTTGATATTTGTCTGAATGAGGTTTGTTTAACCCTTTCCAAAACCACAAATTTTTGACTGTCTCTAAATGAAAAAGTTTGCAGATGGCATTTCAAAATGTGATGAAACTGAAAATTAATTGTCTGATAGGGCAGAAAACGTGGGAAAAGGAAAAATTGCTGATTACGAACAATTTCTCCTTTTCCCACAATTTTTTCTAAAGTCGTCTGCAACAAAGTGGTCAAATGTTGTTATTATTTGGGAAAAAGGTTAAATTGACTATTATAAAGTGCAATGTTGTTGACAAGAACAATTTTTGAATTGAATTCCTCGTTATGTCAGAATAGTAGGATTTGTTTAGTTTTGTTTTAATATGGTTTGGGCAATAACAATGCTTTTTCAGATGCAAGTTCTATTGTTGAAGATTTCCTGTTTTATATTGCTTGCTTGTTTGTAACAAAAGGTAAGATTTGACTGACATTTTTTAGACAGGAAAAATCGAAAATTGATTATCAGCATATATCAATTTTTTTTTATTTTTTTTTTTATGACAAGTGAATTCTCATCTGAAGCTTTTTATCAGCTTGACATACATTTATTTGTAAAATGGTTGAAATTGGAAGTTGGCTGCTGCAGAATTTTTAAAACTGGGAGTAGATTATTGTGTGCTTGAAGGCGTTTGTTGGTACATTGTATGTGGAAGACCATTTTTGTGAGATTGCTTTGGGTAAACAATATTTTATAGTATTGCTATTTCATGCATCGTTTCCTGGACTTTAACTTTTACTAAAGATTAAACACATACAAAGTTATAGAATAAAGAGAAAATGGTTTACTAGTAACCGACACAACAATTGAGAAAGACATGAATAGAGATGTTAATTAATTAAAGTTATTCTCCAGGAAACAGTCTCATGATGTTTATCAATATGCCTTATTTTAATGTGTTCATTCGATTAGCCTTTCATTATTTCACGTAGAGCATTTTTTTTTTTTTTTTTTTTTTTTTTTTTCAGTCAAAGATATGAACTACGAGTGCTAGTAGCATAGATTTTATCAAGGTTTGTAAACAGATGGTTGTTTGAAATTTATCCCATTTTTTTTGTATGCAGGGCAATTTTCTTAAAATAGATTTTTGTGTTATCTGCTCTCCTAAATGAATATCTGATTAATTTTGATGAGGAAAGATACTCAAAGTAATTTAATGCAATGACAAAGGAAATGATGAAAGGCTAATCTTTGTTTTTTTAAATCTGACAAAATAAGATATGTGTTCAATATTATGTATTATGCAAACTCTAGCTAGACTTGTGTTAAACAAACCATGATGTGTTTTCTATTATTTTACTGCTTATATTTAGTTATAAGATGTAAAGCTAAAATGGTTATTATCTTTGATAAATGTTTGATAGAATGAAAAGATGGTTTTACAAAAGTTTTTCAATGCTTTCTATAGGAACTTTTTTTAAATTAGTTTTATCAAAAAGGAAGTTTGATAGAATGTAAAATGTGGTTTTACAAAAAAAAAAGCTATAAAATGCGTTCTATAAGATTTGTTTGCAAAAGTTTTATGTACAAGGAGAATGGTGAAAGAGAATTTGCATGTTATAAGTAAATATGAACAGTACACATCATTTCATTTAATTAATGTCCACATGTTTGTCATATGTAGAGTTCAAAACTGGAAAAAGCAAGAAAGATTTGAAAATGTTCAGCTCTCTTCCTAATACTAACATCTTTTTATCATCCTGTGAAGCAAATCTCATTTGAAAGTTGAGCAAAGTCTCTATTTTACACAATGTATTCAGATGGCATTTGCTTCAAAGGCAGATCAAGTTGTCGGGAATGAGTCTCTAGTTGGTGTAATATTGGTTCATGAGGAATTTATTTTCAATCTTTGATTGTTTCTCTCTCGATTTGTTTGCACAAATAGTGCTCTTTATTGTTCATTGGCTGTCTTGGTAACCATTCATATACTGATCATTTTGTTCATTAAACTGCTGAAGTAAATGCTCATTTAATTTTACTAGGTTCTAATTATGTGTTTTAATATCTCTTAATTAAACCAGACAACAATTTTTATTTGGTCTCAAATCTAAAAGGCTTGCAGACTTAACTTGGAAGAGAACAGGCGTCAAGTATAGCTCCGACATTTACCATCAGAATGGACATGAAATAGGGAAATCAAATTTCATAGATGTTCCTTTTGTTGTAAAAAAAAAAGAGTGAGAATTAATCCACATTCCGCAGCTGTTATGAGTAAATTATCTTTTTCTCCAAATGATCTAAATCATACACTAGACATGATATGTTGTTGTCTGCTGGCCTTTCTATTTGGACATCTCTCCAAGAGAGTTTATCAGAAACCTCTCATCTTTCGTTACACAGATGAAAATGTTTTTGAAATATATTTTTTTCTTGTGGTTTTTGTACAATTTGTTTAGATGGATCAAATTTTGTTGAAGAAATTTCTTAAGGTAGAATTCCTATAATCCTCTGTTTTGAAATTCATGCTTTTGTTAGGCTACTTCGGCCGTGCTTGGTATACTTCGATGGGGTCTGAAAGTATTTTGTGAAGAGCGAAAAGTTCTTGCCCAGACTGAGAACGACTGAATTGATTTGAAGAACGAACAAGTTTTTATTGATTTTCTACCTTATCAATGCTTCATCTTGAGTAAAAAGTCTAGTATTGTGTTATAAATGAAAAAATGTTTATTTTTTGGAGCAGTAATACAACATTTGTAAAGATAATTCAAAGTTTACAAAGAGATATGTTTTTTGGTTGTAATATTTGTTTACTTAAAAGTCTATTAATTTAAAAGATTGGTTTATAATATGAATCTGTTAATTTGTTATATAAGAGTGATTATTTATCTGAGAAATACCAAATACTTGTGTTAAAAGACGGTGAATATAAAACTTTAACGACATATAAAGAAGAAATACAGTCTGGCTCAATGGTTTTAGGTTAATTATAATTCTTATTGGATTGTTTAAATGCAACTTATGCGTATCGCCTAAGAAAACAAGGGGAACAATGTTTTACTGAAGCATGACATCCTTCTTTCCAAATGAGAAGAAATTGTTTTGACAAATGGAGAAATTGCTCGCTTAAACAATGATTTCCTATATTTCAGTATTTTAGGAGCTTTGAAGTAAGCCCCGTCAGTTGAAAACATTATTTCTAAGGCAATTTCTTACATTATCACCATTTATTGTCAAGTGGTGTTTGACAATAAGGTACTAATTGTCTTTTGCATAAAACACATGGTTTTACTGACTGTAAATATTTGTAAAAAAAATGTGTGGTACAAGTTTGTGTACATGCAATTTAACTGAGTTCTATACCATATTATCTAGAGTTGTTTTCACTATGTTTCTCTCTATGTTTCTATCACTGTAAGGTATTGTTTATTTCTGTGTTTCTATCACTTTAAGATAGAATTGATTTGTAATGTGAATGAACAAGTTTGATATGAGTTAATGGTTAATTAAGATTTAAAGCATCTTTATCAGACTTTAAGGTCAGATTTTAACGCCAGCTTCTGATGACATACTGTTCTTTGAAAAGCATTTTGGGAGAAAAATCCTCAAATTTAGTTAATGAATTCTATGATGGAGGAATGAATTTTAGTCCTGATTTTTTTTTTCCCACACAGAAACCATAATGAACTTTCACATCATAACTTCATTAGTTCAAATAAGACATGTTAGATAGAGATGAGACAGCATTGGATAGTAGATTATTTTATTGCTTGAATAAAAATGAATCTTTAACAATCAACACTGTTCACAAACAATTACCTTGTGAATCATTATGATAAAAGGAAAATTCTCCTTTTCTCATTATGTTTTCATGCTATGTTGTTAAAGTATAGTTCTCTCAACTACCTTTTGAACCTTTTGAAACATTCTGAGAAAAAGAAAATTGGTTCATGATGGGCAAATTCTCATTTTCTGATCATGTTTAGATGCAATGTAACCTTTTCCCAAACAATAATGACATTTGACTACTTTGTTGCAGACGACTTTAGAAAACATTGTGGGAAAAGGAGAAATTGCTGACGAGCAACTTTTCCTTTTCCCACAATGTTTTCTGGCCTATCAGAAGATTATTTCCCAATTTCATCATATTTTGAAATGTCGTCTGGAAACTTTCAATTTGGGACAGTCAAAAATGTGTTGTTTGGGAAAGGGTTAAAGTACAATTCTCCCATATTTGTTTATAGGTGCAAAAGTGTAACGTTCATCCTCCCATTTGAAGAATTGGTGCTGCATTTTTTTCTCTCATATCACATTGCATTTGATCATTCATTATTTTTTGAGCCACACTAGAGATTTGATAGTTTTGGGGGGACATTTGTTTCCCTTTTTTCAACAGCGACAATTGTCCATTTTTGAGAATGAGTTTTATAATGACGCTTTACTTGAAAATATTTGCTCATGGCCAACAAGAAATAAAACCAATTTTGAAAACATTTTCTAGCCTATTATTTGATTGGGAAGCTCTGTGTGGAACAAATTGAAAAGAACAGCTTGGAAAAATATAAATTAAGGAGATTGCTTTTGTTTATTACAATAAAAAACTTATTTATGGTCATACAGGATGTATGGCAAATAGAATCCATTTGCTCATTTCCATATCATGTGTTTATATAATTAAAATACTTGAGTTTTTCTTTGTAATGAAAAAATATCTCAACAACAGTTTTGTGTTCAAAGTTCATAGTCAAAAGAAACCAACCCATTAACCTTTGTGTCATTTCAACAATGTTTTTTTTTTTCACATTTGATGCTCTTGTTTTTTTTTTGTTTTTTGATAAAGCAGAAATTTGTTTATATATGTTTTCTCTCATTATCTCCCCCAATATGCATATAATTTTGGTTACTTTAACATCCTTATGTCTTTTTTTGATGCTTTCTATGGGCACTCTAATTAAGAAAGATACCTATTGATGCGCAATAGGATTGTTTTCTATTAATAAACTTTGTAAGCAGAACATAATGATTGCCCATCTAAAAAACAGATAGAGAATAGATGGTTGGTGTCGTGAATCGGAAATGTTATCGGGCAAGGCTTAGGAATATTATCCGCTGAGCCGAAGGCGAAACGGATAATATTCCGATGCCGAGCCCGATAACTTTTCCTATTCAAAGGCACCGATCATCTATTCTATTTATCCTGTTTCCTTTATGTATACGTTTAAACAAACAAAATGAAAACAAAATACGTGAAAAAAAGCAGAGAATGATGTAAATATGACGCCATGTGTCATTGCGTTCTTATGACATCATGATTTGTCACGTGGATGTGTTATATGGTTAGTGCCGGATATCACAAATGTTATACGGCACCTAGTTATCGGTCCCAAAATGGCACTAGTGACAGGATAAAATGAAATACTTGGAAAATATGGTTTGATTATATAGGGAGCAAGTCATACTTAAATCTTTTAATGGAGCTTTCTGTATGACTCGCACTCTGTTTCAAGCTATTAGATATCATGCATACAATTGGCTGTCATCCCAAAGGACGCAAAATATGTGTTCATGTTTAACCCTTTCCCAAACTATAACAACAATTGACCAGTTTGTTGGAGACGACTTTAGAAAACATCGTGGGAAAAGGAGAAATTGCTCTAATGAGCAATTTCTCCTTTTCCCACAATGTTTTCTGCCCATCAGAAGATTATTTTTCAATTTCAACACATTTTGAAATGTCGTCTGCAAACTCTTTCAATTTGGGACAGTCGAAAATTTAACATTTGATAAAGGGTTAACAGACTAGGGAGCGTGCATAACAGGGTGCCATTTTGAAGGTTGTACTGCCTGGTGTAGTTTGGTATTTGAGACATGTTGTCACAGCCATTTTGTAATTCACTGCAGATAAAATTTGTTTTTTGAAATAATTGCTATTTTGGGGGGAAATGTTGAATGCCTTTGGGAAAGGCACATTTTTGTTAAAGTCTGTCATTTATAATAAATGATTTTTGTATAAACAAAGAATGTTGTTTGTTTGATCTTAACATTGCCCATTACTTGTGAGAATTTATTTTATTATTCAATGACGAGCATTTTACATGCGTCAACAGTTATGTTGCAAACATTAATGTTGCAATGCACTGCTCAAAATGATAGAGGAAAACCCCAATCTTTACGACCCATAAGAGCTGGCCATCTGTGAAAAAAACTTTGCCATCAACATTATTTCAGTTATGTAGCGATGCCCGACTCTTAAAGATGGAGAAGGACCCCAACTGCCCAGGTCAAGGCGGGTAGAACCATCGGCATTCCGTAAGTTAGTCGGGAGACTGCCTCTCATGAAAATCCATACCCGTCTCAGGATTTGAACACTGCCTCTCTTGAATATCGGAATACCCACAACACATACCAGAATGTGAACCCATACAGAGGAGGATTTATGAAGTTATTAACATGAACCTTCTCATCTATACCAAAGGGTTTAAGAACTTTCATTCCCTTAGACTCTATCCCATGACGTTATTCCTTTGAATATCGGCGAGTCAACAACAACGTCGTCAAACTTGTAGTCAGAAGGACAGTAATCAAAGCGCTGATAGCGCTGAAGGACTAAGGTGCGTTTAAGGTAAAGCAAGATGTTTGAGGATACATTTGAAAAATTATTTGGGAAACATCTCTAGGAAAACAGCTGCTCCTTTTACCACCATTACTACAATCATTATTTCTGTGAACAGAGACTGAACGAGGGCACTGAACGATAGTGTATTTTTCGAACATCTGGACATTTTACGATTTCCCATGAGGCAACAGTTATAATAATATAGAGCAAAACAAAGCGAGTAAATCCGGACTACATTTCTAGTTCCAAGAAGGGATTGGTCCGTACAGTGAATGCGGATGTTTAATGAGTAATTGGGTCAGACCGCTGTTTGTAGTCTCGCACCTCTTACGGAAGTAGTCCCATTTAGAAATTTTGAGTTTCGACTTCTGGTGCATAGTTTTGCTAGTAAGAGATGAGCTGGTAGAACACTGATGTGTTTCCTGTATATATTATAGTCCTGCATTGCTCCCAAAGTTTGTATTGATTGCTTATTGCAGGACTATTTGTTTGGCACGTATGAACACAAATGCCTGTACCTCGGCTAGATTTGACAGCTAGTGCACTGATTTTCGATGGTACTAATACACTTTGCTCCGTAGAAAAAATGAGACGATTAAGGTGTCCATGTTATTACAGTTTCTGAGAGTTAAATGGCCAAACTTGGTGTTTCTGTATATAACTAAGCGTAAAAAACACTATTCTTCACTCAGCAGAGTCTTGAAAATGCCTGATTTAACATTGGAGTCAATGGGAATTCAAGATCTCAAAAGTACCGTCCCTCAAAAAGTGGTATGTAAATTCAATGGACTAAGGTGCTGACGCACTCTTAGTCCAAAAGGCGAACTTGAGATGGTTGTGTATACATGATTGATTGATTGTGAGTAAGACACGTCAAACACAAATAACGACGTCGTCTGCTTAACCCTTTTCCAAACAATAACGACATTTGACCAATCTGTTGCAGACTACTTTAGAAAACATTGTGGAAAAAGGAGAAAATAGCTCGTGGCGAGCAATTTCTCCTTTTCCCACAATGTTTTCTGCCCTTGCAGATGATTAATTTTTGGGGTTCATCACATTTTGGAATGTCGTCTGTAAACTCTTTCAATTTGGGACAGTCGAAAATGTGGCGTTTAGGAAAAGGGTTAAAGACACCCTATGAATTATGTAGATGGCGTTGGGTTGATATAGCTTGATTTCTGACAAGGCCTCTGCCTCACGAAGATTCGCACGATATATTGCCTCGTAACTATAAAAGCTTAACCCTTTCCCAAACAACACATTTCGACTATCCTAAATTGAAAGAGTTTGCAGACGACATTTCAAAATGTGATGAAATTGGAAAAATAATCTTACAATAGGCCAGAAAACATTGTAGGAAAAGGAAAAATTGCCCGTCACGAGCAATTTCTCCTTTTCCCTCAATGTTTTCTAAAGTCGTCTGCAACAAAGTGGTCAAATGTCGTTTTTGTCTGGGAAAGGGTTAAAAGAATACCTTAGTAGAGAGCAAGCGTAGACGAAAACGGAAATTGATTCATACTTGAGAAATCATTGGCGTACCTTTAAACGCTATTATTTTATTCACAGAGACAAATCAACTTTTGGGATTCAAGGGTTACGACTATTTTGTAGACGTTAAGGTACAAATCTGTTGGTCAGTCCCCAAAACTCAAAAGAAACTCATTTTAACGTACTGTAACGTAATTGTATCGATACATGTAGCCTACAAAACTGTTGTTACAGACGATAGAAGGAATGAGCCGTTGTACCGAGAGAAGAAATTGACTCATTGCTGTATTTATCTGTTGGTTGTTGATGACAAAGTTGACGATTGTAGAATGGGAAAGGGGGAAAGGAACGATTAAACTTAGTAAATAATTTTCCTTTGTACCAAAACGAACAAATACGGATTTTTTTCTTCCAGTTTTTTCAACAACAATATTTAAACGCAACATTTTCAAACATGACAAATAATCATTCTGATAACAGAACTTCTGATACCAAATTTATCTTGAATTATCATTTGCATTTGAACGTAGATCTAATTCTTTCATTCTTCTTAACTTGCCATAATTCGAACAAAGAGCAGAACTAAACGCCATTCGCAAAGTCAATAAGCTTTTGACCATCGAGTCTGAACAAGTTCCAGTCCTCATCGGCCGTCAAATTTCTTGATCCTTTCGATTTATACAGTTCTATTGAGCGCTGGTTCCACCCAAGACAAACCCAGTCCATTCTGCGGCACTTCCGGTCGATGGCAACTTTTGCAACTCTCCGCCACATCCGGGTACCAATACCGCGATGGCGGAACACTGGTGTGACGTAGAGATCTTCCAAGTACATAGAAACTCCTTCCCAGGTTGAATACGAGAAGAAATACAAGGCGTATCCAACGATCCTCTTTTCGCTTAGTGACTCCGCAACCAGACATCGAAACATTTTCTCCGGACCAAATCCGTCCTTCCGTAAAGTGGCTGCGTCTATTTTCGGTCCATTTGGCATTTTCTCGAAGTCGGCAAGCTCCTGAAATACGTTGAAGAAGGGAACTATGCATTTGTTTTGCATTCTAACCTATTTGCATAAGCATGAAGTCGTTTCCAGTACTATGGGGTTTGACCGTTACTTGTCTTACGCACCTCAGTTTTGTCTCCTTTCATGGTCGCTTAACACAATACTGGCATTCTTTTATTTACTGTTAAATGTTTCCAATTTGAGAGCATACTTACGTTTTCTTAATCACCATATGTGGGTGAATATAAGCATTATACTGTATCAGAGCCTGACAGGGTTTTTCCCTGATCGGTTGTGATTGTGTTTTTGAGAGATGTCTCTTTGCTCGGTACATTACACTATCCTTCTAACACTTGATTACATGCATGGAAATCATCGCTAACTTGTGTTGTGGACAATTCACAAGCAACAGGGAATTTGTGAAAATTTCAACAAATCGAAGATACGATGCAGGTTGATGTAAAGCAGTTTGACAAAGGGATTAGGTGGATCTTACCGAATGTAGAAAAGAAAATGTACTGGTATTGTGGGTCGTCTGCCTCAAACAGGGATAATTTTTGCTATGGGTTTTGCATTTTTTATTCATTAAAATCTCAAAATACCCATTGTTTTATTTCCTTTGCATCCCCCAGGACCCATTGGGGGAAAACCCATACACATGTCTCAATGACTGGAATCACTTGTAAAGCTTTTACTTTCATGCTTTTAAAAACCTACCTATTTGGAAAGGTTCTTTTTCCTCTGTTGAGACAAAAAATGAAAAAAGTGTCTCTTACTAGGTAGTCAGAGAAGGTTGAACCATTGAGTACACAAAATGATGCAAGAAAAATGGGAATCATTGTTTTCCCAAAATACTCGTTGTTTCAAATCACATGCATCCCCAAAACCCATTGTTATAACTAAAAACGTGCTCAAATTGCAATTTGGACGAATCACAAAGTCCTCCTTCAATAATTTGTAAAAGAATAAACGACTCAGAGGTAAGATGGTGCATTTTTGTTTCGTAAACCAGTTTGATAAAAGTATAAACCATCACAGTAAACCATACCCAATGGCAAATTAAAAATATACTTTTGTGTATCGTCTGCTTTTGACTAGGTTAACGATTGCTTTTTATTATTGGACGGGGAAAAAGTGTCAGCAAATGATTAGATGAATCCGTTTTTTTAACCAGTCCGACAAAAGGATACGTTTCTTTACAATATCATAAAGTAGATGTTCACTAATTTTACATGTATGCTTAAATCTGTCGTCTGCCGTTGCTTTCAATCTAGAAAAGTCATATATTTCAATAAAGGTAAAGAATGGATTAAAGAGTCAAAGTATCTTAGTCTATGATGATGCAGTCTTTTGTGTCTTAACCCATAGAATGCTAGGTAATTTTCTGCTTTCCAAAACCTCAAGCATCTGCTAATTTTGTCGAGGAAAGATATCCAGATCAGCAAACAGGTAAGATTACAGACCAGCCGCCAAGTAAATTGGCGGCTAGCCTGGATCTAACCTGTTTGCATAAGCATGAAGTCAGTTCCAGCGCTATAATGATCAAAGAAAAAACAATAACATAAACATGATATAATCGAATATTAGCTTTACCAATTCGATCAGATCTTCACAGACTTTTGCTTCGCGTAGATCCACGTCTGAACCATCAACATTGGCTTTAGCAGCCATGTTAAAAGGCCTACTATGTGTTGGGAATGGTCGGCATAGTAACACGTTCTTAATTAGAAAATAAAGTAACAATACATTAACACGATAGAATCGAATATTACCTGTATCAGCTTTATTAGATCTTCACAGTCTTCGACCTTTGCTTCGCGTAGTTCCACGTCTGAACCATCAACATTAGCAGACATGTCCGAAATAATTAGTTTAACGCCTATATATGCGCAGGAGAATGTGCAGAATGGTAACACGTTCACCCCAACGATGAATAAGTGTGTAGTGGAGATGTTTTAAAACACGTTGTAGGGTTAGGGTAACACATGTATATGAGTTCAACAGAAGATAAAGCTAGCTGTATGTGTGCATAAAGATACACACAAAAAGGCTACACATGTACAATCAATCTCCTATGCAGAGTTATCGTTCGTACCTCACAGATATATTGATAAATGTGGGGGGGGGGCGTAGTGGGAACCAATTTATTCGGGTAGAGATTGATGTACAATGAGTAGTCTTTTCTCAATCAGCGAACTCATCGGGTTTATTTAATGAAAACACTCACGGATGTATCCGATTTGTTACTGTACAACTGGTCTTTTCTATGTCTATATATGAAATAAAGAGTTATACCCGTTACCAAACAATAATGACATTTGACCAGTTTGTTGCAGACATCTCTGGAAAACATTATGGGATGTTATTTAGCTATTTCTCCATTATCCACAATGTTTTCTGCCGTTTCAAGAGATTCTTTTCAATTTCATCACATTTTGCAATGCCTTCTGCAAACTCTATCCATTTGGGATAGTCGAAAACTTGGCGTTTGGTAAAGGGTTAAGCAGTTTGATAGTTTTGCAAGGTAAATATGCTATATAAAATGGTAATGAATGGGGTGGTGAATCAAATCAAAATCTAGTTTTATGTAGTTCACTTTATAGATCTGAGTTGTCACCTCATCTGTACATTGCTGGCATCTTAATATTATAAAGGACTATCTCGCCGTTACATATATTGCTTTAATATTGCCTCTATTTACATAGGTATACTTTAAAATGGAACACATAGATTTTCAATGCTATATATAAGAATTAAACACATACAACGTGAAAGAAAAAAGTTAAAGATGTAACGAACCGAGCAAATGAACCTCTCATAGACACAAACACATCCGATCAGTGAAAAACACTGTCCTACACTGAGCGATTGTGTTGTCTATATGTATACCAGCATGTTCTCTCAAACAATGCATTAATTTAAGTTCCTAATTTGCATAAACGTTCAACGAACGTTACAAAGATTAATTGAAGAAAAATCAATACTATCAAATTGAAAAATAAGTTGAACAACTACTGTTAGTACATGTACATGGGTCAGAGCGCATCATTTAGTTAAGCTTATACATCTTAAAGAAGTGGTCTACATATCGTCATAAATAAAGGGTTCAGTAGGAGCATGTAGGTAATCAGTTCGAGTCAATACTTCGCCACCGAATAAGTGTCTACGCTCTCTCTCTCTCTCTCTCTCTCTCTCTCTCTCTCTCTCTCTCTCTCTCTCTCTCTCTCTCTCTCTCTCTCTCTCTCTCTCTCTCTCTCTCTCTCTCTCTCTCTCTCTCTCTCTCTCTCTCTCTCTCTCTCTCTCTCTCTCTCTCTCTCTCTCTCTCTCTCTCTCTCTCTCTCTCTCTCTCTCTCTCTCTCTCTCTCTCTCTCTCTCTCTCTCTCTCTCTCTCTCTCTCTCTCTCTCTCTCTCTCTCTCTCTCTCTCTCTCTCTCTCTCTCTCTCTCTCTCTCTCTCTCTCTCTCTCTCTCTCTCTCTCTCTCTCTCTCTCTCTCTCTCTCTCTCTCTCTCTCTCTCTCTCTCTCTCTCTCTCTCTCTCTCTCTCTCTCTCTCTCTCTCTCTCTCTCTCTCTCTCTCTCTCTCTCTCTCTCTCTCTCTCTCTCTCTCTCTCTCTCTCTCTCTCTCTCTCTCTCTCTCTCTCTCTCTCTCTCTCTCTCGAGGGAGGGAGGGAGGGAAGTGGCCAAAGGATTGTTTCTTTTTTTGATGGTTACATTATGAGTGAAGTCACTTTTTATACACCAAATGCTTTACATTGCATGGAGTTGGTCATTTTTAGAAAAAAAAATATCGTTTCCTTTACTATTCTTCTGCTTATCCCAAGTTCCTTAGATATTGTATGAGATAAAAGAATAAAAGACAGTTAAGTCATTATCTCACGTGCATGTCTATTGTTTTAACGGAAACCACACATTTTACTTCCCTTTAATGACCTCCATTTTCTGAATTGAAATACAATTTTCACACCTTACAGTGTAGTAGGACCCACAATAGCGCATTGGGTAAAGTGTTTCTCCAAATTGATCAACACTCAACCATGATCGCTCGTTTATCACGGCTTCGAACCCTGCATCCGATAACATTCGAATCCCCTTTTTATTTTCCTCGTGTTTTTTTTTTTTTTTTTTTTTCCAGATCACATTATAACAATTGTCATATTTGGGCCGCGTCACGCGAAAAGGGGCACTCGGACATATAAAAAAAGCGCTGACTCAGCTCTATCTTAACGCTATTATTCCAGCATCTAGTCACGAAAGTTATCATTTGTATTTATTTAAAGGTATAACTGGATGTCCTCTAAGATGACAAACAGTGTAGCCCCAGACCAGACGCCACGTCATTGACGTGGCAGCTGGTCTGGGGCTACACTGTTTGCTTTGTCCGAGTGCCCCTTTTCGCGTGACGTGGCCCATTTTTATATTTCATCACAAGCATTGATACGTACCCTTACAGAAGAAAATCAGACACCACACAGGGTTTTTTTTGCGTTATATAACAAACTCCCATAAAAGGCACCTTCCCAATTGGAAATTTCTTTAAAATCATGCAGTTTTCCCAAAAACTCAGTCATTCCAGCTTTTAGGCTTCCCAATTCAGCAATTTCAGCGATAAAATTTCCCAAATTCAACAGGGACTTGGGCCTCTTCCCAATTGAAGGAAAAAAAGCCCTACCACAAATTCCTTTCCTAAACGAAGGAAGAACTTCACCAAAAGATTAACGAACTGTCACCGCTTCAACATAATGTACTTTGTTTGCTTATGGTTTACATCATATCAATATGCAGACATTTAAATTTATAGGAATGTATCACGGTGGAGACTGATCATGATATAAACAAAAAGGAAGAGATGGCCAGAGTTACATGTTATTATTAAAGTTCTGAGATAATGACGACCAAATTGTTGATCGAATGGAAAACGAAGGGCTTTTAAAGGGGTCACATCCAGCAATAGGGGGTCATTTTCTAGGTAAGTGGGATTTTCAATGAATTCCTCAGAAAAAATTAAAGTGAGACGTACGCGTGGAACATGTGTCCTACACGCAAAATATCGTACTTTCAAACGCATGTCTATTTTTGTATGGTACGCATCTCTAAGAAACAGGCCTCTATACATTTACTCTGCACTAGCTCTACTTCATAGTAAATGAGTCAGAGTGTTTAAGCCTCTCTCTCTCAGCATGCTTGTCTCCCTGTTTCTATCTTCCTATCTTCTTTAAAGGGACTTTTTCACATTAGATTTTGAATGAGCAACACATGTTGAATAGACGATGAAGGATGATAATTACTATATAGATGAATAAATATGTGATATCTACATTTGAAAGATGCTGAAACTGATCTTTTCAATGCCTACCTGTGACGTGAGCAGTAGGATATTCAGTGCTTCAATGGAAGACCTGTTGTTTTTTTTAAAGTAATGGTGTGTTCTCGGAGGCACATTGCTAAGGTCAAACAAGTGTAAATCTACTCATTCTCTTTGACAAATCCGATTTCAATCATTTCGTAGGGCAAAACAAAATACGACTTTTACCAAATAAACCGTTCGAACAGTTTACTAAATCTGTAAACTAATTGTAACATAAAACGATTAAAATCTCAGGCTACGAGATAATCTTTGTAAGGGGTGTTTATAACAGCCTACAACTTGAAATATGAAAAAGATTATTACCAAAATAGGAGCAACATTCTCCTGTAATCAGATAAGTCAGATTTGTGATCTTTGTGGATGATTTTAGGTAGAACTATTTGTGTCAAAAGGATTATTTTTGTTTTAGTTTATTAAGTTATTTAGTTTATTAAGATAACTCGGATGATCGAAGATGCGATTGTAATATCCACATCTCGGTATCCACAAGGATCAGGGATAAATTTGTTTTTTCCTTCATGTATTAGTTCACACACCCACTCATTTATCAACCCATTCATTCATTCATATATACATTCATTTTTTTCGCATTCACTTTACCGAAAATTATTACTTACTCAGATAGAGCATTTTTCTCCACACATGTTTCGAAATGCTACTCTAGCAGAAGAGGACAGAGACATTGGTTACAGTCAAGTTCAAAGTTCTAGTTTCAAAATTTTATTTTCTATAATTTTACAAAGGTTATGAATAAATGAAAATTACATATACATGTACTCTGAATCCATATCGATATTACAATGTGCGGGGAAAGCCTACACGGTGTTATCGCTTATTCAATGAAAATGACGAAACGATTAAGGAATCTTAGTTTTTAACCGAGAATCCACATCTCTTCGCCACTTTCAAGCTAAATCGTATCTTTTAAGGGCATTATACTATTTTGATCATACCATGCTGGAAACCGAATATATCCATTCTGACACATTCAGTTTATAAAAGTGTAAATTCCTAGAGATTTGAAATCAATCAACATGTATCTAAATGTGCGTACAGCTGTGACGAAGTAGATTGGTTAAAACCAGTGTTCAGTAGAATGAAGAAGCACATACAATACATATCAGTCAGTACTTACTTAAAGTAGTAACCAAGCAATACAGTATAAAACATCTTAGCAATAGACATTAATAACACATCGTTATTTCAATTCGTTTATGATAATTCGCATACACTTTGCAAGATTGGTGAACTCTGTGTATTTATCTATATTGAGCAATGATACAAACGTATCATTAGCTTTAGTCAAATACTTTCTATCAGTTTAGATCTTTCGTTTTTAAAGAATGAACAGTGCAAAAGATGTTTCGGCCACTTGTATGTACCTAAGCTAGAATTAAGCATGTTTTGATTAGCTTTGTATGGTAATTTACGTTTTTATACGGTGATTATTCGGTTCCGAAATCCTTAGAAAAATTTAGTTTTGAAAATGTTTTCAAGTGGGGTGAGTCCTCATTCACCATAGAGCATAAAGGCGGGTTTTCTATCTTAACATATTCTTTTTAAGAAGGATTTGTAAAATATTTCCAAATGTTCGAATCCCCAGATTTCACATCCATATGTTTATATAGATAATATTGTATTACCAAAAAGAGTTACTTGAAGGTCAATAGGGATATTTAGATTATAGATACGTGTATATTATTGTAATTTTGCCCAACTTTCGAACATAAAACAGAACTAAACGCCATTCGCAAAGTCAATACGCTTTTGGCCATCCAGCCTAATCAAGTTCCAGTCCTCATCGGCCGTCATATTTCTCGATCCTTTCCATTTATATAGTTGTAAAGCGCGCTGGTTCCATCCGAGACAAACCCAGTCCATTCTGCGGCACTTCCGGTCGATGGCGACTTTTGCAACTCTCCGCCACATCCGGGTACCAATACCGCGATGGCGGAACGCTGGTGTGACGTAGAGATCTTCCATATACATAGAAACGCCTTCCCAGGTTGAGTATTTGAAGAAATACAGGGCGTATCCAACGATCCTCTTTTCGCTTAGTGACTCCGCGACCAGATAACGGAACATTTTCTCCAGTCCAAATCCGTCCTTCCGTAAAGTGGCTGCGTCTCTTTTCATTACATTTGGCATTTTATCGAAGGAAGCAAGCTCCTAAAAGACAACAGAATAAGCAGTTCTATTGTTTGGAGGCAGATATTGCTTTACCTTGAATGGCTCAAACGGTTTTAACGACATAACCAGCGAAATCAACGTAAAGACAGACGAATATTAGGAGATATAGTGCAATGTAAGCCATTCATAATTTGCAACCACCCTTGACAGGTGGAGATATAGATAACGGCTTGACCATGTATGGCTTAACCCTAAACCCTTTCCCAAACAACATAGTCACTGAACGCATCTGTTTATAACAGACGCAGATATTATGAAATAAGAGCCATCCAACACATATTGAAATAGTCAATCGGAACTATTCGGGTGTTTCCGTGAACTGAGAAACTAGGATATAAGTGTAGGGTTACAATATTTCGGGTAAATCGTCCCCGGCTTTTAACTCATTTTCTATAAGCCTCCGCGTTAAGTAGTTAAATGTATATGTAAGTTTTGAGCATCAATTTAAATCCTATTGTATCTGTAACTCATACATAATAGTGACGTTATAAGTTGTGATATATTATAATTGCCTACTCCATCAAAATGACTATTTAGTTTTCAAATTTAAGAACTGTATTTGGAAACCGAAGTACATTGACGTAAGTCACGCGAGAAACAATGTGGCGGCACTTGTGTTTTCTCAGAGGCGTTTTCATTGGATAAAGTGATGTGTTCAGATTGTGAAATAGTAACGTTGGTCTGCTACTAGAACACGCCTTACTCAACCATATACCCTTATATAGCCACTGAACACTTCTGTTTATCACAAGGAGATATTGTTCAATGAGAGGTGTGTTCGAAGTTAAACTTATTTTTTTCCGGTTTTATCTTGCTAACCGAATGGCAAATGCCTATATGGTTTTGGTAAACTGACAAAATATGATTATATCTAATTTATGAAAGAATTAACTCATTACACTGTTCGTTTTCCTCTTCGTTCGAACCATTTTCGCATGACGGAAATGATGTATGCGTCCATGCGCATGCGCAGAAAATGAGGTTTTCCGAAGACACACGTGACGATGGTATCTAAAATTACCACATATTACTCTTAGTTAAGACGTTGTTTACAAAATAAACCCGTTTAAACGCCCTTAGTTATCTGCGATTTTAATGTTCTATATCTTCTTCTTATGGTTACGAGCAGGGTTGAGAAGCTGTCAATAATCTAGTTCTATATTGCTTCAGAAATCTGTATTGTTCTTTATACGGTAGAGGATCATTTATTTCAAAGAGTTAAAATCTCCATCTCTGAGAGAGTCACTTTAAATTATTAACCTGAACACATGTGTGAAATATGAACACATACCATACAGTAGTTCATGAGTTAGAAAATTGCACGTAAAAACTTAACCAAGTTGTGAGGCGGACGCCGATGCCCGGGTGAGTAGCATAGCTCCCCTTATTATTCGTCTAGTCGAACTAAAAGCTATTCGATACATTGCTTAAATGTTTATAATTGTATTTCAAGAATTACATTATGTTTTATTAGTTTAGACCCGATTTCACATAAAAAGCGTGACACAGTTTATTACCCCCAATAAACCGACATGCATGTCGGGGGTTTCACAGTACAAGGCTTTGCAAAAGCAAAATGCGTCGTGTGTACGCGTAAGCCAAGGTAGGCACCGGGTGACAAGAAATAGGTGAAAATTCAATTTATAATAATGTAGATAATTGTAAACCAGTTTGACAGAGTGCTAGGGTGTCAATATTGCCCCTACCCAATGTCGTATAGAAGTGTACAAATATTGTTTACCGTCTTCCTAAAATAGCGATTTTGATAAAATCGCAAGTTCCTGCTGGGTTAACCTATTACCAATCAATAACGACATTTGACCAGATTGTTGCAGACGACCCTGGAAAAACATTGTGGGAAAAGGAGAAATTGTTCATAACGAGCAATTTCTCCTTTTCCCACAATGTTTATTGGACTATCAGAAAATCATTATTCAATCACATTTTGAAATGTCGTATGCAACCCGTTTTCCTATTTGGGACAGTCAAAAATTTGGCTTTTGGTTAAGGGTTAAAGAGTAAACGAGTCTGCGGTAAGATAGTACCGTTTCTTCGTAAACCAGTGTGATAAAAGGATAAAACATCACAATTTCCTTTACCCAATGGGATACGAAAGATTTTCTTGTTACATAATATTGCTTCTGGGTCTGCTTTTGACTTATTTAACGATTTCCATTGTCGGACTGTAATGTACGGTGTCACAGATCTCGAGGTGACATGTATGCGGTTTTCCTAGTTATTCTGAGTTAGTAAGTCGAATTAACGAAATAGCCAAGCCGTTATTTCGTTATACATACTAACTCGAAATAATGACTGAACTATCTCATTATTTCGACCTACTTGCTCGAAATAAGGAGTTTATTATCTCGTACCTTTGACTAACGAACTCGAAATGACAACTTAATCATCTCGTAATTTCGACTTACCAACTCGAAATAACGAAATAAAACAAACCCGCATACATGTCACCTCTGTGCCACCGTAGTAATGAATTGTCAACTAATGAGGTTAGATGAATCCGGTTTTTTAGTAACCAGGTTGCCAAAAGCATGAGTCTCTACCCAATATCATAAAGTGGATGTTAATATTACATGTTACTGTCTGTCTGTCTTGAACAATCGCACATTCAAATAAAGGTACAAAAATGGATTATTAAAGAATCAAAATATCAAAGTAGTCTAGGATGTAGCCAAAATATTTCGATGTGAAGATTGCCTTTTATTTTCTGACGGGAGTTATTGCCCGATGCAACAAATTCTCATTATTTCCCAATAAGTTTGACTAGTCTAGGATGATGATGTCTTTTGTGTCTTAACGCTTTATCAAACGCCAAATTTTTGCCGGTCCCAAATTGAAAGAGTTTGCAGATGACATTTCAAAATGTGATGAAATTTGAAAGCAATCTTCTCATAGAGTAGGAAACATTGTGGGACAACAACGTGACGAGCAATTTCTCCTTTTCCCACAGTGTTTTCCAAAGTGTGTGCAACAAACTGGTCAAATGGCGTTATTGTTTGGTAAAAGTTTAAGGAATAAAAATAACCATGATATAATCAAATTTAACCTGTATCAACTTGATCAGATCTTCGCAATCTTCGACCTTTGCTTCGCGTAGTTCCACGTCTGAACCATCAACATTAGCTTCCGCAGACATGCTTTAATTAATCAATTGATTATCTAAGACACAAATGCACATCAGTGATTTTGTTCTAAATTAAATCAATGAGTTTTTTTAACAAAACTTTAAAAATCAATGGGTTTTTCCATAGAAAAATGATTGAAATGAATGAAAGCAATGAGTTTTTGGGAAGTTTTATGAGATTTTAGGGCCAAAAATTATCACTGCACATGCACCAAATGACAAGTATTTTCTCAATCTGAACTCACCGGGTTTATCAATCTGAACGCATCGGGTTTATCCAATGAGAACGCGTGTATTTCTCAGCTCACGGACATACCCGAGTAGTTCCGATTGTTGGTGTATCCAATGAACTCACTCACGGAAATACCCGAGTCGTTACGATTGGTCTTTTCTATGTCGATGGGTCAAATGCCAAGGTCAAATAGACAGTCGTAACCCCATGAATATGTTCGTGATTCTTTCATCCCGTTTATCTTTTATTGTATTTTTTGTGATTTAACAACACTTTTGTAGTATAAATCAAGGGACGTAATTATTGTATCCGTTTCCGCGTTAAAATCAAGTGGTGAAATTCGTATTCAGGAGGAAGTCGAGGAATCAAGCCAGAGAGTAGATAGTGATATCACCAAAAGTGGTATTAGTAATAGTAAAGAATTGGTTTAGAAAGCAAAAGTTGTGGTAAATACACCAAGACCACAAAGGGACAGAAGAGTACCATCAAAATTCAAAGATTTAATAACTGAGATTTACAACTTATAATTTATTATTTCACTAGACCTATCATGTATGAGTTACCGACCAAAAAATAGGTTTCTATTCTAAAATGATGTTAAACACTTCCATATACATTGAACTACTCAACGACGTCAACGTGGACGCTCATACGAAGAATTGTGTAATTGGCCGGTACGCAAAACATGAAATATGTAACCCTACACTTGTATTTCTCGGGTTACGGAAATACCCGAGTAGATGCGATTGATATACGAGGTGTAATTCTCATGTCACGGAAATACCCGAGTAGATACGATTGTTAAACGAAGGTTCTTCCTCGGAGTCGATATTAGGAGGGCGTCTTTCTTGTGGCAGAGCTTGATAATCCCCGTCGTAGTTTTAAACAAAAATAGTTATGTTTCGAAAAAAGACTGAAAATAAATAAAAATAAAATGCCAATGACCACTGGCACTAAGAATACCCCAAATCGACAATACAAATTAAAACATGGCCTTCCATACATGGCAAAAGTTATTGCAGAAAAAGATGTTGGCATAAGCATTGATGAAAAGTTAATATGCAATCAGTACCTATCAGAAAAAAATAAGAATATTGCAAACTCAGTTCTCGGAGCAATGAGAAGATCCTTTGAATTCCTGGGTGAAGATACATTTAAAAAAGGTATATACACCTCTTGTTCGCCTTCAAATTGAATAAGTCCGTCAGGTTTGGTGTCCCCATACGAAGAATGACTTTGAAACGCAAGAAAATATTCAAAGACGAGCGATTAAAATGATTCCAGGCCTGTCTAATTTGTCTTACAAGGACCGACTACGTCAACTAAGGCTATCTTCACTCAGCTTTGTACAACAGGTTACGAGGTGACATGATTGTATGGTACAAATAGTTTTAAATAATAAGTCAGGGGCGTAGTTTGACTGAAATGAATGTATAGGCACGTAATTCTACGGGGTCTGGGGCTTGCTTCCCCGTGAGAAAAAAAATGCAGTCTGGTGCGTTCTGGTACTGAAATAAAAGTGTAGGCTCGTACATAAAGTGACTAAAGTGTCTTAAGGAAGCTATGCCTTTGTAAGTATTACTTCTGTAAGAACCGAGCAAATGAACCTCTCAAAGACACAATCACATCCGATCAGTGAAAAACACTGTCGTTCACTGAGCGGTTGTGTTGTCTCTCTATATATATCATCATGTTCTTACAAATAATGCATTAGTCTCCTAATTTGAATAAACGTTCAACGAACGTTACACTTCAATGAAAGACATTCTACAATAAAATAATGACAGTTCTACACGTGGTAATAGCATGAAACGTTGTAAATTCCGAGTACGACTAGATGTAAGAAAATATTCATATGGAACTCGCTGCCTGATCTAGTGTAATCATCGCTGGAACAATTATCATATTTGCAGCACGACCACATTGATACTGGAAGGACCAAGAGCTGATATATAATCACAATGCCATTCTTCAAACCGGAAAAAATAAAACAGTAAATTTCCAAACACGCGCAGAGCCTGTATGAAAAGCAGAGGGCCTTCTACAAGAAATCATCTTAGGGAATCTCAAGATTGAAGAAAAGTATGAGCGAAAAGATGATGGACGGATCGTAAACACTCAAACAATAAGCCAATGGACGCTCGCAATTCTTAATTTCCTAATCCAATGAAATCAGAGTATTGAAAAGGAAGTGACGTAATTTCAACGAAGATTTTAGGCGGGCGCGTTCTTGTATTTTTGGTGCGGAAAAGTGTTTCAAAAATGGCCGGTTAAAATTTTCCAAACCGGTCAATATAAAACGCTTGTCTTCTTGGAGACAACATTAAATAAATACAATGTTGAAGTTTACGCAATTTGTCATATGCTTAGGTAAGTGATATTTTGTAGATTTCGTTGGTCTTGGGTCAAACAAAACTCAAAATGTCGAAAAATGAGTTCAGTCTCAGAAAACGTGGATTTCTACGCGTTTACGAAGAATTTATTATACGCCGTTCAAGACCATTTCGCCTTGATCATACTATTTCCCTTTATCAAGAATGTACCTCTTAGCTAAATCATTGTGGTACAGTCAACTCGACAGTTCCGGATCACTAATAGATATAAGATCGTTTTTCTTGTATTAACCAATTTACTGTAGAAATTAACATATGGATTTAAAGTAAAATTCTTCCTCTGTCTATTCATACCAATGATTTACCGCTTTTATTTACCATTTTTCAGTTTTTGAAGAAAACAAGATCGGGGTCATCGCGACAGTTTCGGATCAAATGTGACAGTTCCGAATCACGTTAATTGTCATATCATTTATTGTAAAAAGGGTTAACTTCACAAAGGGACAATTAGAACAGAAAATAATATCATCAATTTATACTTTATTTTCATCAAACACATGCCTTGTGCGATTTCCCTTTAAAGAATCATTTTACTTTTTCCTTTTAAGATCGTACGAAAATGACCGGAAGTAATGTTGAGACGACCCCTATAAATCAAAGAGGTGATCCGAAACTGTCGAGTTTACCTGCCTTCATTCATCATGCAATTATACAATTCCAGACCCGTTTTAGCGTGAAAGTTTTGCATAAATACATTCTATTATAATTCTTCTTACAAATGATATCAAGGTTGAGTGCACATTATCTTTTTGAATGAGCGTCTAAATCGCCGAAAAAAAATATCGTTGAAATTAGGTCAACTTCCGGTGACTTGTCTCGGTCATAATTAACTGTTCCAAATTGATTCTGATCGCTTTACCAGAAGTGGAAATGTTATCCTGGTTTTGTCAAGAGCTAATTGAATATGCTAAATGACTGTTAAGTTTTTAAGGCCAGAGTTTCTTCGCATTCATAGAAATTTGACAACAAACATAAGATGATCCGGAACTGTCGATGATCCGAAACTGTCGAGTTGACTGTACTTACTAAGTAAAAAATCGTATCTCAAATTGTTTCTGTGTTTGCTTAGGCAAATCATTATTTTCACGCATTATGTTTAATGACTACAGGTGTATGAACTCTATGTTTCGCTTCTATCTCAGGACTGAACGGTTGTGCACACGAAAAAAAAGCTTTTACAGGTGCAGGACTTACAAAGAAATGTTTGAAAACGGTCAATCATTGCCTTGACCCTAGATTTATTGATAAACTTTTGCAATCACACACACACACACACACACAAAATTGATTATGAACTAAGCCTTGACTGGGTCTACTCTTTCAAAGCTAAAGTGGAAACATACATTGGGCTGATTTTTCTGTAGGTCAATTGACTAAATATCGTATCTAAGGGGTCCCAGGTTTGAACAGTACTGGGTTTGAACAATGCATTTGAATTGTTGACACAGCATTTAAGCTCATGCCATGTACACAAATTTTTAATGTATCAGTTTTTGATGGTGCACATTATAAAGTTATTACTGCTTTTAATTTGTCTACACAAGTTGTTACGAGGTTACAAGAAAACACTATCAAGGATGCTATTGTCTAATCTTAATATTCTTTATTTCCTTTTACTTTTCAGGACTCTTACAGAATGTCTGGTGTAGTAAGTGGTTTCTTTTCTTTTTTCTATTTTTGCATTTAAAGAACACTTCAGTGCCATGTTAATTTGCAGAACGCATGGGTCTCATGACCATATATTTTGATGCCACGGAAACCCTGTCACCAGCAAAGCATAACTTTAATGGCTCACATGATAATGATGGGACAGATGTTAAATTGTTGATTGGCTTAGAATGATCTTCCCTCCTTTTGATATTATCAGTGTTATATGAAATGCAACCAATTTTTTCTTCATGAGTATTGGGGAAAAACAACCTTTCGTGACTAGATCCATGTTGGCCGGCCTAGTTATTAGTGTTGAGGATATGGGATTGGACTTTGAGTGTTCATTTCCAAATATAGGCTAATTATTTCAGTGTGAAGTATTCTTGGGCAAGAGACTATATTTCTAGCCTAATACTTGAAAATCGCTCTGAAAAAATGAATAAGCTAAGTTTTTGATAAGTTTAATTCAGTTTCTTTGATAAAATGGAAAATGTATCTAAAATCAATTTAGATATATACCTATTTCATCTAGTATGCTGATGACATTCTTGCTTTTATGGTTATTCCCATAACATGTGCTCGATCAATCTTTACTTAACATATAACAATTGGAATAGTTGATGCCATTACTTAACACTTATTTGAAAATAGGGGGAGCTATAAAAGGCACCTTCCCAATTGGATTTTTTCCCCTCAAATTTTATGCAGTTTTCCCAATATTGAAAGTCACCAGCCGGTTTGGGTTCCCAATTGAACAATTAAACTTTTCAAAAACTCTACCCAATTCAAAGAAAAAGGGAATGCAGGGCCTTTTTCCTAGAATTGGGAAGATGCCAAGACCAGTAAATTTGGGAAATTGTATCAATGCAATTGCTGAATTGGGAAACCAAAAAGCAAGAGTTACTTGTTTTTTTGGAGGGGAAAACTGCATGATTTTTAAGAAATTTCAAATTGGGAAGGTGCCTTTTATGGGCACCTGTCATATATGGTGGAAAAACCCTGGAATGTATTAATCACATTTGTTTATTTTACTTTTCTTATTTACAGCCTACAAAATAGAGTTTCATCAAGATTTCAGTCCCCCACTAAATATCCCAACAGACTGCAAACTATTGAAATACACCCTTCCACTTGGTCGTCAAAGCTCTGTTCCTGTCACAGCTTACCTGAAGTATACAAGTAATAACACCATCGTATCAAAATGGGACAACTCAATGGCAAAGTTTGACATTGAATCGGTCGATTCAACTTCTAAAACAGCAACTGGTGATAGTTGGTTAACATCAGGTGGAGAGTTGTGCCAATGGGGTGTCCAAGGACTGTTTCCAAGGAGAATCCAGAAGAAATTTTTCAGGTTAGTATTTTTGTGCACACATCAAGGGTTTTTAAGTATGCAAGACTGTACATTGTAATTCCTTTGCAAATGTGAAGCACTTACTATTGTGTTGAACCCATGAAACAATAAGGAGTGTAGACCCATACTTGCTAAGAATAGAAAATTCCCGTTTTATGCATGAATCCCTCCCAGGGGTGGCGAAATCTCTAAAGAAAATCACTTGTCCACGGACAAGTGATTCGAAAATATCACTTGTTCGTACCCAAAGTGCACTTGTCCGTATATTGAGTCGGGGATAGAAATTAACTTTTCAAACCAGGTTGTCCGGAGTGAAATATATATAAAAAAGATGGCATTTATATTAACAGTATTTAATATAACCAATAAGAAAATGAAACAACACCTAACTTCAGTATTAATTAAGGCAGCTTAAAAGTTTTAGCTAGATCTCTGCCCCATACACAGATAATTAAAAATACAAACAAACGTTTATCTTCTAACTAGAGTCTGCAAGTATTAGCCAAATCAGTCTCATGCTTGAAGCAGCTTTAACTCGTTCAGCCCTGGTGATGTGTTGAGTCATCTCGAGACACGATATGTTACATTTTAGCAGACAATAACAGTAACTACGACTCGACCGTAATGAAATTTAGTAAGAGTTGCATCCCTTCTCCCGCGTTTGGTCCGATACCGCGACAAAAAGATTGATATTTAGACCTAACCAAACGGACATATGTAAACATCAGCTTTCTAAAACATTCATTGAAAAGTCAATATTGGCTTTGATTAAAAGTAAAAACGTCGCTAGATTATTTTTTTTGTGACTCAGAAATCTGGATTTTTCACTTGCCCACGGACAACCCAGATGGAATTTTTCACTTGTCCGTTGACGAAAATGTACGACTCGGACAATTGATTTTGCCACCCCTGCCTCCAATTATGAAAAACATGTTAAAACATAGGGAGACACCATATCATCATGACAATTTAATGCCTGCATTATTTATTAGTTTCATAATAAAGCTTTTGCTCACAAAATGTATAGCAGTAAGCACACAATTCCACTTCATTGTTTACATCGAGCTACCAGCCCTTTTTATGCAAGTTTGGGGAAGTATAAAAGATCACAAGTATTACTTTCATGGTCTCTAGGTAAAGTCATATATTTCCCATACTTTTATAAAGGTCATGCTTTTTTTTTTTTTTTTTATTCTTGACACAATAATGTCAAATCTAAGAAAAATAGGTTAAAGAGTTTTTGGAATAAGGGTGCGTCAGCACCTTAGTCCATTGAATTTACATACCACTTTTTGAGGGACAGTACTTTATCGATACATAAACAGCGGTCTGACCCCAATTACTCATTAACCATCCACCTTCACTGTGCAGACTAATACCTTCGTGGAACTCAGTGTGCGAAATTCAATTTTTAAACCACTAGCCCATTCGGACTACCAGATGGGATTTTTCACTAGCCCGAACCACAGTTTACTAGCCCAAACTTTGTTTAAAAGACATTTAATGTTATATTCAGGAAACAACATTAACATTTAGATATACTCAGTGATTTTTTTCTAAATCAAATCAATGGGCTTATTTAACCAAAACTTAAAAATCAATTTCTCGCTTTGTTTTGCTCTATATTATTATAGATGGTCGAAAAATAGACTATCGTTCAGTCTCTGTTCACAGAAATTATAATTATAGTCATGGTGGTAAAAAGAGCAGCTGTTTTCCTCGAGATGTTGCCCAAAGAAATTTTTAAATGTATCCTCAATCATCTTGCTTTAAACACACCTTAGTCCTTCAGAGCTATCAGCGCTTTGATTAATAAAGAAATCTATGACTCTAAACTTGCAGCAATCGATGTTACGGCACCAATAAGTTGTCTGGATTTACAACAGACCGTGGTGTCCTAAATGTTGATGGATTGTTTCATGATCATACCAATGGCACGCTTCCAACTGGTTTGAGGATCTACATTATAACTGTCCATTTGGCCGACAATACCACTGTTACAGCTGAGAGTCATCCATTTCGAGTTGATCGTAAGTATTCAATTTATTTCATTATAACTGAAGAATGTTTTGAATAATAATAGAGCCTTCCATTACAAAGTAATTCAATGTTGAAAGCATGGTCAATTTAAATTGTAATAAAGGGTTTACAGAGCTCCGGATTAGATTTCGGGTCAATCATTTTCAAGTAGGTTTTTTTTTTTTTTTTCAAACAATCAAATATTTCATAACAAACTTGCCTGTAATCTCTGGTGACTAATGCCGTGATCTGTTTTTTCATGATGCCTTCATGTTTTGATTTGACTATCTTTGATTCGGCTTCATCAGCTACTTTTGACACACTATCAAATAAGACACTGCCAACAAAAGACTTAAGACTTTTTTCTCGGCGCCAAATGAACCAAAGTATGCTTGGCTCTGTTGCAGAATTAAGTTTCTTTTGAACTCCTCCACGTTTTGCGGCCAACATAATTGATATTGTTAAAGGGAGAATGGAAATGATGAAATAGACTTTGAACTGTCTCTTATCTATTGAATGTGGGACGGTCATAGGGTTTATGTATAAATACTACTTCTACAGTCTCGCTGTGGAAGCCGGCTTTTATGGGTGATTCGGTAGAGTGGTTGGCTTTCTCTCGAAGATAAGCAACATAAGTACGTGGATGGGTGACCCACGATGGCTTTACTCGGAGAGGGACCCGATACACATTACACTTGCCGCGATGAACGTTGCTTAACTTCAAGAGAAAGCCAACCACTCTACCAAATCACCCATAAAAGCCGGTTTCTTCAGCGAGACTGTAGAAGTAATATTTGTACATAAACCCTATTACCGTCACAAATGTATATTGTGGAACATAGTGGGGCTTGTAGACAGCGGGGGAGCAGTTTGATGAAATTAATGGTATTAACCACTAATTCTTGGATCCGGTATCAGAAATCTCTGTATCATTTGATTTACGCTGCGCAGCACTCGGGAAATATGTAGGATCAAATAACGGTCACTGTTGGTTACTCTTTATCTCAATTTGTTTTGGTATCATGTATTTTGATTTTCAAAACCTTTTTCTTTGTAAATAATTCATAATAACGATAACACAAATCTTATCTGGAGTTCAGGGTTTTAATATAAAGGAAATGTATGTATTACTGTGCAACAGTAAGGAATTTTATGTCTGACAATTTTTTTTTATACAAGTTCCGATTATTAGCATTACAAATGTTTCACAATGGATTTGTTTCATACAACCACCTCAGTCTTGTATTTAATTGAAACTGGAGAATGTATACCAATAGAGTAAGAAAACAAATAGAAAGTAAATTTCATATTTCATAAATTAATTCTAGACCCTGTGTGCAATGTCTTAACCCTTATAGTGCTGGAACCCACTTCATGCTTATTCAAACAGGTTAGATCCAGGCCAGCCACCAAGTTAATTGGCGGCTTGCCTGTGATCTGACCTGTTTCTAAGTATCTTTCATCAACAAAATTAAGCAGACATTTAAGGTTTTGGAAAGCAGACGACACAAAAAGCTGTTTTTTAGTAATTATCCAGCATTCTAAGGGTGAACTACTTTAATCAACTTTGTCAACCCACAAATTTTCTTTTATAAATTTCAGCCCCTGCTGCAGAACTAAAGATTGTGTCTGAACCACCAACTGAAGTTGAAGCTCAGGAGAAGTTCAGCGTTGGTGTTGAAGTGGTTGACAAAGACGGCGTACGTTTGACTACAGGTGCAGATTCATGCCTGTTTGCTGAAATCCAAGTCTACTGGACCAAGGACACTACCATATTTTACCATAAAGAAATTAAGACAGAACTAATGCACTCTGAAAAGGTAAGTTACATGGCCATTCAGGGGATTCTCTCCAACTTCTCATTTGGGATGTCCAAAGACCCTTTTGTTTTAGTTTTTAGCCATAAATCACGTCTAACACTGTGATTTCTCTACTGAGTATTGGATGTAACGCCTTTATAAAACTGCATGGGTTATCAAATACCGCCAGATCTAGAAAAATGATTGCCAACTCATGCAAAGCACACAATGTGGCTATCATTGGCAAAAGAAGTTGGGAAAAAAGCAAAAATACCTGTGGCGTGGCCATATTGTTAGGACATAAGATTGTAAACATTTGTCATGTGATTCCCACGCCTGCTAATCATGTAGGGCGATGTGCTGGCAAACATGCAAAAGTTTACAACCTGAGGGCAATTTCTGTAATATCTTTTGTAAATTTCAGATACGTATGCGTGGTGATAATTCACTGCAGAAGGCTTCCATGTACACTTATGTGATAAGAGAACAGATGAGCGGTGGTCAAGCGACGTTTGCAGACATTGAAATCTACGATGTGACAAACTCCGTTCAATTAAACGTTACTTCGTTCATGCAGTCCTTCCCTTTTTCAAGAAGACCAGATGACTATACAGACTTGGGTGGTATCATTCGAGATGTAGTTGGGGGAACAGAGGTTTTCTACATGAATGCAACCTATCCTTTGTCGAAGGCTGTAAAGCTAACAAATAGCATAAATGTAACAGGTAATGCCCATTTTAAGATTTTTTGTCTTCATAAAGAGTTTGGCATATTGTTTTTACGCTAATGAATAGCAAAAATGTATCAGTTAATGTCCTTTTACAAGATGAAATCAGCAAAATGCCAATGTTAAGCTTGGGTAAACTTATGAGTGTGCCCCTTACTAGTGTCTGGGCTTGATTTTTAAATAGATTTTGGATTAATGGGCAAAGTCAGGACTTGTTTGTCAACACATTAACAAAGCTCTATAATTAAATGTTTTAAGAATTGACTAATCTTAGATGTAATAGCAACACTTTCTCTTGTGAATGACCCAGTTGTATATCTAATGCCAAACACCCGACACATATAGAAATAAGCTAGCTTTTCCTTGTTTTTATAATTTTTCAGAGCAAACAGCTGCCAAGATCGTAATTGTTGACAAAGCAGGTATAGATACAAAACAAGGAGCTAACTTTCCCATTAACAACATAGTGATTGAAGTCCGAGATGGAAACGATAATAGAATCTACTCTGGCAGAGATTCTCAATTGGTAAGAGCATATAATTGTTTGGAGTTTTTAATATTTGAAGGGTTTTATGCATGTGGATGTTGGCTTAATATTCTGGTTATTTTTCAATTTCTCATCTGCGTCCTATAAGGTGTTTTAACCCTTAGAGAGCTGGAACTGACTCCATGCTTATAAGCAAACATGTTGGACCCAGACAAGCCGCAAGGTAATTTTGTGGCTGGCCTGTGATCTAACCTGTTTGCTACTCTGAGTATCTTTCTTCATCAAATTAAGCATAAATTTAACTTTTGGAAAGCAGTCAACATCAAAACCTAGTTTAAGAAAATTACCCAGCATTCTTAGTCTATGGGTTAAGATCTGTCAGGGTCTTATCTCCTTCAAGGCTTTTTCATGTTGTGTTAAAGGGGTCTATAAAAGGCACTTTTACAATTTCTTTATTATAATTAAGTTTTTGGTTTCCCAACCCAGCAATTTCACTTATACAACTTCACAAAACTAATAGGACTTGGCCTCTTTCAAATTAAAGGAAAACAGACCCTTCACATTAACTTGGGAAGAGGCCTAGGCCAGTTAATATTTTTGGTAGTTTTGCGGCTGAAATCGCCTTATTCTGAAACCAAAAAGCTGGTGTGACTTACAATTTTTGTGATAGCCGTTTTATATGCCCCTTAAATAACTGGGAAATCCCCTGTCTGGTTGCATTTCACATTTTATGATTTATTTAACCCAGTTTATGTGCTTTCCTAATAATATTCCATTTGAGATGTTGCCCTCCCCTGAAACTGACCTGTGTTTAATGCACAATTATATTTAAACTTTGATCCTCTGCCTCCCTTTCTTGATTTGGACAATCCCTCCTTGTAAATCTTAATAATACACAGACCAATCAAAGGATACTGATAGTGTTAATCCTGATTTTCTCAATCTTTAGGTCATAAATGTGACGACCACACCACCCAGTGCATGTCTCTCGGTCGACTCACAGCAGGTAACTACAGAGCAGGGGATGGTGGCATTTGTGGGATCCATCTGTGATCCGATTGCTTCCGTCACCCTTCATTTTGCTGCAGACAGTATTATAGGCGCAGGTGCTATTGCTGGTGATCAAACAGGGGCTATTGAGATAACAAGTGAGTTATTGAATGTAAAATAACCTCTTATCTTACGTTGCTTTATACATGCATGGTCATGATTTTGTGCTTTGAGATTTTGAATTTTTCCTCTTCATACTGAAGAAGTTTAAAGTCATGCTTCATTACTTTCAGGCTTGAGAATTCCTTAATAATGGTAGGCCTGTTTATATGCATGTGTGTATTCACATTGATAAGGACATTTGCAAATCACAATCAGTCCAAAAGTCGTTGGTCAGAACTTTATCCCACTATGAGATCTCTAGTTACTATTTATCAGTTACAGCTTAAAAGGTTTCAGAACCAGCAGTTTCTGTGTAGGCTTGTTTTGAGTTTAATGAGAGAGAAAAAAGTAACCTTAAATGCTGTTGGCATTCTTTCCTTTTGTGGTACTAATGGGCTTCTAATCTGATCACAAAATATTATTTTTCATGACTTTCAATGAATCATCTTCTTTATATGTTTTAGATTGAACTCAACAAGTCATCAAGATTTCATTTAATTGGTAATATTACTTGCATTTTTGTCTTAAGATGTGTGCAGATTCCTAGCTTCAGAAGGTTGAAGTGGTATAAAATGATTGTTGAGAATGTACATTTGCATGATAAATCATATTTTTAATGTGCTATGGGTTGAAAAGAGAATTTAAATCAAGAAAAATCCCATTTTTAAGAGCTTTCCATACTTTAAACAGGAAAATTTTAAAAATTGAGATGAAGTTTTGTAGCAATAGCTTTCTCTCAAGAAGTTTTTCACATACCTTGTATCTGCTTCATTTTAGAAGGATAAATAAAAATGTTCACTTGGCAATCATCATTGATATCATATATAATGATGTTCATAGTGTAAAAAGACAACAATCTTGAAATAATGTGTCATAAAATTAACAAATATTTTATTCTTTACAGATGAAATTCACCTTGCCAGCTTTACTGATGTGTACTATTCTGGAAGTGACAACAACATTGGACCTAATATAGACTCATTTTCTCACTTTGCTGCTGATGATGTCAATAATAATCCGAATATGTTAGCAGGTAGGCTGCTTTTTATGATCACAAAGAACATCATAAAGAAACATCTCCTTAAAACATTTGTTCATTGTAATTTTCCAATACAAGCGTTTCATCTACAGACAGGTCTGGAGTAAAACTCATTTTGCAGGAAGTAAAACTTAGCTACAAAAGTTTTGTGATTTTGAAAAAAAAAGGTATATGACAATGGGATTACCATATAAAAGAAAGTTAAAAAGTGAAATGGTTGAGTAGCTTTATCTAAATATACCTTTGTTACAACTTGAAAAAGCGCTAAGTAATAAATTGCTTTATTTTGTATATTGTTTTTATTGAATAAACCTTCAGACTTCAATATTGGGCAAATCTCCCTTACCTGTTTTGTTTTATTCTCAAGACCAATATTTAGGGCATTCAGGACTGTCTTGACAGATTATTTGAGTACCCTAAAATAAGATTTACCAATTGTGGTAAATACCAGTACTGCAAACATTGGACACTATTAGGTATTCCATTTTTAACTCTGACCTTTTTTGTTTTTGATTTCAGGAAGATCAGTTCTTTTGCATTCTTACGATACAGATAATAACATCCAGGAAACGATCAAACAGTACAACATAATGATGGATTCAAGCAAGGTAAGTATTCAGTCTGGTGTCATACTGTCCATCAGCTTATGTGCAGTTTAATTTTCCAGTGATATATCCATTATCAGTAGGGTTTTCACTCGGTCTATGCTAATTATGGGGAGGGGGGGTTTGGGCTTTTGACCCCTTAGATGTGGAATTTCTGAATCGAGAATAACAATATTTATTTAGAGATCATATTCCAGGAGTTGGGGGCCAGGAAAAACCCTGAATCAGTAATTATTACTGTAATCAAGATGTTGTAAGCTCTCTGTTTCTAATAATCTGTTGAACTTTTCCAAATATCAGAGTCTAATAAGTGCAATTTTTTCTATTTTTGATTATAATGAACTTGAGCTATTTGTTAAATGTCCCATTGAATTATATCTGAAAATATTTAGAATGACAAAGGTCTAAAAAGTGTCAATTTTAACGTAATAAAGTATTGATTTCAGGATGACCCAAGTAAAAGAATACGAGGAGTTATTGGATTCGGTTCAAACACTTTGTCGTTAAAAATGCAGCCATGGCTAACGCAGGATCAGATGCCTCAGATAGCTACAAGGGAGGACCAGTATGATTTTGGTGACAAGGTATACATTTTTGACTATTATCTATTCATTTTTTCTTTCGTTTTACATTGAATGTGAATAAAGCTTGAAGCTTGTTCAAAGTCACTCTTGATGACTGCTGCCTGGATGCTAAACCAGTACTCATGCCTATTTGTGGTTTATTCCTGGGAATTCGAACCCGGGACCCTCGTTGCAAAAGGCAGGCACTACCTCTGCACCAATGTCGCCATATATACTTCTTCATCAATAAGTCCAAAACAAACATTGCTTTTGAATGTGGGCATTTCTGCAGAGGTTGCCCATTTGATAGAAAAGATGTGATATGACAATGTCTTGGATTGCATTGTGATCTGTTAAATTGTATTCACAATAAAGGCCCTAACCACAAAGATAAGGCCTTTTCACTCACAAATCAAAAGGAAAGTTCAAACTCCAATTTTGATGCAAAGTTAATGTCAAGTGTAAATAACCTAGTCAAAATTGTGTTCAAATTAGATTTAACAAAATAACTGTGCAGAACAATTGTTATGAAAGAGAGGGTTTTCTGTAAAATAAATTGGCCATTGTTTCTTCAGTTTACAAATCCAATATGGTTTTGAATTGTAAGTACTACAGATTCCAATGGCCATGTTGAAGAAAGATCCATCTTTAACTAAAAGAATATCTTCCTTTGAATACAAAACTGAGTGAATGACAACTTGAACCTTAAATTGTTTGAAATTATCTGAACCCAAAATTTTACATGATCACATTGCCATGGGTGAAAGTGTTCAGGATTATTCCTGAAATTCAGGTTTTTGAAAGTTTTTGTCCCTATAAATGCTATAGGAAACATGCCTTTTCAGGATAATGAACAACAGATTCCAGGTTTTTGAAATTCTTCTCTTTTCACCCAGGCATTGCACTTACAAAACTTAGATTTTGACCAAAATTTTAAACTCTTTACAGACTCTTTATCCATACTACAGTCGAGTCAACTGGGAGATGGGTGCATCAACTCACAGTGTCATGATGGCTGTTCGAGATAGGGGATGGATGAAAATTGTAAGAGCCTTTATCTGTCAACAGGACTTTTTGTGTTATAAACAATAGGCTAATAAGATGTCTTCCCAATGGAAAATTTCTTCAAAACCATGCAGTTTTCCCAGAAATTCAAAGTCACGCCAGCTTCTTGGTTTCCCAGTTTGGCAACTTTAGCAATATTACTTCGCAGAATTTACAGGCCTAGTCCTCTTCACAATTCAAGGAGGAAATAAGCCTTGGTCATGTCACTATCTGTTAAATGCTAACTGCAGATAGCAAACATGTCTTTAGTATTGAATTAAGATCTACTTTATGAAAAAGGGGTTTTGACTGCCCACTTATAGGCAGTACTTGTAAAATGTATACACAAGTATTTGATATTGTTGAAAAACCATTCAATAACTAGAATCGTGGCAACAAGGTCAAAGAAAACAAGGTTGTCTCCAGTCTTTATTGGATTTTAAACCATTCCATTTGTTTTCCATTTTAGATTTATCATCTTAATTGTATTTTCCTTTGTAGATTGTTATGAGGCAAATTGATTATGACATCAGCAAGATCTTCTACACAAAAGCCAGGGAATTTGGTATTGAAATATCAGAGGTAATTTAGAATAGTTGAAATTTGTAGAGAATTTTCTGTCTTTCTCTAGATACTTGCATTTTCATTTAAGTTGCTTTATATGTAAAGTGAGTTGATGGTTTTTTATTGTCCTCATAAAAAGGGTACTTCCTACTTTTGCCGTTTGGATAAGTGCAATATCTAGTCATACCTAACAGAACAGGAAATATAGGGTTCAAATAATGAGTCTGAAAATTATCTGAACACCTATAAACTTTGTGGGTGATCATGCGTCTGAGCTGTTGCAGGGCTGTGATATGAGGATACTATTTCAAGTGGTTTCAAACTTAAGGTATTTCCACCCCTGATTGAAAACTTGTAATTTGCTTCGGTTAGAGAATAAATTGAAATGTAAATCATGAAAGCATTTATCATTTCAAAGGCATTCACCTAGCAACTAGTGACTTCCAAATTTGTCTGTTTTGGCATCTATATTTTCAAAATGATATCAATGGATTCTTTTATTGAATCCATAGTGATTACCTCCCCATGTCAAGTTTTACATTGAAATTAAAATTACATAAATGAAAGGCGGCAAATGAAACTTTCAATCCATAGAAAATTCTTATGATATAAAACTTGATTTTTATAATGGCATGTGTTCTGTTTCAACTTTGACTTTGTAATTATATACATGTATATATATATTTTTTTTTTCACTTCTCCCATATCTAGGTATAAACCATTCTGACAGTTCCATGAATAACTTCACAAACTATCGCTCCCAAAATTTGCAGATATGTCCAAAAATTATTCTGAAACATTTGCAATTTTGCTTTTATTGTAAGTATGTCTGAAACAAGCTATAATGTAAGGATACTATCTCAAGTGGTTTAAACCATTACAAAACAATATCCACATTTAACCACTTTGTTGCAGACAACTCTTGAAAACATTGTGGGAAAAGGAGCAATTGCTTGTAACAAGCAATTTCTCCTTTTCCCACAATGTCTTTTTCCCTATCGAAAGATTATTTTCCAATTAGTTTTCATAATACTTTGAAATGTCATTTGCAAACTCTTTCAATTTGTGACAGTCCAAAATTTGGCGTTTGGTAAAGGGTTAAAACCTAAAGATTAATTTCCTCACTTTTCCCATTTCTAGGTAACTATTCCCACTGTTCCGATGAGTAAATTTGGACAACATGGGGTGTTGCAGAAGGAGATGCAAAAAGTCAAAGATGCAAAAACCAGAATCATCTGGGTGTTCTGTTTAGCACCACAGTTGTACAAACTCATCAGAGAAGCCATTGAGTGAGTATCCTCTAAATTTGAACTTATAGTTTTATAGTTACTTCTAGAGCAATAAGTGCTTTATTATTTTCTTGCTTTATAACAGGGGCTATGAATGGCACTGTCCCAAATAGAAATTTCTTTGAAATCATGCTGTTTTCCCAAAGTCTGCTTAAAATAAAGTTTGAGATATTTGGGACTGCATTTTCCGAAAGACAAAAATCTTAAAGTATGGGACTGTGGCATTGTAATTCAATTTTGCGGTCCCAAATATCCTGACTTTTTTAGCTGCAGACTTAATGATGCAATTTTGGGTTTACGGCCCTTGTCTTGGTTTCATTGAAATAAACCAAATATTGACGAAGAAATGGATAAAAAGTCTTACATGATGCAAGTGTTTACATCTGAAAAGTACTGCCCAAGGGTTGGTTGGTCACTATGACCCTTATAAAGGGCATTTGTATATTATACTACTAAGTGTTTTACAATACAAATGAAATAATTTTTGGTATTTTATTTATTCAGGTTTGGTATTGCACCTATCAACGGATATCAGTGGGTGGCAATGGGCCTCACAGCTTGGCACGTCCCATTCTCTAACCAGATATCAATTTGCAGTGACATGGTAATTAATAATTTTCTGACAATTTTGTATTGTTCTAACACTCATCAGTGACCTAAGTTTCAAGGTTGGTCTTGAAAAATTATGAATTGCAAATGAAGGCTAGAAGATGCTTAAATTTTGAAAATAAACTTGTGTTTTTTCTAGAATTGAGAATTTTTCGAGAATAACCAAATTTGAACATGAGTTATTTCACATAGTATAAGCTGTTGTGAGACATTGCATTATTCGCAAAAACACATTTACAACCAGCATCATTGAGAGCAGTTCATTTTGTTCAGATGCCTGTTCATCCTGGATTGTTTCAGCAATGATTATTTTAAAACAACCTTATCACCTATATCGTATATATAGTGAATCTTGTGAAACAATTATTCGATAGATAAAGATATAAAGTAGATGTGCATAAAGAACTTTTGTCCCTGCTACCAGATTGTAAACAGAGTCCTACCACTGATGTGTAGCTATATATAGCCTGGTGTGTTTTCAGTTGTGCGAGACTTGTGATGGACGAGCAGGGCTTTTTGCGTTATATAACAGCATGAAAGGCACATTCCCAATTGGAAATTTCTTTAAAATCGTGCAGTTTTCCCAAACACTCAAAGCCATACCATTTTAAGGCTTCCTAATTCAGCAGTTTCAGTGATAAAATTTCCCTAATCCAACAGGCTTGGGCCTCTTCCCAATTGAAGGGAAAAAGCCCTGATGAGTAACACCCCTTTGCTCTTTAGTACAGCAAATGACGGTTTTGTCAAGGAAAAAAAACAGTATTATATCAGTTCTGAAATAATCCCTGTTATCTATTTTATTACTCTCTTTTCTTTTCTCTCAGAAACCTCTTTGCACAGTTGGTCTAAAAGGAATGGCCAACTTTGACAGTACCTACTACCTGGCTGGTTTAAGAACTCCCCTTTGGGAGCCAGTTCTTACGAGACACATCAAAAAAGACAGAATGTTTGTGAAGGGTACCATTTCCAAGCACACTTTGATTATTGCCACATCAGCGTTTGCACTGGGATATGATGCCATGTTGTTATATGCACAAGGACTGCACAAACTCGTTGATGAGAAGAAAACAATCACTGGGAAATCTCTTGCAGACGCTGTTAGAAATGTATGTAAACTCTGTATGTTAATTGTTTTAAGAAACTTGTCCTCTTTAGAAAATCTATTAGAGATCATTCTCCTTACCAGCATTCTAAGCCATCTGAAATTGAAATATTCTTACATTTTTTTGTTCAAGTCCTTCTTTAAATTCATAGTAGTTTAATTGTACATACTAGCTATTTAAGTTTACATGCATTTAAGGTCTTTTTTTTTTTAAATTTTATACAAAGCCCTTAAAACCATATCTTGCCAGAGAACAATAATGCTATTTGAGCAATAAAATTTTGCCATGTTGGCTTTCAATAATGTGGGGGGAATGGGTTGAGAAACTATATTTCAAGAATTATAGAATCCCCCAATCCATTGTCATTTGCATTAGCGTTGATTTCTCGAGATAGACATATTGCCACCTAAAGCCATAGTTTTGCCTTTTTCAAGACGACTTTCAAAAAGCATGGTGGCAAAAGGAGATATTGCTTGTTACAAGCAATTTCTCCTTTTGCCATTATGCTTTTTCAATCTAGTCACATATTACAACATCAGAAATGAAAGGTTTTCCACATTTTACAAAGCTTTTCAAAAGTTGTTTGCTTCAAGTAAAATCAAAACAAAGTTGTTTGCAGGTGGTAAAGATTTAATATTTCGCTTTTGCCGTTTGATCGTTCCAGGTAACAATAACGGGTCTGACTGGTGAAATCACTTTGAATGAAAAGGGAAATCGTCCTGGTTATAGAGGATTCCTTGAGATTACAGATCCAAATCCACCCAAGTTTGGTATTGTTGTATCTGCGGTGAGTCTCTGTTTATCATATAACTTTTTTTGCAGATTTTTAGCTCACCTGAGCTCTGCTCAGGGTGAGCTTTTAGGATACTTGAATGTCCGTCAGGTGTGTGTGTGTGCGTCGTCAACAATTTCAGCGTTTACACTCTAGAAGCCACATTTTTGGCCCATTCTTCCTGATACTTGCTCAGGATATTTACCTTGATGATATCTCGATCGAGTTTGATCATGGGTGGGGTGGGGTCAAAAAGAAGGTCACTAGGTCAAATCTTAGTAAAATCTTGTTTACACTCTAGAAGCCACATTTTTGGCCCATTCTTCCTGATACTTGCTCAGGATGTTTACCTTGATGATATCTCGATCGAGTTTGATCATGGGTGGGTTGGGGTCAAAAAGTAGGTCACTAGGTCAAATCTTGTTTACACTCTAGAAGCCACATTTTCTGCCTAATCTTGATCAAACTTGCTCAGGATAATAACCTTGATGATATCTCGATAGAGTTTGATCATGGGTAGTGTGGGGTCAAAAAGTAGGTCACTAGGTCAAATCTTAGAAAAATCTTGTTTACACTATGTGAGCCACATTAAAGGCCCATTCTTTATCAAACTTACTCAGGATGATAACCATGACAATATCTCGATCGAGTGTGATCATGGGTGGGCTGGGGTAAAAAGTAGGTCACTAGGTCAAATCTTAGAAAATCTTGTTCACACTCTAGAAGCCACATTTTCGACCCAATCTTGATCAAACTTGCTTAGAATGATAACCTTGATGATATTTCAATAGAGTTCGATCATGTGTGGTGTGGGGTCAAAAAGTAGGTAACTAGAGAAATATTACCTTGATAATATCTTGACCGAATTTGATCATGGGTGGGGTAGGGTAAAAAAGTTCACTAGGTCCACTCTTTGAAAATCTGGTTTACACATTAGAAGCCACATGTCAGGATGTTTACCTTGATGATATATTGATCAACTTCGATCATGGTTAGGTGGAGTCAAAAAGTAGGTCAGTTCTGCTTCAAAATGGCATATTATGTTTTCTTGATGATATGTTGGTCGAATTAGATCATAGAAGATGGGATGGGTTTAGAAAAATGGTCACTATGTCACATCATAAATTACTATTGTTTACAATATTATGGTAAAAAATTTGACCCAATCTGTCTGGAACTCGCTTTCTCTTACCCTTCAAAGTTTCTTAGAATATTTGCGTAAGTTTGATAAATCTTGTTTACATTCTAAAGGCAAAACTGTTTGTACAATGTATATCAAAGAGGTCTACAGCTTAATTTTTTAAGACATCCAGAGTGCTGATCAAACTTGCTCAAAATGTTAACCTTGATAATATCTTGATTAACTTTGATCATGGGTGGAATGGAATCAAAAAGTAGTTCACAAAGTCAAATCTTAGAAAACACCCGTTTACACTCTGAAAGCTACATTTTCAGCGCAATTTCATTAAACTTGCTCAAAATGATCAACCTGTTATATCTCAACCAAGTCAGTTTATGAGTAACTTGGGGTCAAAAGTAGATCACTGTCAAATTTAGACAAATCTTGTCCATTACTCATGTGTAACATTGTTGTAACCAACACTTTACAAGTGTCAGGTGAGCGATCCAGGACCCTCAGGGTCCTCTTGTTCTTCTTGTCAACAGCATATGAAAGAATGGCTGTAATTGTAGTGTTAAGATATATACTATCAACCGCAAAACAAGCTCTTTATCATTCCTCGTTGCAGTGATATCTCTTTCATTTTGGTTAGGAGCTCTCTGCTATCACAAAAAAATCCTTCCAGATCTTGAAGGATTATATTTTTTTCATCATGAATTTTGAATTGAAATCTGAATACAGCATTTTTCCAATTTTAGAAGTTGGACCTATTTGGCCTAATCATTACAAAAAAGTAATGGCAAAATATATTTATGTGTAAAAAACCGACAAGAGTTGCTAAAATCATAATCAAATCAGTTTGTAACATTATTTTTGTTTCCTTGTTGGTTTGCAACAAGTTGTCGTAACAGCCAACCCAGGAAAGGTTTATTCAATATAATGAAGCCGTAGTGTACATATAGGGGTCATGCTCTCGAAGTAATGGACATCAACAGTGTGTTTTCGTTATAAAAAAGATCGTCTCGAGGTAGATTCTATAATACACGTTTTGAAAACAAATTACATAGTAATGACTGACAATACTGACGAAATTGTCAATGTAATCTTGAATTTGATTTATCATTTATTTTCAAAGCATGGCATGTTGAATTCAATCATAAAGAACCCATTTCTTTGGCGTCTACACTAATTTGTTTTGGTCACATGACTGTATCTGTAGTCATGTGATTTCTATGATGGCAGTGATATTGTACTGTAGTGTAACAAAGGAAAGCATTCCTGCGCAGAGTTAGGCTCTTTATATTGATCCATTGCGATTAACATCTGATTTATTAGCCTTGTCAACTTTCTTTGACAAAATATCAAATATATATTTAGATTTAAGTAATTGCTTATATGTTTTTTTTCTTTTTCTTTAAATGCATACCGAAATATTGCACCAGGTATTTTCCATTAACAATCCTAGAATAAATGAAAACTTGTGTGAATCTGGAGATAATAAGTTTTAATCTTTTTAGAATTGGGCTTACAATTCTTTTTATCAGTATGCTTGAACATTATGTTACATTCTTTAACCGTTATAGCGTTTGAACCAACTTTATGCTTATGGAAACAGGTTAGATCCAACCTGTTTGCTACTCTGATTATCTTTCCTCTACAAAATTAAGCAGATAATAAAGGTTTTGGAAAGCAGACAACAAAAAATCAATTTTTTAGAAAATTACCCAGCATTCTAAGGGTTAATTTTAATTCCATTCTCTTTGCAGGTTGCCATTTTCCCAAGATTTTTTGAGATAGAATCTGATACTGCCACAACACAGCTTGAATTGTACGCCAAACTTCAGTGGCCTTTGTTCACGTACAGAGATGTCGACCCGCCCTACAAACCCTATAATCCTCTAAACCTACCAACTGATAAATATCTCAACAAGAGAATGTAAGTAAATAATTGTTTGGTTTGTTTGCACATCTATTAAACATTGCTCTTGATTTTAATTAATTTGACTTGTAGAAAATGGGATTTGGTTAATTACCTTTTTACAAAAAAAACTGTCGAAATGGATAAGACTTTGAACTGATAGCTCTAGGCAAAAGGGGAGCTTTTTTTATTCCTTTTTTATTTCAATGCTTAAAAAGAAATGTTCAAAATCATTGTAAGTGCGATTTTGCTCTTTAGTTAGATTTCCTCTCTTAGGCATGTTCCACCATGATCAATTTCCAATGGGAAAAATCTGCTCTACTCTAAGATAGCTCCGAGGCCATTTTATGTGCGAAATGATGCCGAAAATAGCTGTTTGCTGCACTTGTGATTGTTTGATGAAACGCTCATAGGAATTGTCGTAAGTTTGATGTTATCATCTCTTAGCTAAATGCACATAAGACATTAAATGAAACAGTCACTGATGTGTAAAGTATAAAGTGATTAATTTGCAGTTACAATGGCTCCGATGGTATGCTGGACTTTTATGAAGAACTTGTTCCAATTCCTCCTGAGACAAAGCCTCCAAAGAGGTGGCTTCTATTAGAGGAAGACAGTGTTGCTCCATTCTATTGTGAACAAGGATGTGGCGGTAACCAAACCAACCCCTATGACATTACCCAATACGCCAATGGGAGATGCATCAATATGAATGAATGCGAGTAAGTCTTTTTCATCCTTTTTCTATATGGTCTTACTGGATCAAGTATTGGATTTAAACTTATTTATTTGACATCTATTATGAAAAATGTTCTTACAACTTCAACTTATCAATTTTGCAGGCTTTCTACTGGTCCCTACTTTTCCTACTTTTCCCTACTTTTTTTTCTTAACCCTACTTTTCCCTACTTTTTTCAAAAATAGCCCTATTATCCCTACTTTTTCATTTTGCAAGTAAAAGAAATAAAATGTAAAATATAGACTTACATGATTCTTCTTTAGATATTTTGCAGAAATTCCATTCATTATGAATCTTTTGTAATGAGAACAGTTCAGATGTGTTTGGGGGATCACCTTGTTATGTCCATCCTTGAAAGCACTGTGGTTCCTTGGCTAGTCAGTACAGACATACTGGTCTTTAGGTAAGATAATATCTTTTTCACTGTGAAAATACATGTATGTTCTATTTAATCATATACATACATGCTTCTTGAAAAAGAGGTGACAGATATGCACGCTTCATCTAGACTTTACACTGCCAAGTTTCTTCTTTTCCCAATGATGCTACTAGCTGAGGGAACCCACAAATGCCATGCTGTGTTTTAAATTCGTAATTGCAGATGCTGCTTTCCTTTCTAACAAAATACATTTAAGTTTATATGTAAAGCTTGCTTTTCCTAACTGTCATATTAATCATAAATAATTTATTTTGTATGACCCCACAAAAAAGGGAGGAGGTGATTTGCCATTGTTTGTTTGTCAGTCCATCTAGCTATCCATAGCCCAAAGTTTGTGTCACGCTGAACTAAAAAAGTATAACTGCTAGAGCCATCTTTCTGTGAATAGTTGTCAGCATGTGCACTTGTATACCTGAGTATTTTGATGCAATTCAATTCAATTCAAGTTTTATTGTATTAAAGGGCCACCGGCCCATACACAAATAACATTTTTACATTCAATATACAACAATAGGTACATGTGTAAGAGGTACTACATAGTCTAACAATCATTGATTTAAGGTAAAGTCTGTAAAATTGACAAAATTCTTAAATAGCAGCTCAGTTTTCTTGTTCCATTATAAAAGCAAATGATAGGAATCTTTGTTACAGAGCCAAATTGTGAGGACATCTGTGTCCTATGGACACACATCTACTTTAAAATTATTAAATTGATTAGAATTTGATTAACATCATGGCATTTGTAGGTTGATATAAGACACTGCATTGACCAACTGCTTTGACCAGCCTTGAATTGCTTTGTGTCAATAGTATGTTGCAGCAGTGACATACAAACAACTTAGATCCATCATGTTTATTTAGCTAACTGTATTTACAGGTATTAGATGAATTAGTAACCTTGCAATAAATAATATTTTCTAACTGCTTATGATCATGGATACAACACACAATAGTACATTCCAATAGTCATTCTTATGTAGTATCTAATTTTACTTAACCCTTTACTCCATGTATACTCATTTTAACACCTTTACAAACGGAATAGACCTTTTTCTCTTTTTGCTTATACAATTATGATAAAAATATAATTCTTCACTTTTGTCTGTGGTGAGAAAACTCTTTGTAAGAACTAGTGCAAGAATACTTATATATTCATAGTGGGTGAAGTTTAGTACATATTCATGGAGGAAAGGGTTGATACTAAGGGTTTTTGTCTTTTGCCTTATAAGATTAACAGTGTATGTTTTGAATGTCATGTTCATTATTGTATTCCATTGTGTAAATTGATGTTAAATGAGAAATTAAAATTTCAGGTGCCTGTATTTCAAGGATGGGCAGAACAAGGCATTCCCACAGCATCAGATGGACTAAGATATGTATCAATTTAACGGTAATTCCAGCTGAAAAATGGTAATAACTTTCTTATTTAGCCCTACTTTTTAACAGTAAAAATCCCTACTTTTTGCTAAAATCTTGCCCTACTTTTGCCCTAGTTTTTTGTGGAGAGGCAGTAGAAAGCCTGAAAATTTTGATTCTTCTTCCTTGAGACGTAACCAGTACTTGTGAGGAATGTTGATTAATAAAGGTAGCTAAGTTGACCCTGCTACATCGGGACTTGAACCTACCACTGTCTTGTCCTGAGTTTGACGCTCTACCAATGTCCTCCATACCATTTTTGATTGTACATGAATATTGCCTTCAATACCTCTTACAGTGAGAATAACTCCAACAAACACTGGGGGGCATAGTTTTGTCATTTGGTCAAATTGCACATGTTTTTGAATTGGTGTGTATGATTTTTATCTAATATTCACATGAAGCTGCACTCACAAGCATCTGTTCTTAGGCTGATAGCTCACATACATAGTTTTCCCCAAAAGTTTTGATTCAGTATTTTCAACAGCTTTAGTATGACATTCTATTTCAAATTGTTCAAGCTGTGACGATGGTTATGTTGGTGATGACTGTGCAGAGATGATCTGTATTTGTGTCAAAGGTCATTGCAAAGTACCATATACCTGTATATGTCAACCTGGATGGACTGGCGCCAAATGTGATGTGGCACTCTGCGCGTGAGTACAATTTAATATTACGAATGGTTGGCTTTTTGCGCCTTAAATTGAAGAGAGACTTTAGTCTGTTGATTTTGAGAAGAGATTGTTGATTTTTTAAGCCAAACCATGTGTAGGACTATATGCATCACAGACATTGATACAAATCTTGATCAAAGAATTGCTCTTCTTGTTCTGATGTCAATTGTTTTATACCATTTTGGCAAATGTCTTGGAAAGGAATCCAAATTTCTCCTGGCAAGTTGGTTGTTATTGTATTTTAGTGTTTAACCTACATTTTCATCCAATGAGAATGCGTCAATTTGAATTTTTTTGTTGGTTTATTTTCCATAAACTACTATTCGAGTGTTCTATCTGGGCTCTATGAGACTATAACTCTGGTATCACGCATGCGCATAAATGTGTAGTTTTAGGCTCCACCTCCAAATCAATGACACGTGTAAGCCTAGCCTACGGTAGCGATTGAAAGATCGCTGTGACGTCGCGGGGAGAAATAAACACAGAAATAAATAAAAAGGAATTACAATTAACTGGGTATCCTAACATCGTTGAGAAAAAAAGAAACTGAACTATATTAACCTTTTACCCCATTAGGAATAATGTGACGGGTACAAATTGAAAGCATCAACAGACAAAAGAAGACAATTTCTTCTTTTGTCACAAGGGCTTCTCAAGTTTTCTGCTGTAGGTGAGGAATAAATTATGGAGTAACGGGTTAAACTCAAAACTACATTGCAATCTACATCACTGGGTGGTGCAGTTTTCTTCTTCCAAATATGGTATGGCAGATTCTTGGCATGCAATTGACAGCCGCGGAAGGCGTGGTTTATGTCGAATTTCAAAATACTGAGCAGCAGTTTTATGCCATTCGCAGATCATACCCGTAGAGGCGTGGTTAGCCAGCGTCAAATAGAGCGCTCTATGGAAATGTAGGTTAAACACTAAATTGTTTAGAGGCTATATAGTGAAATTTAAACGACATAGAAACCCCGTCAGTCGCTATCGCTCCTTCCTTGGGGTTTCTATATCGTTTAAATTTCACTATCTAGCCTCTAACCTATATATGGGTGGTATAACCATTCGAAAATCTTGCATACAGTATTTGGTCCCGGACGTTATTTTTTATATATATATATTGAAGGATACCTGTACAAGTCTAATGATTAAAAAGGAACTTTTTTTTTTCAACCTAAGCATTTAGAACTCATCGTTGACAAAGAATATAACAATAAATTCATCTCTGCATTCACTTGTATCTAGCTGATGTACAACCAAGGTCCTTTTGTTATTCAAATACTCATTTTCTAAAGCACCTTTCATCAGAAGATTTAAGAAATCAGTAATAAGGATAACAGAAGTTGTTCATTGTGGACAATTTCTTCTTTTGTCACAGTTGTTTCCATCATTCATCACAAGTAAATGCTTTTGTCTTTTCTATTTTTTAAAATTGATGTAAGCTGGTGCATTCACTTTTGAGCAGTAGCAAAATAAAAGTTATGGGGCAGGTTAAATGTTTACCTTGCATTTTAGATAGGTGCAGAGCAGGGAAAAAGCTGATAAACATTTAACATATGATTTTGAAAGTTAGTTGCAGCTTTTTGTCTGTAACTGTAGGGCCACGTTTTTTTCTTGCACAAGACAGTTTTAACCGGCCTTGAGGTAGTGAACTACCACAAAGTCTAAGTCAAAACAATATAACCGAAAAAAAAATGTTGAAAACTGCATTTGACATATATTAGAATTTTTTTCCTTTCATTTCGCAGGACACCATGTGAAAACTGCATTTGACATATATTAGAATTTTTTTCCTTTCATTTAGCAGGACACCATGTGAAAACTGCATTTGACATATATTAGATTTTTTTCCTTTCATTTTACAGGACACCATGTGAACATGGAGCATGTTCATCCCCCAATGTGTGTACATGTGACAGTGGATACACTGGAGCTACTTGCGGAAGTCATTACGCTGTTGTTGTTGGCATTCCTGTGATACTGGTCGCCATTTTCATCGTTTTGGGAGCCTTCTTTGGTCGATGGTTCCTAAAGAAGTGAGTCTCAGAAATATTAAACTTGATAGTTTTATCACCCTAAAAGATTTGGTAGGGATTTGTGTAATTTATTGAAATGGTTTAAAGCGTTAAATGGACTATCTCACAGACAGGGATTTTAACTTTTAAAATAAATTGTCTTCTAATAATATAATCTGGGATCAGGAAAATGCCAGTTTTGTCTATTCAGGACCGATTTTGGTTGTACTGGACTGATTGCAAGTTAAGATTTTATGGAAAAAATCGATCCGGATATTATACGCATATGACATTCTTCACAGCTTACAATGCCTCCAGAATCACATAATTAATCTGTTAATTGTTATCCCTGTGTCTAACAATTGCCAAGGCTTGTATAAATTTAGGGTTTAATTCTATACAAACTTGTCACATTTGATTGAGAAGTACATATTGCATCCTTGTTCCACGAAAGTCAACAATATTAACCACATTTAGTTTGATGTGTAAAGATACTTGTTAGATTGCGAGAAAGAGTTTTGATGTATAAAGTATAATATTTACAATTTGCCTCCCTAGCCATATATATAAATTTCTACTGTATGACGTACTGAAACTTAACTTGTTTTTTTGGGTATATTAAAGACAAGCTCTGAAGGCAGCCCTTGCCAATCTGGACTGGAAAGTTAACTGGGATGAAGAAGTACAAACAGGGGTGGGTGCTATATCTATGGTGTCTACAGCTGGAGATGATCTTATGCAGTCCAAGAAGAACTATATAACATGGAAAAGTGTTAGGTCATATGCTCAGGTAATTGTTAAATATGGTAACAAATTTGGTAATAAATGTCCTCATGTTTTAAATGATTTTTGTTATTGATCATTAACTTATCTAACTTTTTCTTGTCTTAAAATTGATACTTTCATGGAAAAACATAGTACTGCTGGTCTGTTGCTGAACAGTACTGCCTACCAGTGAATGTTTAAAATATGTATATAAATTTATAAAAAAAAAAAAAGAAAGAAAAAAAAATCACTGGAAATTTAGAGAGAAATTGATGACTTTGTTTTAATCTTCTTTGCTTATGTAGCTATAATTTCTCTTCATCAATGGAGATTTCTTTTTTATTCATTAAGAACTCTTGCAGTGATAAAATTCATTGTTTTCTCTCATCACCCTATCACTTGCATTTGTTATTATGCATGTTTCAATTTCAGAAATACCCTTGTGACACACTCAGTGTCAATGATGTGAGTTTCCGATTGGAGATTGTACAGCTGAAGGAAATACGTCATGTTAACCTGATCCATTTCATTGGTGCCTGTTTGGAGTACCCTAATGTCAGCATTTTGACAGAACCATGTCCTAAGGTGAGTAAACAGGTTCTTAAAGGTGCTTGTTCACAGAAGAGACAATTTGAAAGTCAAAATAAATTGTTGTTGAAACGATTACAGTTTTTGTATTGTTGTTTGATATATATATAAAAGTAGCTTTTGAAAGCGTAATTAATTCAGGAAGTGTCAATTTATCCATGTTTGAACAGTTTATATGCAGTAGATCTCAAAAGTGATCTCTGCTATAGTCTTGCACTGACCATTCAGTATACCGTGTATACAAATTTGTCAACATGTTGCACCTAGAATTATGCGCTAGGTATCAACACCACTAAAAGATGCACAACAAATGTTCTCAGGGGCCACCATAGCCTAGTGGTTAGAATACAAAACTTGAAATCACATGCCCCCACTCTGCGTTGGTTCATATCAGGTGATGAATATAGATTTTCTTGAGGTAGTCTCCCAACTGACTTATGGAATGTTAATGGTTCTATCTTGCTTGACCAGCCCTTTTGGGCAGTTGAGTATGTGGTATTCCTCCATCATTGAGAGTCTGGTATTGCAACATAACTGAAATAGCGTTTATGCAATGTAAAAACGCATATGATAATAAAAACAGATATTCTGGAATAACCATGGTGTTGACTTTTTGTATGATGTGTCTTCAAGACATGGCTCTCTGAGTAACCAGAATAGCATTACCATTGAAAAGCATAGTCTATGAAGAGGTTTTGGGTGGGACCTTTTGAACACCAATATAGCTGAACATGGGATGAAGCCATTTTTAGTCAGATGACTCTTCACTATAACTGTACCTAACAGTGACAAACCACAACACTGGAAGACTCTTGCGGTTTTGAGGTTGAGCATAGTTAAGAACAGTTATTGTATGTTTATCTTTTTATAGGGAAGTTTAGAGGACCTGTTGGCAAACGACACTGTGAGACTAGGATGGGATTTTAAATATTCTCTTCTCAAAGATATCTGTCGAGGAATGGACTACCTGCATCGATCTGAGATAGGATCTCATGGAAGACTAAAATCTACAAATTGTTTAGTGGATAACAGATGGACTTGCAAAGTAACAGGTAAAGATACATCTGAAATTTAATATATTTATCATTGATACCAATCTACCTAATACCATTTCTGCAGATTTTAAACAAAAAATTCTATGTGCAATGTTCTATGAATGATAACCAGAGATTTGAAAAGGTGTGCATGATTGACAGGTAAGCAATGGCTCCACATTTCTACATTTGTTTTCTTTACAATTAGTTTATGTTATTTGTCAATGATGATACCACAATTTGTAGGTGCTACATAAATTACTGCTTCTTGAAATTATGATCTATCCTTTCGAATTATGAGATAATACAAGTTAACTGTTATGGTTAACTCTAGAGCCTGTGCCCTGAAAATAAGTTTTACCAAAGTACATTTTGATTTTGACATTAACCCTTTCCCAAACGCCAAATTTTCGACTGTCTCAAATGGAAAGAGTTTGCAGACGACATTTTGAAATGTGTTATAATTGGATAATAATCTTCTGCTAGGTTAGAAAACATTGTGGAACAAGGAGAAATTGCTCGTTACAAGTAATTTCTCCTTTTCCCACAATGTTTTCAGAGTCTTCTGGAACAAAGTGGTTAAATGTCGTTATTTTTTGGTAATGAGTTAACGTTATTGTATGAAATGGAAATGAATAGAGTAGAGCAATGACAATGAATTTATTTTCTAGGTTTTGGAGCTCCTACAATAAGATATAAAGCCCCAAGAAGGGTTGATCCTAATAAAGAAGAGGAAATGAGTTCCGCAGAAAGGTAAAGCACTTCGTATTTGCAGATAACACTTTTTTGACATTTTTTGGGGGAAGATTCATTTGGATTTTGAAAAAAGAGAGATAATGTCCCACAGATGCTATATCTTTGACTTTTTTGCACTGAAAAATTGCTAGACATAATTAAGAATAGTGTATGTAGTTTTGAAATTCTACTTTTATAACCTTTAGCTTTTATCTGTATACACATTGTTTCTATGGCTAACTTTTAAAACATATATTCATTGGGGATAATTAATTCTTTTGGTCAAAGTGAGGTAAATTAATGAAGGAAGGTGTTCTTTGGCTGCTAATGTATTCAGGGTTTTCCTTGACCCCAAACTTATGTAGTAATTGACCCACAATTCATGGATATAACCTCTAAAGATCATTATGTTCCATTCAGAATTATTTATAAATCAAGGGGTCGAGATATTTTTGACGAAATAGAAATTGTTATAAAATTATTCCATTTTGCAGGAATCTCTTCTGGACAGCTCCAGAGTTGTTGCAATACTCAAAGTGTATCGAGGACGTAGGATCAGGATCCAAAGCTGGAGATGCTTACTCGTAAGTTTTTTAATGCTTATCAAGTGTTTTCATTAAGAACCGATTGCCGATGCAAACCATTGGTTAAAATCCCATGTGAATCGGTTACCTCATGCCCAGATTTAAAGTCTGTTAAAAGAGGGTTGCCTTGCTGAATCAGTTAGATCTCAATCTTGATCTGTTAGCTCAAATCTTTATTGAAACCCTGCTTATCCATTTATTGTGGTTCCCAAGCAGATAGTATTATGTCTGCTTTATCTGTCCTCTTATTTTCTTTGTTAAGAGAATTTCACTTTTTACTACCTGCAGGCGACATTTTATCAACTCAAAGCAGACGACTTTAGAAAAGCTTTGTAAACAAGTGAAAGAACTTTCAGTTCTGCTGTTGTGATATGTGAATAGATTAAAAAAGCATTGTGACAAACGGAGAAATGGCTTGTGACAAGCAATTTCTCCATTATGTCATATGCTTTTTGAAAGTCGTCTGCTGCAACACCCTAAAATGTTGTGTTAGGTGATAATGTGTTTAATTGCTCATGTCAATGATTGGTACCATGTTGGTTATCTATTGGTTGATGAATGTTAAGATGGAAGTTAAAGGTAAAGGAATCATTCTTTGGTTTGAGCTATTTTTTTTGTGATGAATCGAATTGTGCTTGAATACAGGATGAATAAACAATATCAATTTTATTTTGTAGCCATATGGTTTTTTATAAAGAAACAATGTACATTCTCCTAATTTGATTAACTTAATGCAAAATAAGAGCCTATGCATTGGATTTGCTATGGAGGACAGCGATTTGTTTGTTAATTGACAGCACAACTGATCCGTAAATGGTAGTGTTTTTCACTGATTGGAAACATTTGATGTGTCAAGGTCTCATCTTCTTTCCCAGTAAAATAATGAAAATCCCTTTGTTTTAGATTCGCCATCATCATGTCAGAAGTCATATCACGAGAAGAACCATATGCAACTGAAATGTCTTTCCTAAAGCCAGAAGAAGTGCTACTTTTAGTGATGAACAAGGATGCTCCAGAAGCCGCTAAAGCTAAGAGGGTAAAGTTGGATTCTAGCGTGTTACAATTACTCGAGAATTCAATGAAATTGCAGCAGTATGGATGTCAATCAGTGCACTTACAGTCAATTAGATTTTTCATAATTATAATGAGAGCTTTACATTTTTTATTTTTTTTATTCTTTTTTTTTTTTTTTCATTATATAGAGAATAATCAACTCCTTTCGGTTGATATAAAAAATATGTCACGAGAATGGGTTGTTATCAGGTTGAAAAAACGAGTTCGAAGTGATGCTATGATTTTTTGATATCAGCACTAGTGACGATATTCACTTTGACAAAATTGAAAATTAATACACTGAGAAATCCCAGTATTTCACTCATAAGAATATAATAAAAAAAAAATCACGCGTTTTTTGGTTTTTTCCAATTCCTATACTGTGGGTAGCACTCTTAACCCTAGAATGCTGGGTAATTTTCTTAAATTAGAGTTTTGTGTCGTCTGCTTTCCAAAGCTTTAAATATCTGCTGATAAGAAAAGATACTCGTAGGTAGCAAAAATGTTAGATCGCAGGCCAGATGCAAATTTACTTGGCAGCTGGCCTGGATCTAACCTGTTTGCATAAGCATGAAGTCGGCATTATAAGGGATAAGAATTGTATAAATTTAGTGAAGCATATATGCTTAGGTACAATGATTACATAAAACATAACTGTAAAGAATGGGTACTACTATTTTCTAGAGATGGTATGAAAGTGGTGGAGACACAATGAAGAGCTTCAGACCAAAGATTGAAAACAGCAGCCTACCCGAAGATTATTCAGCTAAAACAGGACTCAAAAAGGTAATAACTTCTTGGTGTAAATTAAGTCATTATTTAGTTCAAGATTTCATTGACATCACAGGTTCAAAGCAAAGCTTGAGTGAATTCTTTATGATTATAAAGTGCTCAATAAAGTCTTGCCCAGAAGTCTTATGTAAAGTTTTTTCACTAGCTTGAAGGATTCCAAAGGATGCTTGTCTCTGCTCCTTTTATCTTTTAATTCATGATGGATACAGAAACCAACAGAATTACCAATACCAATAAAACTATTAACTTTGTTACTATCTGGAGAGCAGTATCCATGAGAAGTTTTGAATTTTAATTACCATTGTAGACATTTGATGTAGAGTTGATCAAAACTTTCCCATCAGAAAATTATTTTTAATAAATTGAAATAAAATATTTTCATGTTTTCTTTCATTGTAGTTAATCGAGACTAATTGGCATGAGAAGCCAGAAAACAGGTTGAGTTTCAGACAGAACTTGGATAAACTGAACGAAATCCATCCCATCAAAGGAGAACTTATCGACAATCTTGTCAATATGGTAAGTAAATACTTAGCTCCAGTTTATTAACACTTATGCTATAACTCTTGCTAATAAAGAACATAGCAAGATTGTAAATTGGGACCTCTGTGGTCTAGTGATCAGAGTACATAATGTGAAATCACATTGACCCTCTGCTTGGGTTCAAATCTCCGGGAAAGCATTTCCATTCTCCCGACTGACTTATAGGATCATTACTGAAATGGTGCTAGCTTGTTACGTCACACCTCTATAGATTGTATGGATGCTGGCAACTGCTCTGTTACTTTGTCCACATCCAAGTCTTCATTAGTATTGTCTATGTTATGCCTTCTAATAACATATTTGAGATCTCTCTCAGTATTAAAGTTGTACACTTTTCTTGCCAGAAGCGTTCTAATCTGGCCTCAAAACATTTGACTGTGTTAGCATTCACAACATAATCTGGAAGGCATATTCCATATGTTCACAACTTTTTGGGTTAATGAATATCCAAGAACATTTTTATGCCCCTCTATTGACAGCTTGAGAAGTACTCCAGCAATTTGGAAGCCATTGTTGCTGATAGAACAAAAGAACTCATTGCTGAGAAAGCCAAAACTGAAATGCTTATCAGTCAGATGTTCCCCAAATCTGTTGCTGAGGATTTGAAACATGGAAGAACCGTTGAGGCTGAAAGTTTCGAATGTGTCACCATTTTCTTCAGGTAGGTATTAACTCATAAGATTTATATTTAGAATGATGATATTCCTTGTTTGATGCATAGAAGTAAAGATATAAATGAAAATAAAAGATATATAACTTTGGAAGTTATTTAGACATATTTAAAATGGGATTTCTTTGTCTTCTTCATATCGATGTACAGCGCTCATTTTGAGTATTATAGTACATGTTCCCTGGATGACCAACCAGTACTAGGCTAGGAAATGTGTCTTGCCCAAGGTGACACTCCATGCTGAAATAAGTGATCACCTTAACAGATTGAACCTGGGTTGCCCGGTCTCTACTCCCCAATGCTGACCATTCCACCACAGCAGAACATGAAATAGATCTTATTCTTATTGATGAAGACATCAAATACCTTCATGGGGTCTGTACTAATGATTTTCTTTTCCAGTTTCACTTTTTTGTATTGCCTGACTTATTTGATAACTGCTGAATTTGAATACTGCTGAACACTCTAAAATATATCATCAAAGTTTAAGACAGCAATTACCTACATAGTTTCTGTATTAATGATTTTTATTTTCCAGTGACTTGGTAGGGTTTACTGCTATTGCCAAACAGAGTACTCCAATTCAAGTTGTTGCCCTGTTGAATGATCTGTACACGACTTTTGATGCTATTCTGGACAACTATGATGTGTATAAAGTAGAGACCATTGGAGATGCTTGTAAGTAGCTGCAAAGTTATGGCTCTTGGATTGTGATTTTGTTTTTTCTTTTTTAAGTGATACTTGCGCTCAGTTACAGTTAAATTGTGTGTTAGAATAGTTGTCAATTAATATAGAACTATTAATTCCCTTTAAAAGAGTAGCTAATACGTAAGCATGTTCATATGATGCTTTTAAAAGAGTTAAGGCAATAAGGGTTGTTAACAATAAGCATTTAAACAAGAACTGCCAGGTTTTATTTCATAAAAGGTCGGGGACCAATGAGACCTGAGTAATTCTCCATTTTGAATATTTGCTTTGTTTATTGGCTAAATAACAGTATTTTTGTGTGTATTACATGACTTTCCTAACCAGGTGACTGACATTTGTTCTTCCGGTCAATTTAGACATGTAACAATGGAAGTCAAATTGTGTGCTTCACAATTTGTTAAAATAGCACTTTGAAACATAAATGATAAATATTGCAGCCATTATTTTGTGATGATAGTATGGTGTTTCACTATGATTAACATGTTGTTTCATAATTTATCACTCATTTTATCTAGTTTTGCAGTTATTTTAGTTCGAGTATGTTTTTAAGATGAATACTTTGTTTTCTTTACCAATAGACATGGTGGTGAGCGGTCTGCCAATCCGTAACGGTGATAACCACGCTGGGGAGATTTCCACAATGTCCCTCGATTTGTTGTCGTCAATGTGTGACTTCAAGATAAGACACATGCCTGGTGTCTTCTTACAGTTGAGAATTGGAATGCACTCTGGTAAGTAATTAACCTAAGTTTATGTAACAAACATGGCTTGATTTTGTTACACACAGATTAGTATAACCCAGGTGAGAAAATCATGCAGTCAGACCGGGATCCTTTATAGTAAATCATGTGCATGCTTTATCAAATGAGTTAATGGGCCCCACTTACACAATATAAAGGGCTATCTTACAAATAAGGCTTTAACTTTTTTGAAATAAATTGTCTACTTACTATTAAATGACAACATAGATTTCTAAAGTAACACAATATAAGAGTATTGACTACTTTCAAACCCTGTGCATAATCTTACAGGAAAGATGTAATATAGAAGACATTGATATTGCAACCCATTAAAATAGTGTAATTTTCTATACAATGATCTAAACTTAGAATAACAGGTGGTTTTTAAGATACAATCATCACATGGGTTTTCTGAAATGTTAACCACTTTTGGCATGTGACGCTAGGAAGGTATGCAAAAGGGATTTCATTTTTTTTTTTTTCCCCCATAGAAGTGCAAAGGGGTGAGAAGGCTCACTTTACATTATTCGACAAAATGATGCATTTCAGTAACTTAGAAGAAAAAAATTGAAAATGGTCTTTGGTTTAGTGACAATGATTGGTAATTTGGTAAAATTTCTAGTATTTTATACTCCTGGAGCAAAAATCTTTGAGTTAGTCCCTATAATTCTTTCTTGTAAATCTAAATCCTACTACTTATTCCACCACAATATATTTCTACTTAGATTATTGATTAGTTTAGTGGACTTCTGTTTCCTCTTTTTAGAAATAGAATGATTATAAATAATGTCTTCACTTTCGGAACAAAAAAAAGCAATCTAATACTATAGTTCTTTTCATAATTATACCAATTTTTATTCTCTTTCTTTTTACTGGTATTTGAATCTGTCATGCATTGCATTCTGCAATAAATGTCATCTGCTAAAACAAAACTAGTCATTACAAAATATAAATTTGTAAATTGTTTTCCTGAAAATATGTTATCTAATTCAGGACCATGTGTTGCTGGCGTAGTAGGATTGAAGATGCCCAGGTATTGTTTGTTCGGAGACACTGTGAACACAGCCAGTCGTATGGAATCCAGTTCTATGGGTAAATAAACTATGAGTTCTTTTTCATGATTTGACATTTTGATAGAAATAGAGAACAGATTGTTGATGTTGTGAAGAGGAAATGCTATCGAGCAAGGTGTATGAGTATTATCCCATGAGCCGAAAATAAAGCAACAAAAAAAAAAGAAACAACACTTAGAATCAATATTGGGCGATATTAAACAAGTAGAAAAAGCGTTTTATATGACATCATATCATGATGTCAAATATGACTGATGTCAATTATGACATCATGATTCGTCACATGCATGAGATAGTTAGGGCTGGATATCACACGTTTTACAGTACCTAGTTAACAGTCCGAAAATGGCGCCAGTGACAGGATGATATGTAATATATAATATAATCAACAGTTTGTTTTGGTCATGGGAAATATTTTCCTCAGTAACATTACTTGGGTATAACAAACTTGTGCTAACACACTTGTTTGTTATGCGCAAGTAATGTTTCACTTGGGGAATTATTTCCTATAAACAAAAAAAACTTAATTAAACTTGACAGAATTAAAGGGTCATGGATGATGATATGCACCATGACTGGTTAATGCTCATTGAAAAATATGTTTCTCTTGTAATAAACTAAGCAAAGAGACCTTTCAAAGAATCGATCCCATCCAATCACTGGTCAGTTGTGATGTCTATAGAGTTATATTCTCACATGTAAGCATTGCTTTGATTCTAAGAGCTGCATTTCGAGGGTTCAATGCAAGACTATAGTAAGTGCTTCATGTTTATGAAGCACTTACTATAGTCTTGCATTGAACCATTGATTTGTGATCTACAAACTTAACATTCTATATAGAGACAATTCAAGGCAGAATCTAGCTAGATTAGTCTAGTCTGTTAACGCAACATTTTACCGAGATGTTTTTCTTCCGGACTAAAGCAACAAATTTTGCACACAGTAACTTGACAACATCCTCATCAATTTGCACCAACTGTGCCCGACTTCAGTGACCTATTTCGGTTTTTAACGCATTATTAAAATTCGGATAGATGTACTGTCCGAATACCTTTCCTTTGATACTTAAGGTTTTATGACGTGTGCTAAAATTACATGACGTAATAAGTTTTCAGTGCAATTTACGCTACCATTTCGTACGAGGGCCGTTTAATAAGTTCTTTGACCAAGATATATTCATATTTCCGATTCAAACGAGGTTTCTAAAGTATTTAAAGGCATATTCTTCAAGGCGCCGTCGACTTTAGCAATAGCAGTTTAAAAGATCCTTTTTAATTGTCTCTTTTTTTTCTTTTAATGTCTAATTGATACCCATCGAAATTTTTAGACACCCCTCACTGTTTTATTAGTGAGCGTTTTTGTGTAGGTCACTTCAGTTCTATTTCCGCAGCTGAAAGGTTAACATGGATTGGAACAACTGCATTGTTTGTGGCAAGTCTGATGGCATTTTGATATGTCCCGCCGATAGCCAATCGAACAATCGCAATACTGAGAAATCTTATGGTGATTTTTTGCAAAACGTCCAAGGTTTTTCAAAACTTGACAAATTACCAACAACTTTGGTTATACATGGTAACGAAAGTGTCCATGATCTGATATATAATTCGGCAAAGTGGCATAAATCATGTCGGGGTGGACAGGTATTTTAACCGAGGCCGATATAGCTTCCTCGGGAACAGCTGACTCTTTCATTCACGCCTCGCATGTAACAAAAACAAGACACGCTCATCAAGTAACGGCTTTGTCACTTTTAAGTTACAAAAAGAGGCATTTGAAACACATCAAGGAGTTTTTGATGAAGATGCATTTTCCTCCTGGAAATCTGATATGGCCAGAAAGGTGCCCATGTTCAAGTTTTGGAATCTCATTTTGGATTTGGAACTTTTGGTATTGACTTTTGTGAGGTCGCACCGTGAAAGAAACTTCAATTTGTATATCGAAACTATGGAAAAGTTAGCCCCAATGTTCTTCGCACTAGACCATACAAATTACGCCTGTTGGTTGCCTGTACACATTAGGGATATGAAAGCTTTACCTAATGAAATTGTAGACATCTTTCAATCATGTTGGGTCTTCCAAAAGACCAACAAAAGATTCTCTTCTATTCCCCTAGATCAAGCACATGAACAAAATAATAAAATCATTAAAGATGTTGGTGGTGCAATTGGTCTTACTGAAAAACCAAGTGCATTGAAGAAGTGGATGGTGTCGGGTCCCGAACAAGCTAGACTTTTAAATGAGTTTGAGAGCACTTTTATAAACAAGAACCATTCTGTTAATGACACCAGTAGTCACGAGGAAGGTTTGTCAACACAGAAAACCTTCCAAAGACAGGTGAAAAAACTGTGTGCAACCATCAATGCTTTTGGAAACCCGTTTATGGAAGGCTCTGAAGAGCTTATGACAATTGACAGCCATGACTGTGCAGATGACCCTGTAAATCTTACTATCAATACAATTGAGACGACAGGTAAAGCACAGTATGATAAATATGTTCGGCATGTTCTTGTAGATAGAACTCTCAGTCTGTACGTGCTACAATTACAAAGAATAAACTCCCCCTTTTTAGAACACCACCACTCAAGGTAAATTCTAGGTTAAAAGAGCAAACGATTGAGCTGAAAAGCGATTTCTCCCTTTTCAGTAGACTTTTTATCTCCTGTCAAGTTCGAGAAGGAAATCTGGAAGAGTTCTTTTCGCATGAGAATCATCCATGGCCACCATCACTATCTCAACATGGGAAGCTTCTTCTTCCAAGCAATAAATCCGAGTTGCTCGATTGTCTAGCTCCTTCTAGTAGCGCCGATCCACCTCAATGTGATGCAAAGGTATTTGATGGTGCTGCAGTGATACACTCGCTACCAAAAGGTGATGCACATACATTCGGAGAGTACGCAAATAATGTGTTTATACCTTGGACGCTCCGACAACTTCAGGATCAAAATAGGATAGATATTGTCTGGGATTCATACTTGACTGATAGCCTTAAAAACACTACAAGACAGAAACGTGGTAGTGGTTCGAGAAGAAAAGTATCAACTCAAACAAAGTTACCTGCAAACTTTCAATCTTTCTTGCGTGATTCAAAAAACAAAGAGGAATTGTTCGCTCTCTTAAGTGATACTGTATCATCATTCAGTTATCAACCGGACAAACAAGTTTATATAACTTCTGGAAAGTCTGTTATTGCTAGGGGGTGCGCTGAACCCATGATAGAGTCGGACCATGAAGAGGCAGACACACGAATGTGTTTGCATGTCCTTGATGCTCTTAAAAAGGGTGCTTCGAAGATAATGATAAGTACAGTCGACACAGATGTTGTCATAATTCTTGTTGGAATATTTTCCTATCTTGAAAGCCTACATGCGGGTCTTGACATATGGATTGAATTCGGTAAAGGAAAACATTTGAGATATTATCAAGTAAATTCAATCTTTAATGCTCTAGGAAGTGACCTTTCAAGAGCTCTTCCATTTTTTCATGCATTGACGGGTTGTGATACAACATCTCATTTTGCAGGCAAAGGCAAAAGATCTTCTTGGAAGTCATTGAAAGCATACCCAGCAGTGATCGGTGCACTGAAACTCGAAAATCTATTTCTTCCTTTAGAAGTTGGGTCACATTCATTCCATTTGTTGGAGAGATACGTGTGTGTTCTGTATGACCACACAACAGAGCACACACTTGTAAACGATCTTCGACAAGATTTATTTGCACAAGGAAAGAACGTCAAGATGATGCAAAGTTTGCCACCGACACAGGATGCCCTCTGTTTACACGTGAATAGGAGTTTGTACCAGGCCAGTATCTGGTAAAGCTGTTTAGAGTCGAGGCAAAACGTCCCTTCCCCAGAAGCATTTGGATGGTTAAAGGCTGGCGATAATTGGAAGCCGGTTTGGACAACATTACCAGAAGCAGCAAAGAGTTGTAGAGAGTTGATAAGATGCGGCTGCAAAGCACTTCCAATTTGCATGAGAAATTGCGTTTGTAAAAACCACCGACTTCCATGTACATCACTTTGCAAATGCAGTGGAAATTGTAGGCAATCAGTGTAAAAAAGAAAGCAAATTTTAACACCGATCTAATCATTAGATGAAAGACCCATCAATAATTTGGTGTGTACCGCTTTTTAACATATATGGTCATTTCACGGCGATCAGCGCACCTACTATGCTTTCCTGACTTTCTCACACCAGTACTCAAACTACATCTTTCCATGTCGCTGACTACATACTCACATGGCCAAAGAATCTTGGATGAGTGGCGAATTCTATTGTCGGAAAGATTTGTTTGTTTGTATATGGTTTCACATCGTGTCAACAGCATGTCATATTGCGATGCCCGGCTCAAAGTTGTGGAGGAATTAAGACCCCATTTGCTGAACTGCCAACAAGGGCTCGATCAAGCATTTTGGTAGAACCACCGACCTTCCGGTTGGTAGCCGGGAGCTAACCCCCCATAAACGAATTGACAGCGCCCTGATTTGAACCACCAGAGAGGGTCTGTGTGATCACAAGTTCTGTACTCTAACCACTAGGCCACGGATGACCCTTGTCGGAAAGTAGTTTCCTTGACCGAGTATCGAACCCAAGACCTCCACTGTTTCGTAATTCACAACGCATCAGGAATTTTCAGTTATATTACTATGTCCAGTTCATTATTGATCGGGGTATCTATTAGAGAACTAACGACCTTCCGCAAATTTATCAGTGAACTTCCCCTTATATATGACCAGGTCAAGATTCAAACCCAACGGTTGAGTTAACTATCGAATTTAAGCCATTCTATCAACGCGGCCATGTGGCAATGGATGCATACAAATTTATCATTTCAGGTCTTTAATTTTTTGAAAATTGGATGAAATGCACACACAAACAAGATAAGCTAATACACGAGCAAATAGGTTTCATTATCAAGAATCCCATATTGACCGGCTCAAATATGGCGAGGAAATGTCTTCCAGGGGCCCTAAATGATATATAGTTGTCCATTCATATAGAAAACGCCAAATTCCGTATGTTTCCACGTCTTAGTTTAGCCGTACAGTTGTTAAATCCGAAAAAATCATATAGAAAGGAAGAGTAGTCGGATGGTACATCTATCCGAATATTCATACATGTATAAAAAATGATATAGGACCTGAAAATCGGGCACAGTTGGTTTTTCTGATTCAGATCATCGATATAAACATATTTACAAAGTTTCACACTTTAGTCCAGATGAAAAACATTAAACCCCTAACAGACTAGACTAGATGGGGTCATGGCTGTGATGTTCTTAAAAATAAGATTTTTATAACTTTTTTTTTATGATTTTACTATCGTTATTGGTACTTCTATTTATTACAGCTCTCAGAATTCATATGTCAGACAAGACTGCCAACATTCTATTTAGATTGGGCGGATACCACCTTGATTGTAGAGGAGAGAGAGAAGTCAAGGTAAGATAAGATTCACAAACAACAAAACCATTCATGTGTGTCTGTCTATGGTTTTCCTCAGTGATTGAAAACCATAGTCACATTTAAAAAAAAAAAAAAAGCCATGGACTTATTCAGTAGTTTTATGATATTTTACAATCACAAGGGACCTTAAATGATAAGATATGTAGATATGATAGTGCAAGTGAATTAATTCTTGTTCTCGGCATACAAGTAGATAGTTGGCTATTTTGATGATGTTTGAAGCACTATTGGTTTCTCTTTTTGAGTTCATTGTAAAATAACTTTGGCACAATTAATATCTAGAAAGCATCATGTATTGAAGTGTTATACACCATAGTGAGTTGTAATGCATTGATATTTGCAAAGGAAACAAGAAGTCTTATTAACAAGGCCAAACAAATCCGGAGCTAAATGTACTGCTGATTACACTATAAAGTCAAACTGACCTCACAGTGATCATTTTTTTGACTGATCGCTGCCATCACAAATGTCACATGACCATCTGCTTAGAAACAAAAATGGCATTTAAAGATGGCAGTGACACTCAAAATAATCATCAATTTGTGGTTTAGTTGTAAAGAAAACGAAATATTTTTCAATGAAACTTGACAAATCAACACACAAAAAAAGACATTATTACTAGATTAACTACTATAGCCCGTAAAAACTTGATAAAAGAAATAAACAATTTAAATTTCATCCAAATCTGTATGAAAATCTTGTGGTGGCTGTAATTGATGGGGTGTAGAAAGGGGAGATTACTGTGAGGGATTTGACCTAAGCCTACAACAAGCTGGTTATTTTTGTGTTTCAGGGCAAGGGTATGATGACAACGTATTGGCTGGAAGGTAAAGATGGCTTCACAAAACCACTGCCAACCAAGGACATGGCTGCCTCTCTGTCACAGCATGAGTTTAAGTAATCTTCCTACTGGACTAAATGGTGTGTGTGTTTGTAAATGTTTTAATTTTATGAGTATAAAAGGCAAATACATGTACTCCTTTATGGAAAGCTTGTTAATGATAAACCTTTCCCCATGCATGATTTGAGGGTTCAATGCTAGGCTAGTGAAGTTTTTCCTTTTTGTGAAGGAGTTTAATAAATAGACTTGCACTGAACCATCAATTTAACACAAAACAGCATTGTTACTAAAAAAAAGCAAATGCTAATCATAAGCATTATCTGCTTTTCGTTTTTTATAATATTGTCATCAAATAAACGTGCACTTTAACGTTGGTGTAAACAAGCTTCTTCTAAGGGAGTATCTATTTATATATTGTAATATATGTTGCATCATTGTTTTTAACATCCATTTGTGATTGATGGGACAAAAAACGCCCAATGAAAATAACTGTTTTAACTTGACAAATCTTGTACATCTGTTTTTGTCTGTAAAGTTGATATACCAAGATTGTCATCAAAGTTTTACTCTCTTGCAAGAACGCCTTCAAGAGTATCTGATGTGTATGGTAACCTTCCATTAACTTTGTGTCAGGGCTTCATATAAATGTTAGGCAAAAAGCTCACTGTCTTTCTATTAAAGATGAAATAAATTTAAAACGAGTGCAGAAAAAATTACAAATGTCTGAGTGCATAAGATATCATCAATCTTAATCATCCAAAGGATTTAAGATGCATACAAACAATCTGATAGCATGTAGGGTCCTGTGCAGTAACAATGGTTGACTTGTAACCAGGGAGCTTTCAAGCCCCACCAGTTTCCTGGGATTGTGCTTTGGTCCTTTGTGGTTAAGGTTGACTTATATAACTCAGGAGTCCTGGGCACCGTTTTACTAAACAACTTACGGGAAATATTTGCCTAGGTCAAAACTTATAAAAAAAACATTGATAGTATCTTCAATGAAAGGACCATATTGCAATGTGACACATCATTGGAAGCGTCTCAGAGAGACGATTCCAATGATGTGTTACTTTGCTATATTGCTATGCCAAATATTGAAAAAAGAGGACTTGTTGTTTTAGACTTGCGTAAATCTTAAGCATAAACTGTTTAGTAAAACGGTACCCTGGTTTCAAGCCCCTATGACACCTCTGGTTTCATGGGAGTGACCTTTGGGAAGTCACTGCAGAGTCCTAGTTTAGTACTGGTGAATCCAGGAAAGCTGTTATATAACTGAAAAATTGTTGTCACAGCATAACTATATATACAAAATTTGTCTTGATTGTTTTTGGACCAACCACTTTTAGTCTCGCAATAAGCCTACGTACAACAAACAGCTGCATTGTAGCATGTGTTTTACATTTTTAGTGAAGGGGTGAATTAAGGGTTAAAACAGGGAAAGGAATGAACAAATCTGTTTATTCAAAGACATGAAATATTCATGTAAGTGATTACAGTATATTGATAATGGGAAATTTGAACAATTTGCTGTTTATGCAATAAGACCAGCTGCAGCATTAACCTGGTATTAGTAATGGGCAATGATCAAACCATTCATTGAGACATACTTGTTATCTGGGTTGATAGACCGTTGGGCAAGAAGTTGTGCACATCTTGTCATTTTTTGTTAAACATCACAATTGAGATGCTTGATAGCCATTTGGGGTGTTTTTTTCTGTCTTGATACAGGGTCCTGCGTGGACCACCAGTGGTTAAGGTGGAGTGCTTAGGACTCGGGGAGTCCTGGGTTTGAGCCCCACCGATACGTCTGGTTTCGTGGGGTGACCACTTGCAAGTCACTTCAGACCCCTAGCCTAGTACTGGTGGGTCCAGGAAAGCTGTTACATAACTGAAAAAAAAATGATGGTATGGCGTTAAACACCATGCAAATAAAATCTGTCTTGATGCATTGACTTGATATCTGTATAATAAGACCAATTGAAAGTGATAATAATAGTAGTATTGTTATCTCACTCTTAGCTGTATCATATACATGTGCGTGTAAAACGATTCAAATATTTAGAAAAAGAAATCAAAAGTAGTAAACCTTGAATTGAGGTGATGCTTTCCAAAACAAATATGCACATTTTATAAATTATACATACCAAGATAATCTCCAAACAAAATTCAAAGTTGCAAAACAAGATCTTATGTGGTGTTTGTATGATCACGCCAGTTAGTGATGTAGGTTAAGCATCCATTATGGATCCAAAACCATTGTGAACATAGATTGAAATCTATGGGATTGCTTAAGAATTATCATCTGGCTTTTATTGTAGATAGGCTTTGTCAATTGCTCAATGCAAGACTTTAGCAAGTGCTTTACTTCTGTGAAGGAGTTGCTTTAACCCTTTACCAAACAGCAACTTTTCAACTGGCCCAAATTGAAAGAGTTTGCAGACGATATTTCAAAATGTGATGAAATTGGAAAGTTATCTTCTGATAGAGCGGCAAACTTTGTGGTAAAAGGAGAAATTGCTCGTTAAGAGCAATTTTGCCTTTTCCCACAATGATTTCCAGAAACATCTGCAACAAACTAGTCAAATGTCGTTATTGTTTTGTAATGGGTTAAGGAGTTGTTTAATCTTGTATTGAACCCTCAATGTTTCATCTTTGAAAACTTAATGAAAGATTGGCTACTTTATGCATATCAAACTCTACATATTGATTCAAAGATGGTATTGTTCAGATGTGATTTTAAAGCTAGTTATGACCTAATCTGGCATGTGATAAAAATGATCAGGATTTATGTCATTATTGCAAAACAGCTCTGTCCCCATAGTTTATTTTGTTTTCGTTAAAAATGGTTGTAGTATATCAAAATGAAATTCAGTTGTTGATTCTATTTGAAGAATTCAGTTAAAAATTAGAATTAAAAATTGATCGAAAAAAAAAAGTAAAAACAAAAAAGAAAAAAATAGTAATACAAACAATTTAAAAAAGAAAAAAAAGGGCGGGTATAAGTTTTTAATCTATTGTTATTATGTTTAGATTTGCTTCCTCAGTCATGCAGTGAAATACAACACTTTGATGTAAATTACTTTCTATATGACATTTAAGTACTGAACTTGAAAATACATTGCCCATTTCCGCATGGGTCCAAATCCATATGATGTTGCTTTGATTTCATGAGAGGTAGTCTCCTGTCTGATTTACAGAATGCCGATGGTTCTACCTGGTTTGACCAGCCCTAATGGGCAGTTTAGTATGGGGTCTTTCTCCATCATTGAAATTCGGTCATGACAACATAACTGTTGATGTGATATAAAATGCCATATAAATAAACAAATTGCTAACATTGTATGCAGGTTAAATTAGATGTTGATTCACTCTGACTTGATGGATACAAACTACATTTAGATTGTTATGATGTTTTGTCTCTGATATGGGATTGTGAAGTCCAGCAAATACCAATCAATATAGTGAAGTGAACTACACTTAGAATATAATGTTCAGTGGCAATTAGTTTTTAACCATGCCTGCTAATTTTCAGACCTGGTCTTGATTTTAGACTTTGAGAAATGCTCATTGTTTGCTTACATTGAACATGTTTAAATTCAGGCTTCAAGTAATGATTTTCCGACTTGAGCATTCCTTCAAGCAATAGCTGGCCTGCAAACTTAAAGCATGATATTGATTAAGTTTCATACTTAAATACTTGCCTAATAGACTTTTGGTCAGCGTTCGGTTTTGACTCCTTTCCCTGTTTTGACTGTATGGCAGTAGATAACCAAGGTTTGTCTGATAGGAAAGAGATACAGTGATTCATGGGTGAACAATATCAGGTTGCGTCAGATTTAAGGCAAGCTATTGCCAAGAAAAATTAAAATATTTGTTGTAGGTATTATTCCCTTTTAGATATTTGAAGACTTGTGAAATAAGTAGGTTTCCACTTATGCTTTTGGCTAACAGAAAAAGGATAGTTTAACAATCTGAATAATGATTTCAAGCCATTCACTCTACTTTTGCACTCAGTTTTTACAAATAAGTACTCTTAAGTAGCAATGATGCAGTTTGCCTTTCTAGTTCAATGTTATTTATCTCCATGTCTGAAGAATACTTTTTAATTTCGTTTTCGGTAAAGTGTTTAAAACATGGAGACATTGCTTTATGTTGGCTTAACTGACCACAAACAGAAAATAGACCAGTATGATGTATTGTTTCTCTTGCTTGTTAAGATAAACATCATGTATTGATACAGAATAGATTGTCTGTTAAAACAGTTATTTTTACTTGGCCATCTCTCTATGTCTAAGACAATTAGGTTTAAAGTGTGGTAATCAAAATATTAGTTTTATATTTAATTTATATATTGTGTTTATTTTCAATTTGTAAACATTCTTTTTTCTATCATCTTTTTTCTCTCAGTCAAGCATGATTTTGTCATTTCAATATTTGATTACTGCATATGATGATGCCATTTTGTCAAGAATGGATGGAAATTTAACTTTTTTAATGTTCCATGGTAAGGGCTCAATGCAAGACTAATAAGAGCTTCACAAACATGAAATACTTACTGTAGTATTGCACTGAACCTCTGATATTTAATAACCTTTATAGTGCTGGAACCCACTTCATGCTTATTTAAACAGGTTAGATCATGGCCAGCCGCCAAGTAAATTTGCGCCCAGCCTGTGATCTAACCTGTTTGCTACTCGGAGTATCTTTCCACAACAAAATTAAGCAGATATTTGAGGATTTGATAAGCAGACATCACCAATATCTATGTTTGGAAAGTTATCCAGCATTTTAAGGGTTAAGGATCAGCATAGCCACAGTTCAGTGCAAGATGATATACTACCTTCATCAAAGTTAAGGAACTAATCGAAGTATTATACTGAGCCATTGAAATGAAGCTTTTTGCAGACAAGCCATTCATAAAAGCTGATATGGGCAAAAATTTACCTTTTTCTATTATCAATTAAAGGATGGAAAAGAAATCTTTCTTAAGGATCAAGATATTCTCATTAAAATTTTGTATATTTAGGCTTACAGCAATGTCTATTATGTGTCCTTCAGTGCAAAATAAAGGACTTATTTAGTCTTGTTCTAAACCTCGAAGATAGTCTCACCCCTTGATTGGTCTTTGCACATAGTAGAGTAATGCCTCAGTAATTCATCCCCACTTAAATGGAGGATTTCGTAGTTTTACAATTATTTCACAAGCTATACAATGGTCCAGATATACAACATGCAATTATCAAACCAAAGCTATTCTTTCATCCATTCCTGGCTACCAAATGGTTGAAGCCTAACATATGCATATGAGTTGTAAATTGGTAATGTATCTCAAACAAAGCAAAGGTCGGCATTGCAAAGCTAGTCTGTGTTACTCCGACATTGTAGATGTAGATTACTTTCAGATGTGACTAAGTCAAGGGTTCAGTGCAAAACTATAGTAAGTGCTTCATGTTTATGAAGCACTTACTATAGTATTGCACTGAACCCTCGATTAGTTTTCTTTCTGAAAGTCGACCTGCTTTAGTCACTTTTAGTAAATTGCCAAAGATGCATCTCATTTGCTCAATCACAAAGGGATGTTTCATATTTTTATCAGCCTTTTCCTGGAAATATAAACCTCAATACATATCACTGATTGCCATTCTACATCAGAAAGTGCAAATCGCCTATCTGCCAGTTAATGAAATCAATGAAAAAAAACATTGATTTTAGTTAACATGTTAAGCATCAAATATGATGCATTTCTACCTTATTTGGAATGGGAAATTATTGATTTATGATGGGTTCTGTCAAGGAGAGGCTCATGTATGTTTGAAAGTACTCATTTAAGATAAAAATTTGTTTTATTATATATTGTGCATATACAATACATAGTAAGTTCATATTTTATCAGTTAACACCTAACTTAGGTAAGTTACATATAACGAGATAATGACAAATTAATGACATTTTTAGAATTATGTAAAAAAAAAAAAAAATCTTTAGATAGAAGAAAATTGCTGTGTACAGTTATTAAGCATCATCTTGTCTGTCCCAAGTAGATTCACTTAATAAAGTGTAGATTCACCTAATAAAGTTGTTTATAGCAGATTCATTATCATATATTGCATCTTATACAATCTAAAGCATTCAATCATGCATTCTTACCAATCCATTTCATAAGACCAATTATAAGAACTATTTATGTTGAACACCTTTATACATCATGGAATTAGTCTTCTCAAAATTTGCATGAACATACCAAAAACCTCATGAGTACTATTATTGTATATAGTTTTAATGCATGACTTCAAATATGTTTATTGAGTATGTTTCGTTTGATTTGTGTGTGGCTTTCTGTATGCCAAATGTGGTATAAAACTGCCATACACCTTAATTTATGTTTTCATTCTCCATAGGTTTATTTTGTTTTTGATTCATTCTTTTGTTACGATTATTATTTTTATGTTGTAATGCCGAGTTAAATATATTTTTGGAAACGTTTTCATTTTTGTCTTTGCTTGATTTCTTGAGCCCGCATCAATTAATTAACTTTTTAACTGGCCAGTCTTTAAAACACCCAAAAATGAATATTACTCTTAACCCTTTCCCAAACAATTACCACATTGTTGCAGACGACTTTAGAAAACATTGTGGGAAAAGGAGAAATTGCTCGTGACGATCAATTTGTTATTTTCCCACAATGTTTCTGCTCTATCAGAAGAATATTTTTTTACAATTTCATCACATTTTGAAATGTCTGCAATCTTTCAATTTGGGACAGTCGAAATTTGTTGTTTGGGAAAGGGTTAACACCCCCATTCGAGGCCTCAGTACAAGACTTTAGTAAGTCCTCCACGATAGGCTGCAAAAGAAAAAGGGCCATTCAAATGTGCGTATTTACTCATGCACACAGGCACTTGTAAACTCCGACAAAGCTATTTAAAGTTGAAGATAATGAAACAAGTTTATCTCCATATGCAGTGAAACGAGAAATGAATTAGTTTTCACAAATAATCGCCGATCTTGCTTATCAGAATGGAATGTTCAACTTATACATATATATCGAGAGTTCAGTGCAAGACTACGGTTAGTCATTGCCTATTGGGAATGACTTAGAGTAGTCTTATGTTGAACCCTCGATATTTGAACTTGTAACAGGGCGCATTCATTTTATATAACATGCCTATCAAAGGCAAATTCCAAAGATAAAATCAAAGCGTTACCTCCAAAACCGGGGACAATGCAATACTATAGTAAGTTCTCCACATATGTGAAGGACTAACAATGCTCTTGCATTAAACCCACGATATATAACCGGCTCTTTCGTGTTCAAATCCTGTAATTTCTGCGATATTTGTCTCCAAATTCAATTGACAGGCGCTTGTTCACAGATATGTACTCACCACCTATACATATTTCTTTTTCTATAGGTATACTGCCCAGTGTACATCTACAGTTTAACTTGTGTTAAGCAACCACCCTTTTAAGCAGCCAACCTGTCTTAAACAACCACTACAGAAAGTCTCATTCATTGTTAGATTTATAGTGTACTTCAATTTGTGTTAAGCTGCCAACCTGTCTTAAACAGCCAATCTACTCTGGCCTCTTAACACAAGTTTGACTGTATGAATAGGAGATTTTCGCCGTTTTCAACTTTTTGTAACGATTGTCCCCGTAACAATGTTATATCGAGCCGAATCATTACCATCTCTTGCGGATGAAAGGTTATAGTTTCCATAGGGTCTATATTTATCCTGGGGTCAGTACTATGTAACATACTAATTCATGGGTGAAGGTGTTCAGGATTATTCCTGAGTTTCAGGTTTTTGAGATTTTATTTCCCTATGTAAAGCTATAGCAAACATGCCTTTTCAGGATAAACAACTTCAGAATTCAGGCTTTTGAACTTTCACCCATATACTATTATGGGTTCCATGCAATACTATAGTAAGTGCTTCATGTTTATGAAGCACTTACTATAGTCTTGCATGGAACCCTCGTATAATAGTATTACATAGAACTGATCCCAGGATAAATATAGACCCCTGTGGTAGTTTCGAGTCAAAAACTGTTTCGAACAAATGAAAACCGGAATCAGTGCTAGACATTGCATCTCTTCAAAGCACTCTGGGTAATTGGGGTACCATTACGGCTGGTGAAGGTTGTTGAAAAGCTCTTGTTGGTTGTGAAGAAATGATTCAGTATTTTATGATAATTTGGAGAGGTATTGAAGCATTTCTAGTGATTTACACAACAATCATGCATGATAAAATGCCTCCATTATGTGACTTGAGTAAGGAAATGTGTAGCGAAGAGACAATGAAAAGTGTAAGAAAAGCTAGTTTCAAACGATCAAAATCTATTAAGCGACACAATTTGATCAACACTAATGAATGGCTTGTAGCATCTACAAGATAAGTAAGTAAAGTTGAGATTGGGTTCTGACACAGGTCCCATAGGTCCCTCTTACTCTTCGCCAGTGCCGTATCAACATTTTTTCGGTAATCCAACGGCTTTCCTGGATCCAGCTGTACTAGGCTAAGGCTCTGAAGGGACTTGCCAAAGGCCACTCCCTCGAAACCAGAATGTCATTGAGGCTCGAAACCGGTATCTACAAGTTCCGAGTCCACTACCTTAACCACTGATCCACACAGGAATATAATTTACGATTAAGTTGGAATGTACTCCTTGGTAGTATCAAATATAGTGTAAAGCGAGTGACTTTTACTTTTTCTGCAATATTATTATTACATCATATAATGATTACTCTATGTGATTCTGATTCAAGTTGAAGGTACTACTCCAGGCGAGTCGAAAGTGTAGTGTTTAAGTCAAAGTCGCAACTCGAGGGAATCGAACCCACGACCTTTCGTGTCCCCGAAGCCGACGTTCTACCAAAGGCTCACTGTCCTAAAATCGGATTGAGCAGATGAGTTCATAGGAGACAACGAGTCGAGACAAGCGTTGAGATTACAATCTCCGGGTGTTTATTTGTAAGCGGGTAGATCTATATTACATGTATATTGTAATTGTTCTCTAAATATATTTGAACATCTTAACCCTTGGAATGCTTGATAATTTTCAAAAATAGATTTTTGTTTCGTCTGCTTTCCAAAACCTGCTTAATTTTGATGAGGAAAGATACTCAGAGAAGCAAACGGGTTAGATCAGAGACCGGCCGCATATTTACTTGGCGGCAGGCCTGGATCTAACCTGATTGCATGAGCATTAAGGACAATCGCTATAGTTTTTGTTTGACATCAGATTTTTCTAATTTTTGTATATGTTGTAGATTAACCTATATGATCATGAAAAATCAAATAAAAAACATAGGTCACGGTGCTACTTTTTGTTTTATTTCCACCTAGAGGTACAGGGGTTATAGGGCTTTAGGCTTAATTATTTTTATTCTTTTATTGGATAAGAAATGGTCAAATCATCATAGTCATAGGGTTTGGTTATGATTAACTGATCTTTTCTACTTTATTATACAATGCTTTTATATGAAATATCAAAATAATAACTGGAAAAACTCTTTTTTGAGAAAAAAAATGACATGTGTGAAAGTGGGTGGGGTAATTCTACCTGAGCCCATACATGACAAAAAGGCTATTTAGGGAAAAATATATAAAAACTTGACATCAGAATTTTCTCATTTTCACATATGTTTGAGAAAAATATGTATGATTATGAATAATCAAATAAAAAACATAGGTAACGGTGCTACTTTCCTTTTTATTTCTTCCTAAATACCCTGAGGTTTATAGGGTTTTAGGCTAAATTATTTCTATTTTTTTAGTGGATAAGATATGGCCAAATCACCAACGTCATGGGGTTTCATTCAACAAAACATTCATTTTCTACTCTATCATACAATGCTTTTGTACAAAATTTCAAAATATGAAAGGGAATAAATCTATTTTGGGAAAAAATATCACATGTGTGAAAGTGGGTGGGGTAATTCAACCTTAGCCCATACATGACAAAAACGCTATTTCTGGACATCATTATATAAAAACTTGATATCAGAATTTTCTCATTTTCACACATAATTGAGAAAAATATAAAGGGAACTTAATTAGAAAATAAAAAACATAGGTCATGGTGCTAATTATTTTTTAATTCCCCTTAAAAGATGCTATAGATAACAGTATTTCACTTGGAATAAGGATAAGTGACAGGTAAGGTATGATACAATGTTAATAATCATGGATTTTGACTGACAAGATAGGTTTTCGTTTATCATTGTTTGTATATATCATTACAAAAACATCGAAGAATACAAATGACGTCCTGAGAAAGTTGACTGTTTTTAAAGTGAGAGGGATAAACTTTACCAGAGCCCTTTCATAAAAAAAAAATGCAAATCAGATTTCTTTTTCAAACTGACATAATTTCAACTGTATATAATGATTGATTGGTGTTTTAAAGGTGAAGGACAGTCACCTCATAGTTTTAGAGATAAGGAAAACTTAAATCTTTTGGGGAAAAAAGACAGCTTTTTGTTGTCTATTCATAGAACTGCAGCTTTCATTTGGACCTGTCACAAATTGCTTGTATAAGAAAGGTTAGAGAAAGGATAGATTTCTTTAACATTTGTTCCTGTAGCTCCAAAGTGTTTTTGTCAAAATGTACTAAAACACAGTCCTTCTTTGCTTGATTAAAAATAGCAGAGAACTAGAATTTTGATTCAAAATCAAAACAATATTGTTTGGGTAACTAATGTTTAATCTAGGAATCCATTTGAGTATTGCAGATTAAGAAATTAAAAGTAATTTAATAGAAATATTGTCAAATGAAAAGGTATGTAGATTCATCTATAGGTATATTGGAAACAATAAACAGACATTAACAAATTCAAATCCCAAAACAAAACCCAATGATTAAAAACTATGAACCTGCATTGCAAATGCTGTTTTATTCTAGAGTCTACAGCCACTGATTTAGTGTCAGTTGTCTTTACTTGTCTGGAATGATACACCATTTCCAGAAGTATACACATTGTAGTGTTAGGAAATCAAAGTTATAAACACATCACAGACATGCGGCATAACATTTTTAAAAACACACATATTGATGTCCCTGGCATGTCTCTGTACCCAATGTTCTGCCACTGAACTTCTGACAATACAGGATCTACTGCAGTTTCTTTATAGCTGAGAAATAGAAAAAAATAAAAGAAATGTTTTATAATAGCACAAGAATAGATGGTTACAAACTGAAACAATTGCATGCAAAAAACAACTATATCATCTAGTGTCAAGTTATGAAATTATGAAAGCAAAATGGATAAATGTATAAGATTTATATAAGTTATATATCTTAACCATGGACAATCTTTATCATGGTGTTTGTATAACATCTATATTGACAAATTCACCAGTCTAATAACCTAGTAGGTATCTTTCTTACATTGTCTTCTCAGACCCTAGTTTTTGTATAATGATAAACACTGTGGCAGCAATTTTTCAGTTATATAACAGCTAGAAGGTAGCAATCCCATATCATATGGGATGTTGTTGAGCCATTATAATATTAGTGAATACATAAATAATTTTGCATTGCAGAAGATATCTAATTCATTTTTAGGATACTTGCTTCTGGTCTCCTTCATAAATAATAACTATAGATTTACAAATAGTTTTCTGAAGAAAGTGATAATTACCTGAAGTACAGATGTTGTCTCATATGTCTGTTCTTTCACAAGGTAGTTCAGCAGCAGTACTTTTAGGGTTTTGTTATGACAATACCCTACCATACAAACAGTATGCCTGAAATCAAAATGAATGTATAATTTAGAAGACAGTTACATTGGTATATTTTTTGTTTAAGATAGTCATTAAAAATATTAAATTGACTCAGTCGTTAGCATGCTTGACTAAAAATACAGAGGCTGCAAGTTCGAAATCTGGCTGGTGCCTATCCTTTTAGGCATTTGTATGTAAGGTCATCTCAATTGAACATTATTGATTCATCTCTCTACAATGGTTAAATATGATTAGGCCTGAATATCATCTTGTGGAAAAGCAGTCAATGACTTGGAAAGTATATTGTGCAGTTGTACTCAGACTGGAGAATTACACTGATTGCCTGATGGCACTATGTAAGTGAAATCCAGGTGAAATCCTTACTATGCTCAAATAGATAAAACAAGTATTTAAATGTAAAATGAGACCTTTTGGTGTGAAAATATGAATAAACAACACATGACTTTGTCTTAGTGGAATTTCATCAAAAAAGTCATGCAGATTTTTTTTATCTGTGTTAACAAAGGGATCAATATACTAATTGCATTCTAGCATAAGGAAAAAGTACTCATCTGTAAAAATCTTGTTTTGTCACAATGTTTTCAATTGTTTTCTGAGACAGCATTTCTATTGAGACTAATCAGATTAAGTGTATGTATAGTGATATAGTATATATAGGTGGTTAAGCAACATGCTAGTATGAATTCCATCTCTGACATGAAAAAATACATATAGTTAACTTAGAGTGAATATCAAACTAATTTCTTACCCTGACCTTGTTTTGGTTTCTTTCTATTTTACATCATACATTAGGGGCTCCATTCATATACATGCTCGGTGGCGATTTCACTGCGTAGTCGTTGTAACAACAAGCCATCAGATCTTTAGAGCCGGCCCGTTGTTTGGAACAAATGGTGGGCAGCGCAGTGTTGACATTGTCAGAAGTGCAACCATCACACGGAGTTACTTAGCTCGATTTCATGGGATATTCAGTTTTAAACATGACAGACATACACCTCCAGAAATTAAAATCGCAAACTGTTCCAATGGTTTTGCACAACTTGTCACTTTATCCAGACGTCAGATCGAAAAGGAGACGTTTTTGTTTTGTCCGAGATGACTGCATCCGAAATAGTTCAACATTTCTACTTCGTGTATTTGACGGTTTTACGCCGAGTTTCGGTGACATCATGCAGATATTGAACCGATGTCGTCTTTTCTCATTCCAGGCAATCGTAAATATTTTCATTTTTTTTGTGTGTTGATTCTTTAATGTTTGTTTAGTGAGCGTCATTTGTAACGCGCCTTTCGTAACTTTGACATAAACGGCGCTACGGTAAAATGAGCCGAGTGAAATCATACTGCGCAGAAAGATGCGCATAAAAAACTACCGCGAACGTCCTTAAGTCGGTTTCAGCATAATGAGGGTTAACCCCCATGCCGTTCGCAAAACGGAGTACACCTGTAATATTCAAAAGTCGAAATGAATCATAGACGACAATCATAACTTATAATTTGTAAGCGATAGGACATTGGATGAAAAGTTCTCTAGTTGGATAGAAATCATTGTGGGAAAATGAGGAATTGCTCATTTGAGCATTTTCTCATTTCTCTGCAAATATTCCAATTTCTGCCGTTCAATAGACTAGTAAAATCACGAGATCTTCAAATAAAGGTTTGAACATCCATTCAAAATGAATTACCTTCCATTCTTGTAGGTATAAAGCGGTTTGTACTTTTTGGTATCCAATATACCGCACAACTTAACTCGCTGGATTGGAAATTGATGATATTTGAGGACCCTATTATACGACTGCATTAATACTTGAGAGTCAAACGCCTTAATTCGCATTCCCCCATGCGAAATTTTCGATCGGCCCAATTTGAAATCAACACCAGAAGATAAAGCAAAAAAAAAGAAGAAAAAAACCTTTTCTTCCAGATATTTGGTAAAATCATCCAATGTCTTCTCAAGATAAGACGAAAAAAGACATTCTTTCAGATATTTGGCAAAACCCGATGTGACATAATGATAAATTGCTCATTGGGAAAAATTAAAATCTTCACAAGATAACACGAAAAAAGACATTCTTTCAGATATTGAGTAAAAAAACCAATATGATAAATTGCTCATTAGCAAAAATTGCAAATCTTCACAAGACAACACATATCACGAAAAAGAAAATCTTTCAGATATTGGTTAAAACCAATGTCACAAAATGAATAATTGCTCATTGAGAGAAATTCGTCCTTTAAAACAGTTGTTTCCCATAAGTCTTTTGCAGCGTTTGCGACAAAGAAATAATACATTTTTTTACAAAACAATACAATGTTTTATCGACTGGAGAACGGGGTTAAATAGCATTTTCTCGTAAACATACCAGTCATTGATTCAAAAAACGCCTCTGAAACAATCACAAGTATGTGGTTGAAAGTGTTCAGAATTATTCCTTAATTTCAGGTTTTTGAGACTTTTTGTCCCTATATAATGCTAAAGCAGACATGCATTTTCAGGATAATGAATTCAGATTTCAGGTTTTTGAGACTTTTTGTCCCTATATAATGCGAAAGCAAACATGCCGTTTCAGGATAATGAATTCAGATTTCAGGTTTTTGAGACTTTTTGTTCCTATATAATGCTAAAGCAAACATGCCTTTTCAGGATAATGAATTCAGATTTCAGGTTTTTGAGACTTTTTGTCCCTATATAATGCTAAAGCAAACATGCCTTTTCAGGATGATGAATTCAGTTTTCAGGTTTTTGAGACTTTTTGTCCCTATATAGTGCTAAAGCAAACATGCCTTTTCAGGATAATGAATTCAGATTTCAGGTTTTTGAGACTTTTTGTCCCTATATAATGCTAAAGCAAACATGCCTTTTCAGGATAATGAATTCAGATTTCAGGTTTTTGAGACTTTTTGTCCCTATATAATGCTAAATCAAACATGCCTTTTCAGGATAATGAATTCAGATTTCAGGTTTTTGAGACTTTTTGTCCCTATATAATGCTAAAGCAAACATGCCTTTTCAGGATAATGAATTCAGATTTCAGGTTTTTGAGACTTTTTGTCCCTATATAATGCTAAAGCAAACATGCCTTTTCAGGATAATGAATTCAGATTTCAGGTTTTTGAGACTTTTTGTCCCTATATAATGCTAAAGCAAACATGCCTTTTCAGGATGATGAATTCAGATTTCAGGTTTTTGAGACTTTTTGTCCCTATATAATGCTAAAGAAAACATGCATTTTCAGGATAATGAATTCAGATTTCAGATTTTTGAGACTTTTTGTCCCTATATAATGCTAAAGCAAACATGCATTTTCAGGATAATGAATTCAGATTTCAGATTTTTGAGACTTTTTGTCCCTATATAATGCTAAAGCAAACATGCCTTTTCAGGATAATGAATTCAGATTTCAGGTTTTTGAGACTTTTTGTCCCTATATAATGCTAAAGCAAACATGCCTTTTCAGGATAATGAATTCAGATTTCAGGTTTTTGAGACTTTTTGTCCCTATATAATGCTAAAGCAAACATGCCTTTTCAGGATAATGAATTCAGATTTTAGGTTTTTGAGACTTTTTGTCCCTATATAATGCTAAAGCAAACATGCCTTTTCAGGATGATGAATTCAGATTTTAGGTTTTTGAGACTTTTTGTCCCTATATAATGCTAAAGAAAACATGCCTTTTCAGGATAATGAATTCAGATTTCAGGTTTTTGAGACTTTTTGTCCCTTTATAATGCTAAAGCAAACATGCCTTTTCAGAAAAATGAATTCAGATTTCAGGTTTTTGAGACTTTTTGAAACTTTCCCCCATGTAAGTACGACTACCTTTAAATGGAGACTATGACCAGTTTACACCAGCATTAACCAATGGTTTGCTAAAAAAAACACAGTGCCTTCGTTTCCATATAATCAAAATATAAGACTAGAAACACAAAGCCCCTCACACAATCGTAAACACTCGGGTATTTCCGTGACCTGAGAAAAACATTGTTTTCATTGGATAAACCCGATGACTTCGGATTGCCTCTCACTACATGGTTTCAAGTCACAGTAGCTCTCACGAGAACCGACACTTTGAGAGCTTTGCGGGGGCTATCGACTTTACAGGAACTATACCAATGTCTGAGTATGGTTTCAAAGTCAAGACCATGTATTCTATTGGGTACCGTTTCGGTACCCGGTACCGTTTCACTAAACAGTTTACCCTTACGATTTGCGTAAGTCTAAAACAACAACTCCTCTTATTTCATTTTTGGACGAAGCAATATTACAAAGTAACACATCATTGGAATCGTCTCTCCGAGACGCTTCCAACGACGTGTCACATTGCAATATTGTACTTTCATTGAAAATACTATCCATGTTTATCAGTTATGACTTACGAAAATATTTTCCATAAGATGTTTAGTAAAAAGGTTCCCTGATCATTTACTGTTTTTATGGAAGAGGTAAGTTATACTATATACGTTAAAAGAGCCCCCTTTAAAAAAGAGTCATTCCCGGATCTAATCTGCAAAACGATCTCTCTGTTTAACTGCCTGAGTACCTGGATCTACCATTATTACTTGTATGGAATTATTTAGGTGGTCAAAATTGAAGTCAACAACTAAAGTTTAACCCCTTCTCAACCATAGTTGTTAACCATTTACCATACGGCAAATTTGAGACTGTCCAAAATTGAAAGAGTTTGCAGACGGCAATTCAAAATGGGATGAAATTGGAAAATAATCTTCTGAATGGGGCAGAATACACTGTGGGAAATGAAAATTGTTCATTTAGAGCAATTTTCTTTTTCCCACAATGTTGTCCAGAGTCGTCTGCAACAAAGTGGTAAAATGCCGTCATTGTTTGGTAATGGGATAAGAATAAACCATTCTGACAAAAAGTGAAAATATTCGTTACAAGTAGTTTCTGCTTTTCTTATAGTGTTATTATTATTTTTTAATCTTCCAATACATCTGCAATAAGTTCAAAAGTTTATTGGCATAACTTATATATGTTTTGCTTTCATACCAACATATTATTATGACAAATACAATAAAAAAAAAACAAAAAAAAAACAGGTTAATGAGAAGGAATGGGTCTCGCACACTTTTATCTCGTTTAGAATGCGACATATGAATAGCAAGTAGGTATAAGTTTTCTATTGGAGAAAACAAACCAGATTGTATCAAATGGTTCTTTTCTTTCTTTTTGTTACATTAAGTGAACCAGACCTATTTACCCTTTACGAACATTTCATAAATGTGCGCGTTTTGTTCACGGCAATACAACCCTTAGAATGCTGGGTAATTTTCTAAAAATATATTTTTGTGTCGTCTGCTTTCCGAAGCCTTAAATATCTGCTAAACTATGTTGAGGAAAGATACTCACAGTAGCAAACAGGTTAGGTCACAGGCCAGCCGCCAAATCACTTGGCGGCGTGCCTGGATCTAACTTGTTTTCATATTCATGAAGTCGGTTCCAGCACTATAAGGGTTAAAAAAAATGCCAGCTAAATAGAAAATGTATGAATACTTAAGTCTACTTTTTTGTACAATTGTTTTCATCTTATCCTAGTAACATCTTTTGAATTCAAACGACAATCGCGTTTGTCGTATGGCAACTTGTCTCCGTTTAGGTTGATTGGAAAAAAAGTAATTTGGTAAAGTGTTGAAATGACTTTTAGAACTTAATAAATTTGAAACTTATTTGAAATGCAAATGAATAGGTTTCGGTCAGATGCTAATAGAGTTGATCCTGAAATGACATTTGTTCTATCGATTTAGAAATAATGAATTTAACTGTTTAAGAAATGTTATTGAAATGTTCGCTTTCGATCTAATTTCAAAGTCCGCATTTATTTACATGTTAAGCCAGACAAATATTTAACTTGTTTGCCAGCGTAGTCTTTGGGCCACCTTCCCCATACTTAGGAATATACTATAAATATAAACGAACTACTCTATGTAACTTTATAAAACAAAATTGAGAACTTTACATCTTAAGTCAGACAATGTCAAACTTGTTTGCGAGCAAATTTGTCATGTTAGCAAATTACACTTTGTGACTTAAATTGTAAAAATGTCGGTCGGACCCGAAACTGTTCGCTTTAAACCGAACAGACCCGGCCCCGACCGATGTCTTCCGCGAACTACCCAAGTAATCCGATGAATGAATGAATTTCAAAATGGCGGATTATGGGTTTTCTACCTTAAGTTAGAATCTTCGTAATGGTTTCGCACTTTTCCGGAGGTAAACTCGTCGTGAAGTTTGTGGAGTATTCCGAATACATTTTGGACGCCTCTGGAAACTTCGTCAGCAACTATATGTCCGAAATAAAGTGAAACTAAAACACGAGTACTACAAATTTGTTTTCCTTGTGTATATGCCACAACTTATGTATATCCTCTATTTACATTTTCTATCTAAGTAACGCAGAAAACGTGATTAAAATGTAAAGGGTTTTTAAACGAAATGTAAACATCCTTTATTGTAAATATCATGAACAACTGGACGTATTGCATTTCTCTTACATTTGAAACAACCCCTGTTTAGTAACAGTGAAAGGTCACATGCATAACTCCGATAGATAAGTTTAAATATTTGTACTGTATAACTTGAATACAGGCAGTACCATTAGGACAGCTCCGCAGTATTTTGAATGTTCAGTCCGTCACGAAATTTGCAGAGGAATCCAAATATATTCCAAAAAATAGTTTTTGGTGTGGGATCTATAATCCGAAATACTGCGAATGCATTTCGAACGGGCTTTATGAGCCTAAATTTAATTTGGTGTCGTAGCTTTAGACATATTGCTCGTCATTTGAGAATGCCCCGTATGTACTTTTCTGCATTCATTAAGTATTGTATATGAAAATAGTGCTATAGTGCATCAAACCCTATACAGTGTTAAACGTGGTCGCTAAAAACAAGTTCACTCTACTTTGTCTCATATCAAAATAAAGGAAACTTTCACAAACAACTTTGCTAGAATATCATTATAAAGGTGATTGTTAACGGATAGGAAGATTTAAAGTCAAACTAAAATGTCATCGAGATATTTCAGTTATTGCATTGTTATATGCTTTACCTTTAAAGTAGTAATTAAAGCATTATTCATTCAACAAGTGTCAATACATCTGAGAATATATCGTCTTCATACTGTAGATCTTAAAACCATTGCAACGCTTTTCGATTTAAGTACATATCAATTCTCCGTATACAGGCTCCAAATGCTTAAATACGAACTAATCTTTCTTCCAATATATATGCTCAAGCATGTCCAATACTACAGTACAGCTGCATTCAAGTTTTAACGAATTTTTTTATATATCCAAGTTTTCTCACATCTGTGAATAAGTAGCTTTAATAAGGATAAGGGTAAGAACTTGGCACCAAGTCCGTTAAGATCGGAACAATTTTCCGGGCTTCTACCCAACCCAGATCTTGACAAATAGAACAAAGCGCTCACTCGACTGAGTATTGGGTGCTAAATAGTCGACAGAAATCTAATCTGCAATTTGACATTCTTGTGAACAAATCGACACAATTTTGCAACTGTGTGTAGCATTAGCTTACTTAATGTAGCGTTACATTTTTAAACGGAAAATGGAGTGAAAATACAAATGACATATTGAGATAAATGCTTTCTGATTGTTTGATGGTTTAATTTCGTCTTTAAAAAGAGAGAAAATGATGGATCCCATAATGGAAGAGGTTTGTACAGTGTTTGTGAGTTTTTACCTGTCCAATTTTTATAATTATTATTATCTCCTTAATCAAAGACATCATTTATCATATTTCTACTGATTGAAGCGGTTATCACCATCTTCTCATTATTATTATTATTATTATTATTATTATTATTATTATTATTATTATTATTATTATTATTATTATTATTATTATTATTATTATCATTATTATTTTTTTATTATTATTATTATTATTATTATTATTATTATTATTATTATTATTATTATTATTATTATTATTATTATTATTATTATTATTATTATTATTATTATTATTATTATTATTATTATTATTATTATTATATCATTATATTATTATTATTATTATTATTATTATTATTATTATTATTATTATTATTATTATTATTATTATTATTATTATTATTATTATTATTATTATTATTATTATTATTATTATTATTATTATTATTATTATTATTATTATTATTATTATTATTATTATTATTATTATTATTATTATTATTATTATTATTATTATTATTATTATTATTATTATTATTATTATTATTATTATTATTATTATCATTATTATTATTATTATTATTATTATTATTATTATTATTATTATTATTATTATTATTATTATTATTTAGTCTTTTTTTATTATTATCATCATCATCATCATTATCAGTATTATGATTTATGATATGTTATTGTAATAATTGATGGTGTTTAAAGATGTCTTTTTGATCATGACCTTACTAGCAAATTTACGCATTTATCAACAATTAAAATCTTTGTCGTGCAAAGACCAGCTTATACAAACATATAAATTACCCCTAGACATTAATAAAAAGCACCTGTTTATTCTACATACTTATCTTTTATAGATTGTGAAACTATTCTTAAGATTTCGATTAACCACTCTTGATTTTGCTTCCTGGAGACACAAAACTCACATTGTTGGTAACTGAAAGATCACAACGCGGACCCTGCTAATTGCAGGAATCGAACTCTCGTGTGAACAGTACATAATGATCTAGAGTCGAACTTTACACTGGCACAACGTCTGCCAATAAAGGTGCTTGTTCACAGATGTGGGGAAACTTGTAAGTTAGAAATTAACTTCTTTAGACAAAAGATATATACAGTCAAACTTGTGTTAAGAGGCCAGCCTATGGGACAGAGTAAATTGGCTGTTTAAGACAGGTTGGCTGCGTAACACAAATTGATGTACACTATAAATCGAACAATGGGACTTTCTGTAGTGGCTGTTTAAGGCAGGTTGGCTGCTTAAAAGGTTGGCTGCTTAACACAAGTTAGACTGTATACTCTCATTTGAAACGAACTGCAGAATATGCATTGCAGCAGAATTAGATCGTTATTAATTATTCAACGTGCAAAGAAATGAATTGACATGAATTTCAATCCAAACGCGTGACATTGCATTTGAGATCTACCGCATATAAACTGTACATGGTGCTTTTTTCAGTTTGCATGTTATCTTTTATTCATAAGCCTTACTTTATGTAATGTACTTGGATTAAAATAAAGATTTGTTCTATTCATACTTAGATGAAATAACACTTCCTGAATTAAGTATGCATTCCCTAGTTAGTCTTAAGTGTATATCAAACACAATACAAAATTGTTTCAACGGCATTTTATTTTGACTTTCAAATGTTTTCTTCTGTGAATAAGTACCTTTAAAACTCAACAATCCATTGACTTTACGGGCATTCGTAGATGTTACTTGACGTGGACGCTTGAAATGTGGAATTTTTCTTATACGAGCATCTTTTTCTTTTGTCAGCAGTACTTTTTATATCAAAGAGACATCATTTCTTCAAAAGTCGTCTTAATTTCATTTGTCGTCAGCAACGACTTTGATTTGATGTCGTCATCATTAAAAGTTCGTTTGGTTAAGATCTAATGACCGTTTGCCCCTTTGCGTACACAAATATTTACACTAAAGACAATTTGTGATATGTATATAGACCCGGGAATTATATTGTACATTTAACGGAATGAAAATATTTGATTAAACTCAAAAGAGTTTAAGAAAATTGGAATGTATAGCGACCGGTCCTAACCCAACTGACTTTTGAAAAGCCCTTGAAGTGGACCGGACTATTTGTTTATGTATGTCGTATGTTTGTATTACTACGCCGAAGTCCTCTGTTTGAAAACAGCACTGATTTGTTTATCCGAACTTCAATAATACCTTTATTTATGTCGTCTGCTTTCTAAAACCTTAAATATCTTCTTACTTTGTTGAGGAAAGATACTCAGAGTGGCAAAGGTTAGATCCCGGCCAGCCGCCAATTTACTTGGAGGCTGGCCTTGATCAAACCTGTTTGCAAAAGCACGAAGTCGTTTCCAGCACTTTAAGGGTTAAGCATATCATGGATAGAATATATCTTCGTTTAGAATATCTTAAGGTTTATGAAATCACTGTTAATATATAATTGATAGCTAGCCCCTATCCTCCCCCTCCCACCACACGTACACTTATTACACTGACATTGCCAATACTATTTGCAATAAAGAAAGTTGTCTGTCTCTGCTTTAAACAGGACTGGGGTGCAAATGTTATTGCAGTTAACCACTATCTTCCGTTCATCCTGAAGACCAAGTAGTTCTGCAAAATAAAGATGATAGTATTCATAGAAAAAATCAGAATTATGCTAACAGGGCACTTCTTGTATCTTATGAGCACAGTGCAACATCTTGAGTTTCTTACTGATGAAGTCCCTATCGTTCTATCAGCCTTATGTGGCCCTTGTGTGCAGTTAAGGAATGGGTCTTCCCCCATCCATGATTTTTGACACTAGCATTGAATTATAACTGGAAAAATATTAACGTATTCTAAAAACATGTGCCAAGCAAAAACGAACAAAAAAAGATGTCGTCTGCTGCTGCGTTCAATTTGGACCAGTGACAAAATATCTTATGATACAATTGGTTGACACACATCAACCGTTTCTGTAAAGCAGACAACCGAACTCCTCTGATTTCATCGAATGAAATCAATGTATTCCTTAGTTTACGAAAGTGTGCGAGTAGTTACGATTAACAAAAAACACAAAACAACAACAGACAAATGAAAACAAATGAAAAACTGCTTTTTGTGTAGTTGACTGGCGTAAGTCAATTACTTATAAAAATCTTTCTTGTGCAATTTACCATGAGCAACATGGATTAAAAAAATTACTGACTTGTTTAATGCACCCACTAATTATGGTTAACCCTTTTTATTTGGACAAGGATGTCCACCGAGTTCTTCATGTCTAATACAGACATGTGTGGAAGAAAGGACAAAGTGCTCATGAAAACCCTTTTCCTTATCAAACATCGTTTTCTAGAGGAAAAGAATATAAATCAGATATTTAAAGACCATAGGCATTTCAAAGTTCGTCAAAAGGTAGAATATCCGCAATCAACCATTTTGAAAATAATTCTTTCGTCGGATTACTTCGGTCATTCCCGGTACACATCGGTCGGGACCGGAACTCTTCGCATAAAACCGAAAAGTTCCGGCCCCGACCGATGTTAGCCGAGAATATCGAGTAATCCGACGAAAAAATGATTATCAATATGGCGAATTATGGGCATTCTACCTTAATCAGAACTTGAAGACAAGCAAGCGATTTTTTTTATTAAAATCTGGTACACGTTCAGCGAGAAGTCACTATTTGTTGATTACGTGCCAATGACTTCAACCCCACATTAATGCTAATCCAATTAAGATTAAACTCTTAGGTTCTTTGCATAAATTTGAGTTTACCTAGCGATTAATCCTTTTTCTGTTACCCAATCCACCATATGAGCCACTGTGTGAATACTCTATATTGAAAATGACATCAGACGACAAATAAAGTAGAAACAATAATATTTTTTAACCCTTTCCCAAACAATAACGACATTTGACCACTTTCTTGTCGTAACGAGCAATTTTCTTTTCCCACAATGTTTTCTGCCCTATCAGAAGATTATTTTCCAATCTCATCACATTTTGAAATGTCGTCTGCAAATTCTTTCAATTAGGGACAGTCGAAAATTTATTGTTTGGGAAAAGTTAAGATACTGGGTGGAAACCATTCTGATGAAAGGACGTATTGCTTGCTTAAGTTGGTAACCGTTAATTTAACTCAGGGCTCACGAACTGGCCATTTCGGAATATATAACGTAAAATATCATGTCACATCAAAACAGTTTAGCCCTTATAGTGCTGGAACCGACTTCATGCTTATGCAAACAGGATAGATCCAGGCCAGCCGCCAAGTAAATTGGCATGTGATCTAACATGTTTGCTACTCTGAGTATCTTTTCGCAACAAAATTAGGTAGATAATTAAGGTTTTATAAAGCAGACGACACAAAATTATATTCTTTGAAAATTACCCAGCATTCCAAGGGTAAGAGGGTAATTTGCTCGACGTTTTTGGCTTGGTTTTTGTAAATGAAGTATTATGCAAGTAAAGCAAACATTTTGACCCGTCAATTAGTGTTAATTCAACACGTTAATTTGCACTCATTCCAAAGTTTGAGCGATAACAAGATCAACGCACTGTTCTACCCATTTCTTCATTACCAAAATTAATGTGAACGCTCCGAAGTGAATGAACAACATCGATGGATAGCAAGTTGAAATCACGAAAAGAGTTTTTTTTTTGTGGAATAAAAGGGAATCCATTTTGACATATATAAGACATTTTCGGTCATTTTTGGGTCGGTCTTTACAACACATCATAACAAAGCAAAATGTTATTTTCTTCATTACTGTCTGCAACTGCTTTCAACTTGGAATATTTACATTACTTCATATGTCTTAATATTTTTTGTCAAACTTCTTTTGAGTTTTATAATAACCTTTTAAAGTTATAATTAAGAATTAAAGAATGGCTGTTATATGGCACAGGAATAATTCAAGCCCAATGCATCAGCATACTTGCCAAACCGGTAGATCACGTTTTGCCCAATGTATTCTTTGCCATATCATATATACCACTTTAGCATTGTATCTCATATCACGTATATGTACATGTAAATGTAAAGATAATCAATTGACTGAAAACCTTAAGTTTAATCCATTTCCTCATATGTAAGTTTTGTAATTGCACAAAATTGAAGGTAACAATAGGTGAGAAAAAAGAACATGAAAAAGACTACATATTTCGTTATGATATGGAGTAGAAACCCCTTGATGGTTTTTCTCCTCCTCCTCCTGCTCCTCCTCCCCCTCCTCCTCCTCCTCCTCCCTCCTCTCTCCTCCTCCCCCTTCCTCTTTCTCCTTCTCACCTCCTCCTCCCTCCTCCTCCTCCTCCTCCTTCACCTTCTCACCTCTTCCTCTTCCTCCTCCCCCTCCCCTCCTTCTCATCCTCCTTCTCATCCCCTACTCCTCCTCCCCCTCCTTCTTTTCCTCCTCCGCTTTCTTCTTCTTCTTCTTCTTCTTCTTCTTCTTCTTCTTCTTCTGAAATCTCTTATTATTCTTTTTCCTTCTTCTTACTCTCCTCATCCTTTCTTTTTTTCTTCAGAATCATCTTATCCTTCCAATTCTTCTATTCTGTTTCTGTTCCCTTTTTCCTTCCCCCTCATTATATACATACAACTCGTAGGCCTACATAACTCATTATAAACATGTAAACAATTATTCAATCTACACAATATCTTTCCTCACACCTTGTAGTTATTTATCGCCTGTCGCAGATAGCTTTATATCACGTGGAGCAATAAAGATATCGTACATGATAACCACCATGAATAACAAGGTCGGCAATTTGTAAAACCACAACTATTTGAAAACAATGCGGTTCCGAATGCTCATTGACTCAATCAAATATCAAGCGGCCCGTTTACTAGATTTAACAGCATACCATTAATGCTATAATTTCGTCTTGGCACTGCAGAAATGCAAAATTCCATTAGGTTAAATCAATGCGTGGTCCAATTTGAACGCAATGTCAGACGACAATCAAAAAGTACATCTATCAATATTTTGTCTTTGTTGTCAGCTAGAGATCACTCTGTCAAACGGGAAAATTGCTCCCTGCGAGCTATTTCTCCGGTTTTCAGTGTTACTTCTTAATTTCCCCTACATTTCTGCTAATATTGGTCAAAGGAAGAAACAAATTGAGACAATTGCTTGTTACGAATATTCTCCCTCATTGAATAAGTGTGTCTTTTAAAATAATGAATATAAAGCGGGTTGATATAAATGAAACGGTATTGACAACGGCTTTACACTAAAGTTAAAGTGACTAAAAACAGCCCTATTCTAAGTAAAGTTGAGCTCTTACTGACTAATGCATTTGCGAGATAAACATTTAAGATAGATACCATTACTCATCCGTAGAAGTGATTAATTTCTGAGCACTTGGACAAAAACTGATTTGGACAAATAAAAAATGGATTTCAGATAAATTTAGTACAAAAAAGGTGTTCCGATGCCGGGAATCGAACCCGGGCCGCCTGGGTGAAAACCAGGAATCCTAACCACTAGACCACATCGGAGATTGAAAATTGGCGTCGCAAATAACATATATAAACCTGTACGGGTGTTATCGGATGTAAAATACTTCAGTATTGGATATCAGGTTCGACAAATGTGACCACTTTTATTGGAGATTTTACTCCAATTATTGTTTCCCCTACTCTGGGTGATTCAGACGAAGAAATGTTAACGTGTTCCACTTCAATTATGATAATTCAAACATAAATCTTTAACCCATTACATTTTTACGTTTAATGTACAGCACACAACTTTAAAGAATTATCACATAACAAAGAGATCTTTAAAAAAAAAAAATCAGCGAGAGCACTGGTCATGTATCTAAGAAGTAGGCTAGTCAATATTTTCTGATCGCGTCAAATTAGTTTGAATAGGTAGTCAGTCGAAGTAATTCGACGAGAAAATTGCTTTCATTTTCTGACGGGAGATATTGTCCGATACAAAAAACTCTCTATATTTGTTGTCCGATACAAAATTTCTCAATATTTTCCGATCGCGTCAAATTAGTTTGAATAGGTAGTCAGTCGAAGTAATTCGACGAGAAAATTGCTTTCATTTTCTGACGGGAGATATTGTCCGATACAAAAAACTATCTATATTTTCTGATCGCGTCAGATTAGTTTGAATAGGTAGTCAGTCGAAGTAATTCGACGAGAAAATTGCTTTCATTTTCTGACGGGAGATATTGTCCGATACAAAATTTCTCAATATTTTCCGATCGCGTCAAATTCGTTTGAATAGGTAGTCAGTCGAAGTAATTCGACGAGAAAATTGCTTTCATTTTCTGACGGGAGATATTGTCCGATACAAAATTTCTCAATATTTTCCGATCGCGCCAAATTAGTTTGAATAGATAGTCAGTCGAAGTAATTCGACGAGAAAATTGCTTTCATTTTCTGACGGGAGATATTGTCCTATACAAAATTTCTCAATATTTTCCGATCGCGTCAAATTAGTTTGACAAACTAGGAAGTAGGCATATTCATCTCAAGAGAGAGTGTGAAATTAATCAGCTTCGAGCGTTCGTTACAATCAATTAAAAAAAATAAGTTGAAACTAAAATGTATTCAAAACTTAGAATCAATGGTTTCTATCCAATTTCGCAAAAATCATTCCTAGAGTAATTTTCTTTTTTTTGTCGTCTGTCGCATCGATCCTTGAATTAGGACCTGTCACAATTTTGTAAACGAGAACATGAGTTTATACCTAACAAAAGCGTCTGAGGTTGAAAACACGAACATGTTAGTCAGAGAAAATAATCAGGAAAATGGTTTATTTAATTGCGTAAGTCAAATACCTATGTTTATTGGGTCTTTTCGTAAGATAAATCAGATATTTATATAAACGGAAATCAGTCTAATTGTGTTATGCGACACTTTATTTTAGGAGTCTTAGAGAAACGATTTCAATGATGCAATACATTGGATTTTTTTCCCTCAGTATCAAAATAAGAGGGACTGTTGTTGTCAACTTACCAAATTCCAAGCAAAATATCATTATAAATACCATAATTATTTTTTGTAGAATGCTAATAAATATAGGTACAAACAGACCAGAAGCTGTCAGTTTGAATTTCAAAATTCTTAATAAAAAGAGGAAGGCTAAACATGTCGTTCATTTAGATTGAGATGTACCGTTACGTAAACTTACAACACAAATGATAATAAATACACCAATTTTCTATATTTACAGTTGGAATACCGGCCCAACCATAAAAAGATGACGGACATCTTCCTACCAGACGATACGCTAACGTTGTGGATGCCCGCCCAGGATGCAAAGCAGTATTACCTCATTTCCGGTAAAATCAAGAACGACGACTTGACTCCCGTCCTGCAGACGTACTACACAAAGTTTGATTGCGTCACAACCATCCTCACGTTTGATGACGCAATACCCATATTCGCTAGTCAGAGCACGACTATCCGACCAACGGACGATTTCAGCATTTTACGGAATTACCAGACGATACAAGGACTCTGGTTCAAACCGGATATGGAAGAACGACTGTGCCCGGATGAAGAGAGCACGCTGGGAAATTTGAAACTGACGATCTCTCTATCCAAAAACTCGAGCGAGAGTATTTTCACGAAAATGAACGTTTACTTTCTCGAAGTGCTTGATTACCCGGCCGAGGACAAATCCGTCTCTCGAATTCTGATCACCAAGACGAACCACGACGAGTTTCAGAAATGCGACGTACGTAAACCCGGCGGCCCTATCTACGTCACAGACGGCGCTGAAAACGCTGACGGAGACATCGAACTAGAAATCCATTATTTACGCGTGTGTTTCAACTTTGCGGGACGTCGGTGGCGTCATGAGGTCGAATTCATGCTCGAGGAGGATCCATGGCCGCTCTGCAAGATCCTTCCCATCAACAACGTCTGCTTCCGGCGTCCGCTTATCACACCCGTACGTGATGTCACGGCGAGTTTGCCGTGCAGGTACGTCGGCGCTTCGTGGCGGGAAACGTTGGCGGGTATTTTCGTCTTGTCCTTGCGTACGTACATCGTGTGGCTCGTCTTCGAGCGCCTTCACGATAGCGTTAGAAGGGCGGTCGATTCGGCGACCAGTCACGTAAACATAGCGGAAGTCATTCACACGGAATGTCCAATGGTTTGTCAGGAGCTGATCGACACCTACGATGCATTGGCGACGTTCACGGCAAAATGCGAGAACGAGCACGACCTAAGGGACCTTCTCAACGTGTTTCTGACTCTTCACAAGTGTGGCGAGGGGGCGTGTACGCCTGTCTCGTTAAAAACGCTCAACGCGACGCAGATCCTCCCCGGGATCCTCTTCCTGTTGGAAAAGACAATCGCATGCGCATCGCAGCACTTCCGGAAGGAGATCACATCCACCATTATGCCCTGGAGCATTATGGGATACTACTGCTCGGATCTGAAGATCAAGAGCCACCGGAGGATGGTCATCTTTATAAGCCAGCTTCCGGGGATAATGGCGAACGTTAACGGAAACGCTCTCAAGTCTAAACCGGAAGAAGATGAAGTGTTTAACGGATCGGCGCCTGGTTTCCAACAGTACGGCGTTCACTTCACGCCGAGAACCCTCCATGCGTCTATAAATAGACGTCGGGTCAGTTCGCGCAGTTCCGTCAGCAGCAACGGCTCGACCTCGTAAATCGACGTTTTATCCTTGTGCAGCCCGTCCAGAGCCCTTATTTAAACCGAACGCTATCAAACCCACGCATTTCCAATTGTGTTGTCGTCTGCTACAAACAAAGGTCAGGGGTGAAAAAAACATATTTGTGAATCTAACGAGTCTTCAGGTGGAATACTCATTATCGGATGTAGAACAAATAGTTCCGAACCCAGACCGATGTATACCGAGAACGACCGAAGTAATCCTACGAAATAAAGAGTTTCAAAATGGCTGATTATAGGTAGCCTTTTCTACATTTAAATGGACTGATTAATGTTGATGGATTACAATCAATCATGCACTGATATTCGGCTACTTATCAAAATAGAAAATATGTGTGACTTTCTCGTGAATGTTCTCAAAAGCACAGGTTTGCGTGTATTTTCTTGTTAATATGCGAAAACCCATGATCCGTTATCATACGGTTTATAGACGTCATCGAAATTCGTGCTATTTAGATTCCCTGCTGCTTATTAGATTTATCTTAATTTATTTATTATTTTCATTCATTCATTTATGTTGTGTTGTACTGCGTTAAAATTCGGCAGGATTTTGGAAGTAAAATCCTTAGGGATTCGTAGTTAGGATTCTGGGGGAGGGTTGAAAAGGGGAATGGCTATATATAATCCTAATCACGAAGCCCTGTGGTAAAATCGATCACGAAGTTAACAAAGGTGTCCGAATTATATTCGGGAGCCTCTGCAAACTACGCGAGCAATTTTCCCAAATACTGCAATAAACACTTGATAGGTACTAATTAAGACTTCTTAATCTAGATTAAGTTAGCACCACATCCACCGAATCGGCACTGATACCATGGCGCAGAAGCATTCAGTACGGCGTTCTTTGCAATGTACCTATACAGTTTTTACTTCGTTTACCATGTCGATCTCTTCCCGAGTAGATCGGTTCCTGCTTCGCTCCCACATTGGCCGTGAGGGACGAACGATAACTCTGCAGAGGAGATTGATACACGGCTAAGTAATAGTGTCTTGCCCAATGACACTACGTGGTGACCATAACAATTCCACATCTCCCGAGGTAAAATGTGAATTTCTGGCCTGAAAGGTTAGCATATATTTTTGACTAAATACCAATTAAAACATGGAATCGTTACCCTTAAGCCATTCTGAATCTATTTTCCATAACCCTCAATCCACTTCTTGGTCATTTTAACCCTTATAATGCTGGGTAATTTTCTAGAAAAGATTTTTGTGCCGTCTGCTTTACAAAACATTAAATGTCTGCTTAATTATTTTGAGACAGAGACATAAATAATCTATGTCTCTGGTTAAGAAAGATACTCAGAGTAGCAAACCGGTTAGATAACAGGCCAGTCGCTAATTCACTTGACGGCTGGCCAGGATCTATCCTGTTTGTATAAGCATGAAGTCGGTTCCAGCACTATAAGGGATAACAAGCATTCAGTAACAGGATCAAGGGCCCATAAGAAGACATTGCGCATGGGGGATTCGGTCATTGGCAAATCTTCCTATTTTCCTTGCGAAACTAAAGATGCATTTCACAGAGCAAAGGAGAATTGGGAGTTAAAATTTCACAACAATACTCAAACTGTATTGTTTCAAGGACTATTTTATTTGGATTTTATTTTTTTTTTCTTCTGTGAACAGGCACCTTTAAGTTATGTATAAACCCTTTTCTAAATACGTGCGAATTTTTGCCTCGTCCGTCAGAAAATGAAAGCAACAGCAGTGAATCGATCATAGCGGCAGACGAATTCAACGTTCGGAGACGGAAGGTGTAAATTCGACTCTGCCATTCCATCTCAGCCTCATATGTCTTTCCTCCCAGACTAATTATAGAAGACACTCAGTGCTAAAAGCTGGTACACTATAAATACTTATGTTACATTACATGACGTAGAAATCGTGTTCTATCATGAGCTATTCGCAGCAGACGACTTTAAAAGTCATCTACCCCATATAGAATTGTAGGACTTGCCCAAATGGGCACCAACCGCAATCTGAATTCATCGGGATTATCGAAGGAAAATGCGTGTATTTCAATTTTCTACGGTCACGGAAATACCCGAGTAGTCTCGAAGAGGACCAACGGAAGGTGATTATGACGAGTATATTCGACATAGACACTTTCATTAATAATTCTCGTGTCCTTTAACCCTTTCCCAAACGACAAATCTTCGATTGTCCCAAATTGAAAGAGTTTGCAGACGACATTTCAAAATGTGATGAACCTAAATATAATCTTTTGATAGGGCAGAAAACATTGCGGGAAAATGAGTAATTGCTCGTTCAGAGCAATTTCTCCTTCTCCCACTAAGTTTTCCAGAGTCGACTGCAACAAAGTGGTCAGACGTCGTTATTTGGTGAAGGGTTCTAATCCGGGCAATACGGACAATTGATTCTGCCATCCCTGGTACCATGTATATACTTTTAACTTTCATCTACTTTTGCTTCCAATTTAGACCAGTCGCAGGTTTCCAGATGTGTTTACCCTTAGAATGCTAGGTAGTTTTCGAAAAATAGATTAGTGTCGTCTGCTTTCCAAAGCCTTAATTATCTGCATAACTTTGTTGATGAAAGATACTCAGAGTAGCAAACAGGTTATACCACAGGCCAGTCGCCAATTTACTCGGCGGCTGGCCTTGATCTAACCTGTTTGCATAAGCATGAAGTCGGTTTCAGCACTATAAGGGTTAATGGAGGTGGCACTTTTCCAGACGACATATTTCGTAGGCCATTATTTCCCGCCAATTTCGGTACCGATTCACGGCCTTCTCTCAGCGGTGCGTCGTCATAAAGATAATTTGTAATGCTAGAGGATTCCATTGAGGTTGTGCCAGGTTGCTGAAAAGTTCTAGACAAATCGACGATTCAATGCAATACTATTTAGTAAGTGATTCATGTCTGTACAGAAACCAGTTACTATACTATTGCATTGAACCCTCGAAATGTTGTTTACTTGTTTACGCGATTGTGTGTGAGTTGTTTACGGTTCGGCCTTGCCTTTTGTTTTATTAGAGTACGTATTCTCTAGACAATGTTCAGTCGCTTAACACTTTACCAAACGCCAAATTTTCGACTCTCCCCAATTGAAAGTTTGCAGACGACATTTCAAAAGGTCATGAAATTGAAAATAACCTTCTGGTTGGGCAGAAAATATTGAGGGACAAGGAGAAATTGCTTGTTAAGAACAATTTCTCCTTTCCCAATGATGTTTTCCACAGTCGTTTGCAACAAACTGGTTAAATGTCATTATTGTTTGGTAATGGGTTAAAGTGGGCGTTTGTTAAGCCAAATATACGAGAAATGAATCAAGTGAAATCATGCTCATCCGTAAATGTATTTATCATGGAACTTAAGATTCCTTTTGTACGATGTTGAGCTGCAAGACGAGACTTCCAAAAAAAGACTTTCTACAAGCATGTTGTCCCTTTCGCAGAATTAAAACTAATACAAGGCGAAAACAGGTTCGTATATTGGTACGACCCAACTTATTCAAATCTATTTTCATAGTCGCATCATGTCAACAGGATTCAGTTATATTACGTTTGATTACGCTATTTACAAATATTTGCTTCTATGTACCAAGAGTACAAATTTACTGAAGGATCCAATTAATGACCACAGGAACAGTATACTTAAATCTTTTTATCTATATGGGTTTTACATCGCATCAACATTATTTCAGTTATGTTGCTATGCCTGACCTTAATGATGGAATAAGGTCCCGTCTACACTGCTTACAGAGTACTGGTCAAGCCAGGTAGAACCATCGGTACTCTGTTAGTAGGGAGACGATCTCTCCTGAAAATCCAAATGCCATCACCATGTTTTGAACCCACAGCAAAGAGAAGCCACTAGGTCCCTTGTTTCAAGCGAACTACAAACTTCTACAAATTGGATGTATTGTTGCATTTCATGACCACAAAATGCACCAGCGTTAGCTTTGCTTAATGATGGAAAGAGAGCAAAAACATCTTTATATAAAGTTGACAGTTGCCATATCATGGTCAATATGAGCAATGTACCCTTTTGTCTAAATGGTTCCCTTCAAGACTTCATTGCAAGATGATATTATGGAGTAAGGGGTCAAACTATCTCTTGCAAGGTAAGGGTTAAACCAACATGGCAAAAGAAAAGAAAGTCGCTTCTTAACATGACACTACATGCAAAAACATTGCAATATAGATGTACCAGTATATTTGCCCTGAATTCCTTGACCATGGTTTAAGAAACCAATGTGAAAAAGGGAAAAGTGGGTTATTACAATGAGCATTTTATTCTTGTGACACAATGGATTCAATCCAATTTTCAAGAGACAAAATTTGCTGTTGTTTTCAACTTCTGAGCAAATGCAGATTCCAATTTAAGGGAAGGGACTCAGTTGCATATTACAGACCATGAAGATGTCAATAATAATAAATTAAATGAAAATCAACAACTAATGTCGGTGAAACCACAAGCCTTTGTTAGGATGGCTTATAATAATAAAGAGACAATTCATTCAGTGCTGAAAAATTTATAATAAAGATTTAAAATTAGTTATTCTTTATTCTCAACACCACGAAATTGAGGAAAATTCAAGAGTAAAAGTGGCCATTTTTTTTTTTTACAGCCAATCAAAATAGTTATAACCTGATATTATCAGAGTTCAAATTGCCAAATATTGAATTGATAAGTAAAAACCTAGATCAAAAATAATTAAATGTTTTAATAAAAGCTGGGAATATACTGCCAACAAACTAGAGCTCTAAAGGAGCAAAAGGAAAAGGTTAACCATGACAGTTTCCCTCTTGACTTTACAAAAAGCATCAAAAAGTTCTTATACACCTTTACATGTTCACGACCACCTTTACATGTTCAAGACCGAAAAAAGTCAGCTGGCAGCTTTTAAAGATGAAGAAAAGGTTTTGAAACAGAAGATATATATTCACATAAGAGGGAAAATGCAACAGAGTTACCTTAAAATGATAAAAGCATTCTTTAGCCAAATTTCATTAATTTTTCTGTCTTATACATACATATATATATCCATACTATTGACAAGTTTACGTAGGAATAGTTGTTAATGTTTCTTCTTCAGCCATGTTTTCGAACTGTTTCCTTGAGCAAATAACAAATACTCATCTAGAAAGAGTACTCCTGAATTAACTCTCTCATATAATAATTGGTTGAAAATGGCCTTTTCCTTTTTGTTTTGAGCTAGGAAGTTCTAAACTCAATTATTAACTATAGTTTAACAATACAACAGTAAGCTAATAATAAGGTGGCAGACAAATTACAATGAAAACAAATCATATTATTGAGACTGACTAATTGGACAAAATTGGAACTGTGGACTTCTAAAAATTAAAAATGTTCCTCTGGCAATTTAAAGACAAGGCGATTTTTTCAGAGTTCTACTTTAAGTAAACTTTTGATTAATATGAAAGATCGAAAAAGTAAAGCAGGAGTTATTTGCCTACATTTACTCTGAATGATGTGTAAGGTGACAGTAAAACTTTACTTTAGCAAAGGACTAAGAATATCGATTCTTGCAATTAACCCTTGATTCTTTTGCTACATATATTCAAGTGTATGGGGTCCTGACAGTTTCAGATCTCAATCATATCAACTGTTTAAGTGAACAAGATCTGTACCATGATGCAAGTGACTTCTTGGTGATGTAAAAATCTATACACAGCTAGCTAGTCCAAGACTAGAATATGTGTAAAGTGACATCCCAAAATAGATCTCCCAGTTGAAATCAATGTAAAAGTCTATTCATTAAGCTAGCTGGTCTAAGACTAATGTCTGTGTTAACCCATAACTAAACAATAACGACATTTGACCAGTTTGTTGAAGAAAACTCTGGAAAACAATATGAGAAAAGAAGAAATTGCTCTAAATGAGCAATTTCTTCTTTTCACACAATGTTTTCTGCCCTACCAGATGATTATTTTTCAATTTCATGACATTTTGAAATGTTGTCTCTCAACTTAGGACAGTCGAAAACTTGGTGTTTGGTAAAGGGTTAAGTGAAATTTTAGAATAGATCTTACAGTGGCTGTCAATGCCATATGAATCTTTCTTCAGCCTATGACATTGAATGTTCAATGCAAATCTATAGCAAGTCATTTACTCCTGTACATTGCTTAGAATAGTCTTGCAATAAGCCATTACTAAACAATAACGACATTTGACCAGTTTGTTGAAGAAAACTCTGGAAAACAATATGAGAAAAGAAGAAATTGCTCTAAATGAGCAATTTCTTCTTTTCACACAATGTTTTCTGCCCTACCAGATGATTATTTTTCAATTTCATGACATTTTGAAATGTTGTCCATCAACTTAGGACAGTCGAAAACTTGGTGTTTGGTAAAGGGATAAGTGAAATTTTAGAAAAGATCTTACAGTGGCTGTCAATGCCATATGAATCTTTCTTCAGCCTATGACATTGAATGTTCAATGCAAATCTATAGCAAGTCATTTACTCCTGTACATTGCTTAGAATAGTCTTGCAATAAGCCAATACCCCCTCATTATCTTAAAGCAAATACCATACAACAATAAGGAAGAAGCATTGAGGATAAAACAGAACCGTGAAGCAAACTAAAGGATGAAATTACATAGCCCCTTTGTATCATTGTAATAGAGTAAACCTATTTGTTAAAATGAACACACCGGAAGGTAACAGAGGTAATAAATGACAAAATACAACCACCTTTCAATTTTACTACATGTAATTAAGGCAAGGGGAAAATGTATGTATGCCTTTTTATACCAAAACTGTAAATAACATAAAAAGCAGATATGACACAATAACAATCCACCCATGGAGTGACTATCCTATCTCCATGAAGCAATCTTACTCTTTCAATACATTGATTCAAAATTCAGACATTTCACAAAAGCTTTTATTAACTAAATATGTGATGTATCTCTTACGATGTCTTATTGAATAACACTTTGCAATGTGATTACCCTTTACAAATCATTCATCTTTTACTCACAATTCCACACTTTCAATCTGGCACTGTTCTAAATTTTCCCAGATAAGATTGATTTTTCATTCTAATGTTTTCACTTAAGAATTACTTGGGGGTTCTTTTAATGTATTCAAACAAAAAATGAAAAAATAATCATTTGTCAATATAAATAGACTGGTGTGTATGTCAAACTCTTTCCCTTGTGTTAGTCACAAAGAACGTTAAGATTTAAGTTTATATGATTGCATGAAAGAAAGTCTAAGACCAGTGTCATATTAAGAGGTTACTTGAATTAATAAAAGCATAGACGCTTTAAATAAAAGTTGTCTATCAAGCATTCGAAGATGACATACAAATTTTTCAAATTCTATATATATGCTATAAACTTTAATCAAGGCTTATGTAGACAGCCATGCAATGTGTAGAAAGCCAGAAAAAAAATGATTTAGACAAAGTGACAATCTACTGATTAATCCTGAAATTTCCAAATTCCAGAACATCAAAATAGCTTTTCAACATCATCAACAAATTATTGTCAATTTTCCTGTAGCCATGATTTCAAAATCATCTGCTGCATACCAAGTCCCTTTAGCAACGTATAAGGGAACTTTTCTTTCAATAGACCGACTTATGACAACAGATAAAAAAGAAAGACATTTTCTCAGTATATAGCTAAAAGGTAAGTATCTTGATTAAATCCTTTAATGTCATTGTCCTAGCAATGTCTCTCATCCAGTGATATCATGTACATGCATTCTAGAATAGGATAAAAGTTAAAAACAGTGTATAAAGTTTAACACGAATATCACAAGAATTTACTCTACCATAAACAATTATACTATTTCATACAGTCCAGATGTGCTCTCTTCTAACATGACATTGTGTCCATGATCGCCACACACGATGCTTGTTCACTTCGAAGGATGATTTAGTTCCGCATCTAAGAATAGTAATAGGCAACATTTATTGATCTGTCTGTTCAATATCTGAAACAAGTTTCGACTTTGTTCAGAATGCCAGCTCAAACAGTCACAGAAATGTTAGCATAACACAGTATTTAGAAACAAGCGTATTCAAGGGCTACAAGTCAATCTTGATTAATTTTCAGTTTGTTGTTCATCCTGTGCGTCCGATGTCCACAATGTGAGGTTATCCCGCAGCAATTGCATTATCAGGGTACTGTCTTTATAGCATTCAGGGTCCAACTTGTCCAGTTCCGCAATTGCATCATCGAAAGCCTTCTTCGCAAGGTGACAAGCCTTATCAGGGGCATTCTGAATTTCATAGCGGAAAACAGAATAATTTAAAGCAAGACCAAGTCTGTTTGGATGAGTGGGTTCCATTGTTTCTGTTGCTAGATCCATGGCCTGTTGATAAGCTTCTTCCGCTTGGTCCTGAACGCCCGTTTTCTCATTTGCTTTTCCCTCGCCATGGTCCTCCTTGTATTCTGCCATGTAACGATAATAATCTCCCTTCATCTTCAAATAGAAAACTTTGGCTTCTTCAGAGGTCGCTTTAGCAATGAGGTGGTTGTTCAACAAATCGAGCACTTCATTGCACGTCACGTCCAACTCCTGTTCTACTGTCTTCCGAAACTCTTTGATAATGTCCAATTTCGTTTGGTTTACTTGATTTTTGTCCTGATTTTTTGTTTCAAGAACCGAAAGCATTCTCCAAGACGATCGCTTTGCACCGACAACATTTTTGTAAGCAACAGACAGCAGGTTTCGCTCTTCGCCTGTCAACTCCACCTTGTCCCCCTCGGCTAACATCTTCATAACTTTCGCCATGTCATCGAATCGCTCGGCTTGTTCGGCTATCTTAGCCTTGATTACCTTTTTATCGCGCTCATCTAACTTCTTTTCGTCATCAGACATCCTTGCAGCGGTGGGTTTGTACTTTTTCGATCGAAAAATATAACTACCTTGTAGTTTAAACAGAAACCGATTCACACTTCCGGTATGGCATCGAACGGAAACGGAATCCACGGTATTGCTTTTGAGCATTACACAAGGGAGGTAAATCGAAACGACCAAAGTAACGCCCTCTCTTAGCAGCCGACATATCTTATAGATGATTATCACACATTAAAAATCTCATTTTCGTGCGCTATTTTGTACGTTCAATCAAATTGTGCACGGGGGAAAATGAATATGTTGTTGAAAGTATTTTGGAGACTCAGAGTTGCCTTGTCAAGATGTCAGAATTTATTTTTCAGCTAAATCTAGATCTGTCAATAAAGTATGCGTTTACCATAAAATTGACCACATACCTAATAACGTGTATATAATGTCTATTAATTGACAGAGCTATAAAAGGAACTTTAATCCTACCAACGTTGTTTTCAATTACTTTCATAACACAGGCACGTAGACCTTTGCACAAAGCTACCAATATTCCGAAATAGCAAATGTTCATAAATCTAACAGGACTCTTTTCAGCACCCGTCAATGTGGTTTCAGTATTTAATTTTCACAGTATTTTTTTTCTTTTAATTTTATCACTAATAATATATCATTTCTTCTGGAATCCTGCAACATTGGTTAATCCTTTGCAAAGGTGTTTGCAGAAAGAAAAGAGCTTTTAAAGGTAGAAAATACCCATAATCCGCCATATGGAACTAATTTTTTCGTCGGATTATTTCGGTCGTTCTCGGTATACATCGGTAGTTGCCGGAACTATTCGGTGTACACCCTGAACTTCACATGTCTATGACGTCAACTGCTGACAAAATATTAAGGTCCTAAATCGTGAAAGTCGCAATTATACTAGGAAAATCCCATCAATATAAAAGCAATGGCTCCCTAAGTATGATTTGCATATTTGTGAAAGCCTAAATGTAAATATTGTCTTAATTGTTGTCAAGAGTTAATCAAAGATAATTGTACAGGTTGTGTCTTTATCATTGCCTAGCTTCCTTACGGCACTTTAAGCACGTGCCTTCATCCTTTATTCCAGGAAGAAAAAAGAAACAAAAAAAACCCTAAAAAACGCAACAGAAAGGGCCTTTATTTCTACTTAAACAAATATATTTTTGCATGCTCTAATACATCCCAGAATGCACCTGAGCGATTTTAGACTGAACTTCTTTCCCGGGGGAGCATGAACCCGCACCCCCTAGAAAGACACGTTCATTTTTAGTCAAGCTACGCCCCTGTATATCTCAGGACAAGCTCCTCCGAAAAAGAAATGCACTTTACTTATAAAGTGTTTACGTTTGGGTACATAATGGCATATACATGGTTGTAAAAGCACAACAATCTGTCTTATTGAAGAGTGAAATTTTGGCCTTTTTCTTAAAAAAAAGCACAGGTGCTTGAAACAATCTTCGATAGAATATATACTCTATATGCTATATAAGAGATAGTATAAAGAGCATATATTTGGATATTATCGAAGATTGTTTCAAGCACCTGTGTTAAAAAGCAAAGATTGGCCACTTGATATATCTAAAAAATAAACGAATTACCATCAAACCTGGATGCGTTTTGTGTTGTTCAAAACGACAGAATATGCATTCTAAGTACACATAGTATGTGATATTCCCATCTCAAGCAACGCATAATCTGCGTCTTACGAAGTCTTAAGAAACACAAAAATAGTCGTGCTAATTAAGCATCGCCACAAATCTCGTATCTATTTAATTTATAGATGCCTTCAAATGACAGGCACGTGTGAAGCAAGATGTGTTAGGAGGGACACGATTTTCTTCACCCTTAATTTGCTTGGTAATTTTCTAAAATCGATTTTTGTTTCGTCTGCTTTTCAAAACCTTAAATATCTGCTTAATTTTGTTGATGAAAGATACCAGCAAGCAGGTTAAATCCAGATTAGCTGGTCTGGATCTAACCCTTTTGCATGGGCATGAAATCGGTTCCAGCTCAAAAGCGTTTAAGGAGCAGGGGCCCGTTTAACTAAACAGTTTACGCTTAAGATTTGCGTAAGTCTAAAACAACAAGTCCTTTTATTTCAATATTTGGCAAAGCAATATTGTCTCTCCGCGACGCTTCCAATGACGTGTCACATTGCAATATTGTACTTTCATTGAAGATATCATCCATGTTAATCAATTAAGACTTACGCAAACATTTTCCGTAAGTTGTTTAGTAAAACGGGCCCCAGGCGTCTTGGAACAAACTCCTCTTGATTTGGTGCGATAAGGGTTTGCAAGATAATGTAGATCTATTCGTTTCGCAACACGTCAACAATAACATGTTCTTATCAAATCACTTTACATAGAATTCGACATAAGGTATCAACATCGTTCAATTCAAACTGCGAGGAGCTGCATTTGATCTTTTATTGGCAAAAGTATTGTTAGTAGGGGTACGACACCAATGCCCGTGGCTCATACGAGCGTGTATGAAGTAATAGTGTAGGCACATGCCCTATGTTCTCAACTGCAGCTACGCCATTGTTAAAATTAATGTTCGATAGCATGTCTAAGAACTTGCTGAACTCTTTACCAAACGCTAAATTTTCGACTATCCCAAATTGAAAGAGTTTGCAGACGACACTTCAAAATGTGATGGAATTGAAAAATAATCTTCTGATAGGGCAGAAAATATTACGGGAAAAGGGGAAATTGCTCGTTAATGCAATTTCTGCTTTTCCCACAATGTTTTCCAGAGTCGTCTGCTACAAAGTGGTGAAATGTCGTTATTGTTTGGTAATGGGTTAATCTGAACTATCTTTTTACTTGGGAATTTTTGCCACCAGTCTACTTATAAGGCCCCGATTCCGCATTGTAAGAGTGTTTCCCTTACAAGTCATGCTTTTTCTTTTCTTTTATACATGTATGTCAACGTTTATTAGCATTTAATTACATTTGTGCTATGTAATCTCTATTCAAATGTTGCCTCCTTCCTTTACTTTGAAAGGGGGATTAATAAGTACATTTCATTTACCTGCAACTGAGCGAGTTCTTTCCCTTGAATATTGATTTTTCCCATCGTTGTTTTTCTGTCATTCTGTCTTTTATTACTTTGTGCGACATACATTTCTATCCAGAAAAGACTTTTTGGTTAAGGTTGTCCGTTGTTATTCATGTGTTTGTTTTTGATATACATTGCAAAGAGGCATTGACAATCGATGAATCATTGATTAGACGCGAATGCAATCCGTTACCGGAAATGATTCATAAAATTTAGACTGGTATTTAAAACAAAAGTTATTTGGTTGTCGGCCCAACTGCACAAGTTTGCTTCGAAGCCAAGAACCAGTCTTGCTAGATGTAAAAGATGGTAACCAGTCTGCTAAATTTGTCATCCAGGCGTTTGATACGACTGCTAACGTTAGATTCAAAGCGTCTGACAACAAACTTTGATCTGTTTCTATCGGAAATTGGATAAACATCAATTCGTGACAAGACGTGATCGACATTTCTTACAAACAAGATAGATAGAAAGTGTAAAAGCTACACAGTAACCTGTGAAACAACGTAAGTTATATTCGAGCTAAATGAGGTTCGACGGTTTAAAGCAATTAGTCGCTGAGATATTTCTATTCGTGCACGTTCCTCGAAGGGTTATTTGGACACCGCCCGTCAACCTTCAATCAATCGTCGAAAAGAATGCAAAACCGGCATACCAAATAGTTCAATGAAAGGGCTGCTTGCGAAAGAAGTTTAAAATCATATTGGTTAAATTTTAAATGATAGACAAATTCGAACGGATGCCTACAATATAGGATCTGCAAATGACGTACAGAAATGGCCGAGTGGTCATAGATTACAGGTGAGTGGACCCAGGTAAATAGCAAGTTCGTTAAAAAAGTAAACTCGAAAAAAAGGGCAAAGAAACATTTTCAAGATGTTATCTCTAAGCCTTTCATCCTGTAGGTTCAAGTCATTGACACCTGTAGGTTTAAGTCATTGAAGCCTTAAAGATGATCTGTCAAAAGAAGTATTTTGTCAAACTTATTTGATGTGATCCACAGGGAGATATGTCATAAAACCTTTATTAACACTATATAAACACAAGGGAAACAACTTCAAAGAGAAACCAGTTCTGACGTTCTGCGCTTATCAGTCCGTAATTTTTATACGATCGCTAGTCTGTCAATTATCTATATGTCCCGCATAGCCAAATGATTTCTGCGTCCAACGATACCTCTCTCAACAAGATCGGTCCAGTCAATCCGGAGAAATTTGCGACGACACGCGATATTTTTTCGAATTTGGTTTATTGGGAATAGATCGTTGAGAATAGAACCAGCCGATGTTTCGGCACTAAATCACCTCATGAACATTATTTCATCATTTTCATTATTAAAGTAAAATATTAAATGATCATTACTCACAGTTGTAAATTAATCCTTCTGTAATCAATCCATACAGGTAACATCCAGGTGACATATCTGAATTCCACATATTTACTTTGCAAGAACGGTTTAATCATCACTAGGTGACCATTTTCTGCTTGCCTCACTGCCCTTGAACTCTATTTATAGTAACAGTGCTCAGGTCCGCGATGATTACACTGTTTTTGATGATGTATAAAAGGGGTAAATATAGCATCATATCTAAAACTGAAACCTAGTTCAAAGGATTGATTACGAAGTGCTTAACAGTTTCTTTGACGGCACAGAACAAAATGTAAACCCTTACTCCACAATGACGTGCATACAATTTTCACCACAATGGGAAAAAAGACTGTCTACACTGGTTGACGATCGAAACTTACTATAGTCTTGCATTGAACTCTCAATGTAAGAAGCAAATAAACTGCCTACATGGTACAAATTTAAAGCACTTTGGCCAAACTTTTAACACAATGAATTCAAATAAGGCGCTGGGGGGTGAGAGGCCGCAATCAATGCCTGGACCCAATTAATCACTTAAGTTTTGTTTATCCTCGCACCATGATCGAGTCATTTCGGCAGCTCAGTACGGCGAGCAACGTCTGGACCCAGCGTGACCTGATAATAAACCAATTATCAGTGATGTCACAAGTCCCAGGACTGGTTACCCGTATTTTGGTGCATTTATATATCAACAGACAATGCGAATTGGAAACCAGTCGAACATTTTACGACATTAAGTTGCGCTGTGGGTTTTCTGCTGCTGTGTCAATTTGGAATCTTCACAAAATGGCTTATTAGGGAGAAGGTTGAGACAGCTATTGAACTCTGTTTGACCTGTCAACTAGTGAGTGTCTGCTCATTCATTCATTTAACCCTTTCCCATACAACACATTTTTGACAGTCCCAAAATGAAGGAGTTTGCAGACATTTCAAAATGTGATGAAATTGGAAAATAATCTTCTGAAAGAGCAGAAAACATTGTGGGAAAAGAAAAAATTGCTCCTTACGAACAATTTCTCTTTTACCCACAATGTTTTCCAAACTTGTCTGCAACAAAGTGGTCAAAGGGTTGGAAAGGGTTAATGTGTCTGCACATTCATGCTGAAACCTTTATATTTACAGAGTCCTTATTAGGTAATTTTTTCTTTTAATCAAATACAGATGATTTTGCCTGCGATTGCAAGAGAAATTCTTTCTTATAAATGAGACACAAGAAAAATTAAAACAAAGAGGAATATGAAATAATTGTGGCGCAAGGAAGATTATAGAATCATTGTGATGCGGGAGATAATGAACATGAATGATTTGAAATTATTGTGACACAAGAATTTGTTCATTTTAAACAAAGTCTCCTTTTTTCGTAATAATTTCATAGCTGTTTTAATGTGCACTATATCAAAACTATATCAAAACTGTTTTTTGGTGCTTTGATGATTGATTTGGAAGCTCCCTAAGATGCTGCGTGGCCCAGTGGTTAGGTTGGCAGACTAAGAACTCAGGGGTCCCAGGTTTGAGCCCCACTGATACCTCTGGTTTTGTGGGAGTGACCTTTTGCAAGTCACTTCAGAGCCCTAGCCTATTGATGGCGGATCCAGGAATGCCATTAGATAACTGAAAAATTGTTGATACAGTGTTAAACGCTCTCTGCTTCAAATTAGAGAAGAATTTGTTACATGGCTAAGAAAGTAAAATGTATACAAGTACATGAGGTTTTACAAGAATTGTAGGCTTACTCAGTGACTGTGATAAATAACGAAACACTGAATAGAATAAATCATCCACCTGTTATGGACTATGACATGCAGGTGTTGGCTGACTGCTTAAGTAAATGATAGATAAACAAATGTTTCGAAAATTGAGGTTAAATAAAAGGCATTGTTCCATAAGGACAGTATGCTGACTTAACACTCTACCAAACAGTAATGACATTTTACCACTTTGTTGCAGACGAGTCTGGACAACAAACATTAAAATAATCTTCTGATAGGGCACAAAACATTGTGGGAAAAGGACAAAATCTAGTTTAGAGCAATTTCTTCTTTTTCCACAATGTTTTCCAGAGTCGTCTGCAACAAAGTGGTTAAAATGTGTTACTGTTTGGTAATGGGTTAACAGCCATTAAACAATTCACAAAGTGCAGAAAAAATGTATGAAAATGTTTGCTGGATAATATACATTAAAACAAATGGAGAACTAGCTCTCAATTAAATGGGTATATTCCAATGCTGCATGCTGCAAAATTGTAAAGGTATACATTTGTAAGGATTATAAAAAACTTCAGTATAAGATTCAAAAGAAAACTTAGATATGCAAAAGATTAATGTTACACTCTATTCAAACTCATCTAATTTCATGTTTTCCAATATAAGGGCTCAACATTTGGGAATCACTTATTATATACACTCTTGCTTTAAACCCTAAATGTGTATAAGAATAATGGTATACAGGATTTTTTTTATATGAAATATTCGCCCCCATTCCCTCATCTCTAGAGTTTATATTTTCCCCCAAAACATTTGAAAAATTCCCCTCTTCGAAATTGACATTATTCTAGTGCAATTACATAGGTGTAATGGCTCTCTTTGAACCAAATTTATTGATAGCAAAAGAAAACTAAGATATATCAGAACAATTACAAACTCCATTATTTCAATCTCATCTATTTCCCAGGTTTCCAGTTTAGGCACCAAAGACAACACAGATGTGATACCGGCAGGCTAGGTTAGCTATTGATAGTGAAAGAAAACTAAGATATATCAAAACAATTATTACAAACTCCATTATTTCAATCTCATCTATTTCACAGGTTTCCAGTATAAGACACCAAAGACAACACAGATGTGATACCGGCAGGCTAGGTTAGCTATTGATAAGGAAAGAAGGCTCAGATATATCAGAACAATTACTAACTCCATTATTTCAATCTCATCTATTTCACAGGTTTCCAGTATAAGACACCAAGTACAACACAGACATGATACCGGCAGGCCAATCACGGCGTCCCGTTTACGGGGTGATTATGGGAGTGGTCGCTATGTACTGGACGGTTTCCATCTCCATGGTATTCCTAAACAAGCAGGTACTCAGCGGGGCGTTCGGTGACGAAGACTTAACGATTTTCTCCGCATGGTATCAGAGCAGTGTGGCTGTTGGGTGTATTCTGTCATTCGGGTATTCATTCATAAAGTGTGGCGTTATCTCGCGGATGCCGAAACTGGAACCTAGTCAGTTACTGTCGAAGACAATGATTCTTTTGTCCATCAGTTCTGTTTGTACTTTGACCTTTAATAACTTGATGCTGAAGCACATAGGTGTCGCGTTCTATCAGGTTGCAAGATCGTTTACGATTATATTTACCATAATTCTTTCATCCGTTGTTTTGAGACGAAGTCTTTCTTGGCGAGCAATTCTTGCGTGTGCACTTGTAGTGAGTGGATTCTTCATCGGAATCGACCAAGAAGATGTTTCGGGTACTCTAAGTGTTTTCGGAATCATCTACGGAATTCTGGCGTCCTTTTCAGCAGCAGTCTGTGGCATTCTGTTTAAAAAGGTAGAATCGCTTCTCGACAATGACTCACTAAAACTCGCGTATTACAACAACTTAAACAGTTCCGTTTTGTTTCTTCCATTGCTCATGAGCTCCGGACAGCTTACCGCAGTGTTTCACTCGGAGCTGAAGTACCACCCAAAGTTCTGGGTGATATTGACAATAACCGGGATGCTTAGTCTTGCGATAGGCTGGGTCAGCGCATTGCAGATCAAATATACGTCCCCCGTGGCACACCATCTTAGCATCAACGCCAAGTCGGTTATGCAGACAGTGCTTGCAGTGCTTTTCTACAAGGAGTCTAAGACGACGTTCTGGTGGATGGGGAACCTGCTAGTTGTAGCCGGCGTGCTGATGTACGCGATTAGCAAGATCCACGAGGACTCCCAGAAATCAAAGTCTGTGTTACCAGTGACTCACCCCAATGGGTTTGTAAAACCTGAACAAACGAAAGCTTAGTTTGGTGTTTCATGTGTGAATAATTTTTATTTGAAATTATGGGTTGCTGTTTTTTACACATTTCCAGACATAGGCTTAGCAGGTTTGCTGAGTCGTTTATGTAATACTTTTCTGACATGTTCGATCCCTAACAGCACAGCTGGTTATATGGTAATTCTCCTTGGCAAGAGTCTTTAGATCCCCTTGTGGGTTATGTGTGGCCCAATGGTTAGGTTGGTAGACTTAGAACCTGGGGGTCCCGGGTTTGAGCCCCACTGACACCTCTGGTTTCATGGTAGTGAGCTTTGGCAAGTCACTTCAGAGCCCTAGCTTGGTATTGGTGGATCAAGGAAAGCCGTTACATAACTGAAAAATTGTTGTTACAGCGTTAGACACCATTCAAACAAAATTAGATCAGCCTAGTGCTGGTGAATCCAATTAAAGACTTTATAAAACTGAAAAATTATTTTGGCCTAAAATCCCAACTCTTCAAATGTTCAGGGCAAGACTTTAGCGAGTCTTTCAAAAATATGAAGGATTTTCTACAGTTTTACTCTGAACCCTCCAATTGGCATTAAGCTTTTAACTATTTTTTTATAATTCTGGGTTTTGAGGTTTTGAGGAGAAATAAGGATGTTAGCAAGGTAAATGCCCCTTTTATCTAGACATTTTATGTTTTAATTGCTCTTTGTTTTATACATTATGCTCAAATGATAAAAAAGTTGAGTTACCAATTTAATGGACCTTTGATTGTTGAATTCCTTTGAAAAATATGATAAACATGATAGTGACAAAAGAAATGATGTGCTCAAGAACTTTTTTTGTTGCTTTGACTATCAAAACCATTTCATTTTGTATCCTTTTATGAAAAAGGGGCTCCTTTTGTAACTTGTTGAGATTTTTTTATTTTTTCATAATATTCTTTCACTTAACCTAGTGCATTTTATTCTGTCCATTTCCAAAGTCAAAATGTAATAACCTTTTTTTAACCACATATCACTTGTTTAATGATTCCAAAATGAAAAGTCTTGTTTTATGGTAATTGTATATTATCTCAGACAAGAATATCATTTTCGAAGGGCTTGCGAGGAATGTATTTGCCTTGTGCGTGTGTAAATATGTGTAGAATTATCATGAATGTTAAAAGAAATAATGCTTCAATACAGGGGTGGCAAAATCAATTGTCCGTATCGCCCAGCTTGTCCGAAAGTCATAATGGACACATTTTTATAACATTATCTCTCAACTGATTGGACTCCCCCAAAACTTCATATTAACCCTTTCCCAAACAATAACGACATTTGACCACTTTGTTGCAGACAACTTTAGAAAACATTGTGGGAAAAGGAGAAATTGCTTGTATCGAGCAATTTTTCCTTTTCCCACAAGGTTTTCTGCTCTATCTGAAAAACATTTTTCCATTTCATCGCATTTTGAAATGTCGTCTGCAAACTCTTTCAATTTGGGACAGTCGAAAATTTGTTGTTTGGGAAAGGGTTAAAGAACAGCTGAAACAAAAAGAGGAATTACTATCTCTCCTTTTATCACAATTGCTTCTCATTATCTATCAAAAGTTGATATCAATTGATTTTCTGAGTACCTTCTGCAGTGATTTTTTTTTTTTAAATTAAATAAATGAGTTTTTTTAACAAAACTTAAAAAATCAATGGGTTTTTCTATAGAAAAATGATTAAAATGAATGAAAACAATGAGTTTGTGGGAAATTTTATGAGATTTTTAGGGCCAAAAATTATCACTGCCTTCTGCTTACTTTTTACATTTGATTGGTTACATATCCCATATTGAGGAAAAAGGTGAGCTTTGTGGTTGGAGTGCTTTAGTCGTAATCACTCGAAATGTCCCCTCTTTGCGTGAGTTCAAATCCTGCTGAAGGCATCAAGATTTTCGTAAGAGCCAGTCCTCCGGGATGGCTGACTTCTTGGAATGCCAATGTTTTTCTACATGGCTTGACCAGCCCTTATTGTTAGTTGAGTATATAGGCTCTTCCTCCGTCATTAAGAGTTGCGTTGCAAGATAACTGAGATAATGTTGCTATGATGTAAAACCCATACAAATAAATAAAATTGAGGAAGGGTTAAAATTGTGGTTAGTCTGGATGTTTGAGCTTCCTACTTTATTTTGAGTTAATGTATGCAGCTTTTTACTTTATTTCAAGTTAATGTGTGCTTTTGTGGGACTTTTATTTCAAACTTTTGTTTGCTATGACATTCCTTAAAAATATTTTATAAATACAGGGTTCATGCTTTGAGAGGCTGTCTGTAATGGTTTTTTAAATTCTTTCATCAAGACAAATGACTTAAGGTAGAGAACCAATAATCCACCATTTTGAAACTATTTCTCTCAATGGAATACTTTGGTCATCTCAGTATACATCGGTCATGGCTGGAACTATTTGTCGTAAAGAAAATAGTTCCGGAACAGACAGATGTATATAGAGAATGACCAAAGTAATCTGTTGAAAGAGTTTCAAAATGACAGATTACGGGAAATCTACCTTAACCCTTTCCCAAATAATAGCGACATTTGATGACTTTGTTGCAGACGACTTTAGAAAACATTGTGGGAAAAGGAGAAATTGCTCGTAATGTGCCATTTCTCCTTTTCCCACAAGGTTTTCTGCTCTTTCAGAAGAAAATTGTTCAATTTCATCACATCTTGAAATTTCGTCTGCAAACTCTTTCAATTTGGGACACTCGAAGAATTTGTTGTTTGGGAAAGGGTTAAGAGATTTTCTTTTTACAACTTCATAGGCATGGGGTAGAAAAGATAAATTTGCTTATAAATAATGAGAGAATTTGCTGTTAATTGATTTCAATGGTGTAAGAATACCCCAATTGATTTGTGATACATGTGTACGTTGAGAAACTATTGTATAACTAAATGCAAGGGTTATAGAAATAACCAAAATAATTGATAATCAAGTGTATGCAATGTAAAATACCTTTATTATTAACCCTTAGAATGCTGGGTAATTTTCTAAAAATAGATTCTTGTGTCTGCTTTCCAAAACCTTTTTATTTATCTGCTCAGGAAAGATACTCAGTGTAGCAAACAGGTTAGATCACAGGGCAGCCGCCAATTTAGTTGGCGGCTGGCCTGGATCTAACCTGTTTGCATAAGCATGAAGTCGGTTCTAGCAATAAAACGGTTAGATACAAGGTTAGGGTTTGTCCTAAGACTATAGTATGTCCTTTACAAACAAATAGCACATACTATAGTATTGCACAGAACCCTGAAGGGTTATAAAATTCCTGAAGGGCATGTAACCAGGTGTATGCAATGAGGGATTGATACTTGATATAATGCAAGGGTACTAGAATACCCAAAATGATATGTTGATATGTGTATGCAGCAAAAAACTAGTCTGCAACTAAATACAATGGATCTAAAACTACCAAAATAGGTATCCAATCAAGTTTATGCAGTGACCAACAATAAAGTATTAGAAATAATGTTCAAGGATTCAATAGTAGTAGTAAGCATCAGGAACTAGACACTGGTAAACCTGGGTTCGATCCCCAAAGGCGTCCATCTATGACACTGTGGAGTGCCCTTGGGCAAGACACATATCCTAGCCTAGTACTGGTAGGTCATCCAGGGAACATGTACTATGATGCTGGAAAGTAGAGCTTGTATATTAACCCATTACCAAACAATAACAACAATTAATCAATTTGTTGCAGACAACTCTGGAAAACAATGTTGGAAAAAGAGAATTTTTCTCCTTTTTCCACAATGTTTTCTGCTCTATCAATTTCTTCACATTTTGAAATGTCTGTAAACTGTTTCAATTTGAGACAGTCAAACTTTTTGTAAAGGGTTTATAGGAATAGTATATTGAGTACATAAGAGGTTGGGTATCCAGTTACCTAAATGTATGCAATAAGTGGTTGAAATGTGATCAGATGCAAAGGTGCAAGTATAACCCAAAAATGGCATGTGAAAAAGTGTATGCATAGAGAAATTGATATGCTGTTTGATGCACTGGCTCTAAAATTATCCATAATACAAAATAGAAAAGAATTAAAAATGAGAAATGTATGCGGTGTGGAATTAAGTGTGTGAGTATGTGTGCCCTACCATCAACTAACTTACAACACATTTATTTTTCCTTATAGTGCTAGAACCAACTAAATGCTTATGCAAACAGGTTGGATCCAGGCCAGCCGCCAAGTAATTGGTAGCTGGCCTGTGATCTAACCTGTTTATAATCCGAGTATCTTTTCTCATCAAAATTAAGTAGCTATCTAAGGTTTTGGAAAGCAGACGACACAAAAATCTATTTTTAGAAAATTACCAAGCATTCTAAGGGCTATAAATACCGAAAATACATGTTAAATAAGAATGATACATGAGAAGTGTATGTAATTAGGTTTGTGAGTATGTGTGCCCAACCATCAATTAACTTACAACACTCTTAGGTATGGCGTTCCAAGCTTTACATAAACAACATGTTAGAGACTGCTGTTTTAATTGAATGAGAGGTACAGTCAAACTTGTGTTAAGAGGCAAGCTTATGGAACTGAGAAAATTGGCTGTTTAAGACAGGTTGACTGCTAAACACAAATTGATGAACCGGTACACTATGAATCCAACAATGACTTTCTGCAGTGGTTGTTTAAAGCAAGTTGGTTGCTTCAAAGGATGGTTGCTTATCTCAAGTTGGACTGTATTGTTTATTTTTAGACATAACTCGAATGTAAACGATGAAGTCAAATTGTGTGGTACACAAGCGGTAAAAAAAGTGTTATGAAACATTGCTAAAAAACAGTCCAGGTGTTATATTAGGAGGTATTGCTCTGCTTTAACATATTATTTCATAATTAATTACTCATTTTACCCAAGTTTTGTAGTCTTTTGGGTGACATTCAAGCTTTAATGTTCATGCAGTGATAGAATGAAGTGTATTAACCCTTTACCAAACACAGAAATTTCCGACTGTCCAAAATTGAAAGAGTTTGCAGACGACATTTCAAAATGTGATGAAATCGAAAAATAACTTTCTGATAGAGCAGAAAACATTGTGGGCAAAGGAGAAACTGCTTTTATCGAGCAATTTCCCCTTTCCCAACAATGTTTTCCAGAGTCGTCTGCAACTAAGCGGTTAAATGAAGTTATTGTTTGGTAAAGGGATAATGTGTGCAGTTGACACGTTTTTATGTTCATTGTTTTTTAGTATGGAAAAGCCATTTTGAACAACCTGATAGCCTATCTATGTTCTTAGTCCATAAAAATGCTTCTGTTTGGTGTATAACTTCAGGATATTAAAAAAAATGTATCACAAAAGCCCTTTCAAACACTTTTGATATATTCAAAATTCAAATTATGACAACAAACAATTTGTTACTTGACAGATCTAAATATGGTTTTGTAAGATATAAGCTCATTTTATTTAGAATCTAAAAGTGTTTAATATTCTTTTCTTTGTTAATTGAATAAAATCATTATAACAAGAATATGTTTCTTATCAATCTTATTTTTGTCTAAAAAAAAATCAATTTCTCTTGCTGAAAATGTTTTAAAGCCAGTTTGAATGAAGTAATAATGGTTTTAAGTTTTATTATAAGGTTAAAATGGCAGACAGGACGCATTTCTATGTGAAACTAAGAACTATTGGCAATGCAGAGATATTCCCAAATTTCTGTGACATGACGGTTGGTTGCATATTATTTGAACAAATAATTGACCTTTTATTGTGATAAAATTAGCCATAATGTATGAGAAAATAAGCTTTATTCTACTTCAAGTGTTTAACTGGGTTGGTTTCACAACTTTTTCTTTCTTTATACATTTAAAGTGAAATCCTTTTAAGTTGGAATAGCTTTCAAACTCTGCTTTTTCTTTCAATATAGTCCAGTCACAAATTGAGGGGATGTTTTTCTTAATTGACAGTTTGACAAAAACGCCTCAAAATGAATATTTATTCATAACATTTAAACCAGTTAAATTATGTTTATTTCCCTGACAAACTAATGCATGTGTACACATGAATATTGCCTTCAATAGCTCTTATTGTGAGAATAACATTGTGGTGAGGTTTTGTTGATCGGTCAATTCATAATCATTGATGTCTTACAATTTGGACCACTCCCATAATTCTATCATGAGAGAATGGTTCTTATGATAATTTGTTGTTCTGTTTTGTTAATAATAAAAACCCCTTTGTAATGTATTACGGCCATTATATATATTTTATTCCACGGCTTACTATGTATTTTATTTATTGACAATATACTGTCAATTGGAACTTACTTTGTTCACTGCATCTTTTGTATCTTTATCACTAGCATTTGATTTGCTTTGAATAAAACAAACTTTATCAAAATGCGTTTATATGTTATTCCTTATTGCTGAATGGGTTCCAGTTCTTATTAACAGGCTTGCTAATATTTAAGCCTGGTCCTGATTTTAGGCTATGAGATTTTAAATTTTCCTTCTTTGTTCATATTAAAGATGTTTAAATTCAGGCTTCATGTAATGATTTTCAGGCTTGAGCATTCCTTAACAAAAGCAGGCCTATGTTAAGCAATTACCAAACAATAATGAGTAATAACATTTGACCAGTTTATTGCAGACGACTCTGAAAAACAGTGTGGGAAAAGGAGAAATTGCTCTTAACGAGCAATTTTTCCTTTTCACAATATGATTTCTGCTCTATCAAAACTTCAGATTATTTTTCAATTTCATCCCATTTTGAAATGTCGTCTACAAACTTTTTCAATTTGGTGTTTGATAAAGGAGCTGACGAGGGGTCATGTGACGCCCGGTGGTGGACTTGCTACTTAGGTAGTCATGGGTTCGAGGCCCAACAGTGCCACTGATTCTGTTGAAGTGACCTTTTGCAAGACACTTCAGATCCCTAACCTAGTATTGGATGAATATCAGGATAGCTGACAATTTCTTGACATAATTAATAATATTAGCTATGGTGACAACAAAAGTGGTCAATATTTATGTTTAACATAACCATTTTATTATATAAATCAGAATTTGAACATATAGTATTTTGTGAAATAAAGGAGAAATAGCTCAGAACGAGTAATTACAAACTTCCTCACTAAGATTTTTTCTCAAAATGTGTTTTTGATAGGTATACTTGTCATTTGCTGTTGTTCGAAAGTCATTTATAGCTGCTGGTTCAAAGATGTGAGATTTTCAGGCAACATTTTACAGTTATGCAAAGAAATGGATTGTTTCAACAATATTTTATTTTGACACTAAATAAGGGGAATTTGCTAAATATGTACAAATTCTTTTGGAAATGTTCCATTGGTACTTGCCTGCTTCAAATATGGCAGGTGTCCAGCACATCGGTCATATGAATACGAAAACAACAAAATGCAAGTAAAACTTAACTTTATTTATTATTTAAAAACATATCTTACATAAAATTAGGCTGAATTTGCACTTCATAAGCACTTGATAATTCATTCCCAGTTCTTTTTTTCGAAACTACATTTAAAAATAGTGTCACAACATCATGTCTATGTTGTACCTTCAGCAAAAGAAATCACAAAGTAAGAAACTATCTCTCGTTGGAATAATTTGTGGAAACATATATGGGAAGGAAATCAACACTTCTTGGGCAGTTCACAACATTTCAAAAGCCAGTCTGATTTAATTCAATTTATGTGCAGCAGACAATATCAAAACAAAATAGAAGAGTGATGAAAAGAATCAATGACTAAAACAACTGATATCATTGAAAACATCAAACAACTAGAATCTGCCCACTATGGCAAATTTTCATGTTGTAATGTTATCAAAAGTATTAAGTTTAGCGAGGATTTGAGGGTAAAATACTCATAATCCGCCATTTTGAAAGTCTTACGTTGGATTACCTCGGTCATTCTCAGCTTTACACAAAATAGTTCTACGTTGGATTACCTCGGTCATTCTCAGCTTTACACAAAATAGTTCTACGTTGGATTACCTCAGTCATTCTCAGCTTTACACAAAATAGTTCTACGTTGGATTACCTCAGTCATTCTCAGCTTTACACAAAATAGTTCTACGTTGGATTACCTCATTCTCAGCTTTACACAAAATAGTTCTATGTTGGATTACCTCAGTCATTCTCAGCTTTACACAAAATAGTTCTACGTTGGATTACCTCGGTCATTCTCAGCTTTACACAAAATAGTTCTACGTTGGATTACCTCGGTCATTCTCAGCTTTACACAAAATAGTTCTATGTTGGATTACCTCAGTCATTCTCAGCTTTACACAAAATAGTTCTACGTTGTATTACCTCGGTCATTCTCAGCTTTACACAAAATAGTTCTACGTTGGATTACCTCGGTCATTCTCAGCTTTACACAAAATAGTTCTACGTTGGATTACCTCAGTCATTCTCAGCTTTACACAAAATAGTTCTACGTTGGATTACCTCAGTCATTCTCAGCTTTACACAAAATAGTTCTATGTTGGATTACCTCAGTCATTCTCAGCTTTACACAAAATAGTTCTATGTTGGATTACCTCAGTCATTCTCAGCTTTACACAAAATAGTTCTGGCCAAGACTGATGTTAACCAAGTCGAAGTAACCCGACAATAGAACGAGTTTCAAAATGGTGGATTATGAGTATTGTACCTGAAGCAGTGAACACTAGAAAATCAACTTAAACATCAATTTGTGGAACTACCGTAAACAATGTGTTCATGTCAGATCAATTATACAAATTTGACGATTATTTAATTCTCTCTTGAAGTCTCCATCCTGGATGATAAACCAGTACTCACGCTGGATTGATGGTCCCGGCGATTTTCACTTCACCTAACAAAGATTTGAACCTGGGACCCTAAGTACAAGAGGCTGATGCTCTACCTCTGCACCACTGTAGTCAATTTATTTTCGTCATTCATGTACTCTTAAAATTTGAAATGGTTTTCTGAGAGATGGAATTCACATTTACACACAATACTACATTTTTTTTTATGAATTGACAACTTATCAATTTTCAATTCTGGAAGGTAAAGTCATAATTTATAATACAATTGATTTTTTTTAAAAATATAAAAGGTCACTTTTTCAACAAGTTATGACTGTCACTCCTAAAAATCAAAATGGCCCTCTATTGTTATTGCTTAATCAATGCAATTCTAATTCTGGAAAACATTGTGGAAAAAGGAGAAATTGCTCTTATCAAGCAATTTCTCAATTTTTCCACAATGTTGTCTGGATTATTTTCCAATTTCATTACATTTTGAAATGTCGTCTGCAAACTCTTTCAATTTGAATCAGTTAAACATTTGATGTTTGGTAAAGAGTTAAGGAATTTTACAGTCATGATTGTATCTCTTGTTGTTATGTCACTCAGATCATTGGCAGTCTCTCAGATTCAAGCTTTTGATGTAGCACAACATTGAAACTAAAACACTGTGGATTCTTGTCACAAATCATCTGGCTCATCTGCCATTGTTAATGGCATGTTTTCTTCTCTGATAAAATGTTCTGCAAATGTAGAAGACAAAGAACAATTTTTCATACATGGAAATTCTTACAACAAATGTTCTGCGAAGGTAGAAGACATAGAATAAGACATTCCTACATAAAATGTTCTGCAAATGTAGAAGACAAAGAATCATTTCTTCTTACATAGAAATGATACAATGCTTACTTCTCACTTAAATACTAACATGAATTTTAAGACGGAATGCCTTTTTTCTTCCATTAAATGTTCTAAAATAAAGATGATAAAATGCTTTCTTCTCAAAAATATAATGTTTGCAAAGGAAAAAGATGCAATGGTTTCTCCTTTTTGGATAAAATCTTCTTTCGTTTTCCTCTCAGATACATTGTTGAGTCAAGTCTTATTTTCTCATAATTCTTCTAAACCAAGTTGATAAAAAAATGCATGAAAAGGTGTACTCACCATTGCAATGTATTCAAAGCACTGTTAAAGGTTGTGAAAAAAACAACATAAATCAAACTTTAGATTACAAAAGGCTTATAATTACAAACAATTCATGAACGTTACACATTGCTGTTACTGAAAACGAATAGAAATACACATTTGACATACAATACTTACTTACTTATTTGAACCGGTTTTACATTTCTTCAACATTATTTCAGTTATGTTCCTATGCGCAACACTTAATGATGGAAGAAGACCCCATACGCAACTGCCAATTAGTGCTTGTCAAGCCAGGTAGAACCATCAGCATTCTGTTAGTCAGTCTGGAGGGTGTGTCTCATGAAAATCTAAAATGCTGTCATCAGGATTTGAACCCGCACGGAAAGGGTCCATGCGATTTAAAATTCTGTACTCTAATTACTAGTCAATGGAGGTTGCTAATTGCTTAATCGATTAGAAGCATGATAATAACTTACTTTGCTGTGGAAGTCGGATAAGATCTGTGTCGTCTAATGTGACATGGTGTAGTTTCCGTCTAAACTTGTATTTGATGTACAACCGCTTCTCTTCACCGATACATGGATCGTAGAACCCAGGTAGAGAACTCTGAAAAATGGCAGGTTTAACCATTAGAAATTTAGAATGCTGGGAAATTTTCTAAAAATAGATTTTTGTGTTGTCTGCTTTCATAAGACGACAGAAAATGTTTCAAAATGGCAGATTATGGGTATTCTGCCTTAAACCATTTCGCTTTATGGCAATTCATGACAGACCCAAAATGACTTCAGCAGTCGACGACTAAAATAACATAAAAGAAAACTAATAAAACAATTCTTTATGGTCTTAGGTAGAAACCAGTGTGACAAAAGGATTAATTGCTCATAAGGAGCAATTAATCCTTTTGTCGGAGTGGTTTCAAATGTCTTCCATAGCTGTCGCTGAATATAAGGTTTAATAGAGTAAGTGGTTGAAGAGTGAGCATCTTTGGAATAAAGGTTATACAGATGTATGTCAAACAGAAGAAACTTCTAAAATATGTGATGCAAAGATGCCTTCACAAGGTACCAGGGAAGCGTTTTACTAAACACTTTACGCTAAGAATTTGCGTAAGTTCAAAACAACCTTATTTCAATGCTGAGAAAATCAATATTGCAAAGTAACACATCATTGGAATCATCTCTCTGAGACGCTTCCAATGACACGTCACATTATAATATTTTACATGATGCTATCTATGTATATATATTTTGACTTGCGCGAATATTTTCCAATATTCCTTTATTAAAACGGTAGCCTGGTAAACGTTGTCTTACCTTAGGATTTTTCTCTGGGGATATTAATTTGGAGTCTTTGACAAGAGCCTGAAGAGCAATTGTGACGTCGATACATTCTGTGGTATTCAGATCACTGAAAAAACATTAAAACAAGAGGGCCATAATGGCCCTTTATCGCTCACCTGAGTTCTGTTTGAAAAAGAGGTATATTTAAGACAGAGTGGTTGGTATGTTTCAAACTCTTCTAAGTGCTAATTGCATTGAATACTCTAAGCCAATGCTCTTGCTTGTTAACATTTTTTTATGTGTATTGTATTTGTCTTCTTGAGTTAATGTTCACCAAGACAAAGAGAATTAAGATGAAGGAAATTTAGGTTTGTGAAAGCAGGGACAGTAACAATTGGTTGGGCAAATTAAAATAATAACAATTGGAAAATGTATCTCAAAGTCGTTTATTGGTTTTCAACAGTAAATAAATTTGGAAAATTTTAAGACAGTCAAGCTTATGGTAAATAATCCAATCATTCTGGCCAACTTTCATCAAAATTGGACCATAAATGTGGCCTCTAGAGTGTTTACAAGCTTTTTAAATTATTTGACCTAGTGACCTAGTTTTTGACCCCACATGACCCACTTTCAAACATGGCCAAGATTTCATTTTGGCAATCCTTCTGACCAACTTTCATCAAAATTGGACCATAAATATAGCTGCTAGAGTGTTCACAAGGTTTTTCAAATATTTGACCTAGTGACCTAGTTTTTGACCTCACATGACCCGGTTTCAAACTTGGCCAAGATTTCAATTGAGACAATCATTCTGACCAACTTTCATCAAATTTGGACCATAAATGTGGCCTCTAGAGTGTTCACAAGCTTTTTAAATTATTTGACCTAGTGACCTAGTTTTTTACCCCACATGACCGAGTCTTGAACTTGGCTAAGATTTCATTTAGACAATCATTCTGACCAACTTTGATAAAAATTGGACCATAATTGTGGTCTCTAGAGTGTTCACAAGCTTTTTAAATTATATGACCTAGTGACCTAGTTATTGACCCCACATGACCAAGTTTCAAACTTGGCCAACATTTTTATTGAGACAATCATTCTGACCAACTTTCATCAAAATTGGACCATAAATGTGGCCTCTAGAGTGTTCACAAGCTTTTTAAATTATTTGACCTAGTGACCTAGTTTTTGACCCCACGTGAACCAGTTTCAAACTTGGCCAAGATTTCATTAAGACCATCATTCTGATGAACTTTCATCAAAATTGGAACATAAATGTGGCCTCTAGAGTGTTCACAAACTTTTTAAATTATTTGACCTAGTGACCTAGTTTTTGACCCAACATGACCCAGTTTCGAACTTGGCCAAGATTTTATTGAGACAATCATTCTGACCAATTTTGATAAAAATTGGACCATAATTGTGGTCTCTAGAGTGTTCACAAGCTTTTTAAATTATTTGACCTAGTGACCTAGTTATTGACCCCACATGACCCAGTTTCGAACTTGGCCAAGATTTTATTGAGACAATCATTCTGACCAACTTTCATCAAAATTGGACCATAAATGTGGCCTCTAGAGTGTTCACAAACTTCTTAAATTATTTGACCTAGTGACCTAGTTTTTGACCCCAAATGACCCAGTTTCGAACTTGGCCAAGATTTTATTGAGACAATCATTCTGACCAACTTTCATCAAAATTGGACCAAAAATGTGGCCTCTAGAGTGTTCACAAACTTTTTAAATTATTTGACCTAGTGACCTAGTTTTTGACCCCACATGACCCAGTTTCGAACTTTTTTATTGAGACAATCATTCTGACCAATTTTGATAAAAATTGGATCATAAATGTAGCCTCTAGAGTGTTCACAAGCAATTGTTGACACACGCACGGACGCACGGACGACGGACATCTCGGTATCACAAAAGCTCACCTTGAGCACTACGTGCTCAGGTGAGCTAAAAAGGCATAACTTAACATATGTACTTCATTCAACATTTTGAATAGATGGGTTATGAAATTTTCGTATTTGTTTATATGGGGTTAAATGCCGCGCCAACAGTCTTTTTTTAGGTTCAATGCCGTCCAAACAGTTTTGGCATCTTTGAAATTACTAAAATAAAATCTATTAAATAAGTCATAACTTTACACATATCAACTTAATTCAACAGTTTGATTAGATGGGTTATGAAATTCTCGTATTTGTTTATATGGTGTTTAATGCCTTGTCAACAGTTTTTTTTTAGTAATTTTACACCTTTCTTGGATTAAACCAGTACTAGGAAGGGTTCTGCAGGTTATGCTAATGGATACTCATGAAAAGTCCAACCCAGTGCCTTTTGAACCATAGGCTGATACTCTTCCAGTGCACCACTATCACCAATAGTCTAAAACTACGTACCCATGGTGTTCGGCCGTCAGTTTACCGTACAGGGCTTTCACAATCACCAGTCCACTCTTCCTCTCTTCAGCCTCCATAGATCTCTCAACTGTCTCCTTCATCAACTCAAGCTTAAAAATCAAACAATGAATGTCTGTATTGTAAGTTTTAACTAATTGATGATTGTTAACTTGCACAGATCACTCTCAAGTCTGCTTCCTAGGTACACAAAAAGTATCTGCCTTGAATGTTGAATTAATGAAAGGTTCCAAGCGAGATCAAGTTTTAGTGATATTTATTTGAGGATCTTTGTCATTTTTCAGCAACCTGCACATATCTTAATGCTACAAGTTTTCCTCAATATTTATACTGCACTACATCTTTTGCTATGAGGTTCATTTATCAAAATATCAAATGTCTAGTAGACAACATCCAACAGAAGTCCCGATAGAAGGCATAGTTTCCTAGCTTTATTGTTTCTCTTAACATTAATTCATTACAATTGTCTACACATCTTCAAGTGATTTCTCTTTTTCAGTTTACCTTTTTTCTTGGTTTCTTTTCAAAAAGATGTTTGACATATCATGTAAGAAAACCTTTATCAATTGTCAATTGGACCAACTCAACAAAACTCAACAAGTAAAAAAGGTTGAATTCTTCTTTCCTCTATTTTCTTCGAAATTGACATTCTTTTTGGGGGTTTTTCCCCTTCTGAGAGTTCAATGCAAGACTCATTGTAGGTGCATTACATTTGTGAATTTACTATAGACTTGCATTGAACCCCTGATATCATCATGTAAAAAAAGACTGTAAAATAATGATAGAACAGAGAAATAATGATATTACAGTCTTTTCTAATGATGTGTTTATAAGAAAACCTGATGAAGGTTTTATTTTATTTAAAAACTAAAAAGATGTTCAACATACAAGTGCCTCGGCTTCTCTCTTTCTTTCTTGGACTTTCTCTTGTTGCTCCCTTTTCTTTCTTTCTAGATCTCTGGAAGAAAAAGAAATATGACATTTATTAGAAAAAGATATCAAATATCTGAATGATACAATTTTTGAACAATAAATTTTGGATAAGAACTTTCCTTCGCAGTTTCTTTGGATAAAGCACCAGACAATCTTTTTTTGGAGTAAGAGGTTAAACTTATTATCCACTATCAAGAGTAAAACTAGTTCTTGCATAGCATATTAATCTTAATCCTGTTTCCTGGATATATTAACAGGACCTGTTAACAGTATGTAGATAAATGAAAAGTCGCATGGAGGCATCTAATATGCACAGGATTTGAAACAATGACCCTTGTGTCCAGAAGTTGTCATCTACCCAGGTGTGGCAGAATCAATTGATTTTTTTGCCTAGCTTTAAAAGGTTTCCCACACAAGTGAATTTATACTGAAATTTACTTTACAACCATTATTTAGGCAAGTGCAGAAAAAGATTTCCCATTTACAGACAACTTAACCCTTTCCCAAACACCAAATTTCCGACTGTCCCAAATTGAAAGAGTTTGCAGATGACATTTCAAAATGTGATTAAATTGAAAAGTATTCTTCTGATAGGGCAGAAAACATTGTGGAAAAAGGAGAAATTGCTCTTTAAGAGCAATCCCTTCTTTTCCCACAATGTTTTCCTGAGTCGTTTGCAACAAACTGGTCACATGTTGTTATCGTTTGGTAATGGGTTAATTTAAACAGATTTTGCCAACCCTGCTACCCTAGGAACACTGTCATCCATTAAATTAACCAAACATCAAAAATGTCTAATTCAAACTTTATTTACATATAACAGATAATATTGTCCTTTTTCAAGCACTTTTAAGAGAAACAAATATTTAATATACTGACTTTTCTTTCTGTTCAGAGAGGAATGGATCTACAATCAATTTTTTCACCACAATATAGACTAGCAATGGAGTGAAGGTTCCGTAGAGTATGGCGCTTGGTATCACATCTTGAGATAAGGCGACAGGAACCCTGATTGTGTGATTGCCTCGATCTAACCTGAAATGGAAGATGTCAAGGGTAATCTGTTTGTGCCGTCTAATTTGATTTGTTTGTATGGTGTTTAACTCTGTCTCAACAATGTTTCAGTTATATAACGCCTTTACTGGGTCCCCATTACTAGGCTAGGGCTCTGAAGTAACTTGCCAAAGGTCACTCCCATGAAACCAGAGCTGTCTGTAAGGCTCAAACCTAGGACCCTCCGAGTTCTAAGTCCGCCATCTCAACAATTGGCAAATCAAATTAAACAAACATAAACAATGGTAACAATATGTTACTTGGCAGATAAATCCAATAACTTATCAATACACAGACAAGATTACTTCAATTGAAGTATTATTCCCCTGATGAAAAACTTAGAAAAGTTAGGATAACAAAGTCAAAGATTTAACAGAATAAATGCTGTTATGAAATCAAGTTTTATATCATAAGAATTTTTTTTATGGATTTTCCACCTTTCATTCATGTAATTCTAATGTCTATGTACAAATTTATAATCAAGGATTTTACTATGGATTTAATAACAGGATACAATTATATTCATTTTGTAGATATAAATCTAAAATCAGACAAATTTGAAAAAGTGACTTAGTAAATGCCTTAGAAATATTATACACTTTCATAATTTACATTTCAATCTATTCTTTAACCAAAGCAAATACAAGTTATCCATCAGGGGTGAACTACCTTAAGATGGCATTGTAATAATTGGATATAAGATACAGACATTTTCTAAAGTATTATATTTTAATAATCTATGGTATAATCAATTAACACATACTTAAGTTCTAGATTGACCCCTGAGAATGAAGCTACGCTGATTGTGGCTCCGATTGTACTAAATGCCGTGATTTTCTTCTCCATCCCACATTCTACCATTACTCCTGTGGTTCCTAGTCTGAAATGTAAAAATTATTTCTAATAAACCCTTTCCCAAACAACAAATTTTCGTCTGTCCCAAATTGAAAGAGTTTGCAAACGACATTTCAACATGTGACGAAATTGGAAGATATTCTTCAGATAGAGCAGAAAACCTTGTGGAAAAAGGAGAAATTGCTCGTTACGTGCAATTTCTCCTTTTCCCACAATGTTTTCTTAAGTCGTCTGCAACAAAGTAGTCAAATGTAGTTATTGTTTGGGATAGGGGTTAAGGGAAATTCAACCATTACTCCAGTGGTCCCTAGTCTAAAATGTACAAGTTATTTCTAATTAACGAAAATAGATAATTGTTAAAATGTCTATCATTCATATTTTCATCTTTTTCAGAAAAAAAGAGTTACACTATGACTAATATCTTTTTATTTCTCAAAAACAATTCAAATATATTGATATCTAAGCCATTGCAAAAATTCCCTATCATTCCCTGTCCCTTTAACCCTTATAGTGCTGGAACCAACTTCATCCTTATGCTAACAGGTTAAATCTATGACAGCCGCCAAGTAAATTAAGCAGATGTTTTGGAAAGCAGACGACACAAAACATCTATTTTAAGAAAATTAACCAGCATTCTAAGGGTGAAAACCTCAGATATTTTCTCGGATATAATAATCATTTATTACCTGACAGAGATAGTGGCTGAGCCCTCGATTTCTGCAAGATTCCTGGTATATGAGGCAAACAGGAAACTTTCTTTTATATTGAGCTGAAAAAATAAAAAGATTAAGCTTTAAACTATTATTTTTCTACTTATTATAATCATAGGAGTCTGAAGTTTTCCTGTGGTCAGTACAGTCAAACTTGTGTTAAGAGGCCAGCCTATGGGACAGAGTGAATTGGCTGTTTAAGACAGTTGGCTGCTTAACACAAATTGATGTACACTATAAATCTAACAATGGGACTTTCTGTAGTGGCTGTTTAAGGCAGGTTGGGTGCTTAAAAGGGTGGTTGCTTAACACAAGATAGACTGTACTATGTAATATAATATACATGTGTATAATGTATAGTTTATTACATAGTACTGACCCAATGATAACTCAGACCCCTATGATTCTAATAACTTTATCAAAACAATTCTGATGAGTACCAACAAAAAAGTATGCAACAAACTGATTTTGAAAAATTACATTTTGAAGACTTGAAGGCATATAAAGTGTGAATTAGCAGTTTCTCCTTTTAAATCAAATATTTCAAAGAAATAGGTACCATACATATCATTATTCATATCCTAAGTATGTTAATGCATTATTTTAAACCGACTTGTCTATTTTACACCAATTGATACATAAACTTGATGATTCTTGAATTTTTTCTCGATGACTTCTTCCTGTAATCTTAACCAGTACTTGCCCCAATTTGTGGGCTAGCTCCGGCAATTTTCCTCTCCCCCAAACTGGGATCAAATCCAGGACCCTCACTATGGAGTTGAATGCTGTGCCAATAATTTTTCAGTTACGTAAACACTTTCCATGACTGGCCAGTACTAGTCTAAGGTTTGGAAAAAAACACCAAAACCACTCCCACGAAATAGCAAAGAAAACAAAATAATAATACCTTAACATGCATGGCAGCTGTGTGGACTTCGGTGGAGTAGGCTAGGGATGTAACGAGACTGTTTGGTGTTAGAATATTCCATCGTATCGTCCCCTGCCAATTCTTACTGAACTGATAGGTAACACCTAGAAATGTTAATTGGTTTATATCTTAACACATTACCAAAAAATAATGACATTTAACCAACTTGCTGCAGACACCTCTGGAAAATCCTGTGGGAATGGAAGAAATTGCTCATAAGGAGCAGTTTCTTCCTTTCCCACAATGTTTTCTGTTCTATCAGAAAATAATCTTTCAATTTTTCCTTTTTTAAAGGTCGTCTGAAAACCCTTTCAATTTAGGACAGTCGAAAATTTGGCGTTTGGTAAAGATTTAGTTAACCCAACATTAAAATTTGTTAATAGTTAGACATTTTAAAATAAAGAAACATTAATCAGGTTTTTGTGCATGTATTACCAATACTTAAGAGAGATTTTGCGCTAAATAAGCCCTACAATTGATTAAATTGTTTGTATGGTGTTTAACGCTGTATCAAAAAAAGTTCAGTTATTGTTTCATCGATTTACCTGTTCTAGGCTAAAGCCCTGAAGTGACATGTTAAAGCTCACTACAATGAAACCAGATGTGTTGATGGAGCTCGAACCAGAGACCCCCAAGTTTTAAGTCCGCCGACTGAACCACTTGGTCACGCAGGACCCAACTACACTTTCAATGCTATTCCTAATATGGGATTTTTGACTTATCTCAATTGGAAACTTTCATCAAAATTGCTTATGACCAACAATTTCTGTTTTTGTCACTGTAGTTTCTTTTTATTATTACAATGAAATTTATAGGGTAATTTCTTTTATAATCCTTAAAACTGTGTCAAGCTAGAGCTTTTATTCAGGAAAGATCACAAACTCATATCTATATATGAAAAGGTTGATGTCATCCTCAGCAATTTGTTCATATCTCTGATATGCCCTGGAGTCTTTGATCCAAATGGAAATAGATATAGTTGTAAAATATTATTCGCCAACCCTTGAACTGGAACATGTTCCAGTTCTAGTCTGTAATTTGTTTGTACATAGCCGTTTTAATTGAGTGTACCAATAAATAGTCAATCAAAGCACATGACACCATTGCTTTTTAATAAAAAAAAAATAGAAAAAATGGCCATCAAAATAGCCATGGAAACTCTCCATTGTAAGAGCAGTCATAATGTTCTAAAGCTATGTAATTGTCAGGAGGGGGTGGGGGGGTGGGGTGGGGGGTGGGGTGGGGGGGTTGTATATAATATATTCTTCCTTACCTGTGCTAATACTAGGAACTAAATAACCATTTCGAAGAATAAACTTTAGCTGCACATTCGCTAAACTGAAATGAATTATGATGAATTTTATTCAACACTGTTCCTGTGATAAAAGAATAGGACCTTAATAAAAATATGAAAAATCATCAAAAATTATTGTTCAAATCATTGACGGTTATTTCCATCCATTTCTTTCATACAAGCAATGTCAATTTTCTAATTTTCTTTTTACCATTTCTACAGAAAACAGATTAAAAATCTGCTAAAGTTTTTAAATTGAGACAATACAAAATTTTTCATTTTGGTTTATAACTGGTTTAAATCTTAGGATGGTTAATTAAAATTGTAAGACATCTTAAACAAAATGTATGCATATCAAAACTGTTAATTCACTGAGCATGTAAAAAACGGATTAAAGCTAAATTAAAAGTGAATACACTGAATTGACAGAATAAACATTGTCTACATGCATAAAGAGTAAAGGAAATTGATTTTCTGTAACATTTTGATTTCATTGCGAATATAGGCCCAATCTGCAACCAATTGCCTTTTAATATAAAAATATATTGGTTCTTATTGTTGATGAAATAATTGTATATAACACAATAATATAATATGTGGAAGACAGTGGTCCAGAGGTAGAGTGTCTGCCTAAGGACATAAGATTTCGAATCCTGTGAGAAGCGGGATCTTCCTTGCCACGTCTCTCTAAATCCACACTAGGCGTGAAAACTGGTCATGTATCCAGCAAGCAGAATCGAGAGTGCTTAATACAAGTTGTAAGAACTTGTTTTACAATCAATGTAAAATAGATAAGTTTAAACTATGTATATACATACATAATATTTTATTGCATTATAAACATAACATGTTATATAGCAATTTTAGCAAACATTTTAACAAAGACATGGATTTACAGAAGAGCTTTTCATTCATTTAAAGGTGTCATTCAATTTCGATTTCGTTGAGCATAATATACAGTATATACTTTGACAGATTAAAAATAGTTTTCTTTGAAGGATTTGATAATAAATTAATAAATTTATGCATATTTGGCCATGTATGATAATACCTTTGTATATATTTTGATCTTAAATTTGTATGCTTTGAACAAATTAAATTCATTTTCTATTTGACCAAAATTACAATTTCTACATATTCTCTGGGAAAATTATTTTGGAGTCCTTTTTCTATTTCTAGCTCGTATATAATAAAAGGCTTATAATAGTCAAGTACCTCTCCAAGGTTTGTATTTGCTTCTTGTCGCCTGAGAACAATTTGCATCTTGCACAACCTTCTGATCTCACATTTTTCTTAAGCAACTCTAAGCATATGCAAAAAACTTGGAGAAAGATACTTCACCATAATATTCCTAATCTACTTACCATCTTTTAAATAAATTCTGTGAATATTTCATGGTTAGAAAATTTCTTTGACCAAATGTTGGTTTTATCTAAAATGAGAAAAAAGATTATCATACTAAAGGAAGAATTAGTCTAACAGTTATTGGTTATGCAGTATTTTTACTCACAATGTTTATAGAGATGATATTTATAGAGTTGCTGGCAGATGTGTTGATTCATCTATGTATAGTAATCAAACCTTGCCATTGTGAATTTTATTTTTCATTTCAAAAATTATAAATTTATAAATATATGTTAAACAGAAAAGAAACAAAAGAATTATTATATTTCTCATTATTCATAGTTCAGTTTGTATGTCACATTGACATTGATATATAATTTCTATGTGTTTTATATGTATTTTGTACAAGTCTGAATTGCGTTGGTTTTAATGGTTTTTAAATCATCAAATCTTGCCATTACAAATTCTATTTCTTTATTTCAGAGTTACAAATTCATAAATATAGATTAAACACAATAGAAATATATTTTTTTGTATCTATACTTCAGCGTGTTTGTTACATTGACATTAGTTTGTTATTTCTTTGTGTTATTATGTACTTTATACTAAATTGTGCTTGTTCTATTTTTCGATTTTTACATCACACCGACAATTTCTTGGTTATACTGCTAAACACAGCTCATCATGGGTGAAGGTCCCAAACTTAACTGCCTGGGACCAGGTAGGACCATTTTCATACTGTTACTTAGCAGGATGGCTAACTCTCAAGAAAGTACTAATCTTGCACCACTATGAATTCAACCTACTCTAAGAGGGTAGGAACTTAGTGCTTTAGGTTCCATATTCAAACAATTAGGTCATGAGGACTCACAACAGGTCTCAATAGAAGACAGTTCCATTCTGTTCAACATAATTAACCATAAAATGTGATGCTAATTGAACAACTCAACCTCAAATAACTGATGACATACTTCTATTGAACTTTGTGTTGCTAGGTATCTTTTCCACGCCACGCTAAACAACCCGACCCCACTGCCGTTATGCGAAATGAGTTTCCCTGACAACGTCACAGTGTTCTGACTGGTTAACGGACATTCAATAGACTGGTCCATGGTCATCATGTTCAACTCAATGTTCGGTAGACCGCTCCTTTATTGAAAACGAGAATAAAATAAGAATTTCAAAACATATATATAAACCTGTGATCAACTTGCTATAGCCTTGTACAGAATGCTCATTTTCTTAGGAAAATAGTTTAATATGCTCATTGTACATTCAGAAGGGATGGTAAAGGTTATTACAGATACTTATCAATTAATTGATAATCCTTTTACAAAGGGTCAAACTCTGAGAATTTTCATTGGAAATATTTTCATGTTTTGCAAATGACCAGTAAGAAAAATAGCGGTACATATATTGATAATTTTACTTCGTTTATTCATTTTATAAACTACGTTTCACTTTGTTCTGTCATTATTTTCTGAAATCTTCAAAAAAACTGTCATTTGGTGTAGGATTTTGAGAATGTTAATGACATTTGTAGTATTAACAATATGAATTAATGACAGAAGTTTAAAATAAAATGCATGTAAGGGGCTGAAAAGTGCTCTACATTTATCAAACTCTTCATGGTTTGATTATTTCATTAAACCAGAGGCAGATCTTTTGTGTGAAAAGAGAATTCTCATTTAATTAGATGTTTTCAATTTCCTATAAATCTCATTTTAATGCCTTAATTGCATTACCCAAATAAGGCTCATCAGCAATGTGAATCACAAACTCACCGAGAGGGATAATCCTGGTCATATGGTTCAAACAGGTCTGTGGCATCTATACCTATAACTGTGCTGCTCTAGAAAATTAAAACAGTGAACTGCTAGATAAGAAGGCACATCAGCGTCATACAAACACCATATAACATAGGTAGTAACAAATGCTGGTGGAAGGAAGAGAAATGTTAAACGGAGGATCTAACAACGTGATATTCTTGACCCATAAAAAATAAAACAAAATAATATGCTTAACCCCTGACTCCATCATGCTTTAAAATGCCTCATCTGCAGAGGTGTTAAAGTTACTTATTTTATATCGATTGACAAGATTTAAGCTTATAAAATTCATTATTGATGACTGCTTCCTGGATACTAAACCAGTACTTGCTCCGAATTGTGAGCTAGTCCCAGCGATTTTAACCGCACCTAACGCGAATTAAACGCGACATCCTCTATACAAGAGGCCGGTGATCTACCACTGCACCAATGTTGCCCCCAGAAGTCTTTAGAGACCGTCCCAAGAGGTCCATACGAGCAATTCATCCTTTAGTCACAAAAAAAAAAAATTCTACCATTCTATCATAAAGTGAATGTATGTGTTTGATGCTATTTCTTTAGTCCCCTGCTGTTGACTACATTTCAGGGTAGAATGGTTAAAGGTAGATAGTTACTCTAGGGTTTGTCCTCTGTTGAAGGCGGTCTTGCTCCTGTTCTTTTTGAAATCGCTCATATTCTGCAATTATCTCGGCTGGTGTTTTAGTTCTGGAAACAACCTGTGGGGTTAAAAAAGAATAATTAAGTTCTATATCTATCATTTTGCTTTGCCTAACAGTTTATAAAGAAAAGTGAATTTCAAAATGCATGTGCAGGTTTTTGTTTTTGACTTGTAACTTTTTTATTTTTCATCAATTGTGAGCAAGTTCTTGCAACTTAGATGAATCACCCTAATATTCGACAGAATGTTTGAAACGGATAGTGAGCAGATATTTGTTTCTGAAATATGAAAAACCTTTTTTTCTACGTAAAAAAGGGGTATAATTTGGATAGAATTCAATAGCAATCTTGACCTAGTGGTTAGAGTGCAGAACTTGAACCCACATGACCCCTCTCCAATAAAATCCGAGTGAAGGCATTTGGATGTTCATGAGAGGCAGCCGATGGTTCTACCCGGCTTGAGCAGCCCTTATAAGCAGTTGATTATGGGCTCTTCCTCCATCATTTAGAGTTGGGCATCATAACATAACTGAAGCAATGTTGATGCAATGTAAAATCCCAAAGCAGACTTATTGTACTTGGCCAATGACCTTACATTATGACTCGAAACCCATGTGTGAAATTCATTCCCTGAGCTAATGAGATACAAACTTGTACATGTATACCCTTAAACAATGTGTGACACCGATGCCCTGGTTAGTAGTATAGCTCTACTTATTCTCCAATTAGTCGAGCTATCAATTCTAACATCATTTGCAGAACCCCAATTGATATTATGTTTGTAAATTTGAAAAAATCTTTGGTAGGATTTTATAGACCTATCTATTTTTTAAACAACACATTTCAAAAGACACATTTTAAAAATGTGTTTGAAATTTCAAACAATGACATCATCTTTAAAAAATCTTTAATCTTTGTACAAACCTCTTTCCCATAGCTTTCCAAGCCTTTTTCTCCGTACAAGTCATAGATGGTTCTTTTGTGCTCATCACTCAAAACTGAAATTAGGGAATGAAAAAAATCTCAAGTCTTCTTTTAAGCAACACCTGATCATTGTCATTGATAAATCATTTTCTTTATATCTTTATAGATGTTCTTGCTATAAGCCAATAGTTTGCCTTCTTATAAAAAAATGTACCACCTAAATGATAATTAAACTCAGACGCTACTTTTTATCTATATTTACAAACTATTTACAAGTCCTATGAATCATTATGCAAGTGACTTTGGGGACTAGAACTGGGGAAAAGGAGAAAAAGCTCGATTTGCAACAGACTTGAATTAATGCCTTATAACCTTGCACATGTTTAACTCTAAGGCTTTTCAATTTCTATATACAGTGGACCCGCGATAATCCAAACGTCGTTTATCCGGAATATTCACCATCCGAACAGAATTTTGAGGGAACGAATCTTACCTTCATCAATTTAACTGTTTAATGCGGAAAATCCGCGTTCCGGAACCGGACAAAAATATTCGGGAACCAACAGTCACTTTTCATAGTATATGCGTATGGCTAGTCCGGAAACCAGTAAAATCGTTTATTTTGCGGTTACAGTTGCGAATGAAGGGATCGGTCTTCTGTTGTAAACGGCATTCACACGTTTTGCAAACTGTCACGTATGCTTGACCATAACATGTCACCTAGTGTAGTGTACTGGAAGGTGTTGATTGTTTGTTAATCGGTCATTCTGTCAGTTGATTGGTCTTACATTATTGTAATTACGGTCGCATGTCGATAGTTGAGTTTGTAAAAGGTGTTAATTGGCTGATTGGCTGCTTAGACAGCGATCGGGAGACAATGTCTGGCAATCATTTTCAATTATTACTCAATCGATATGCTCCTTTTCCCTATAAATAAACTCTCGACAATCTCTACCTATCTCATTTCTCGATATTGAAATAAGAAGATACAACTTGAAGATGTCTACACCCACAGCCAAACGAAGACAGTTCTTTTCAGAGCTATCTTAAGGAATTTTAACTTCTCGAAAGACATTGCTTCAAATTGCCATTTTTTTTAAAATCCGTTTTGACCAAATAAACACTTCCTTAACACACTTTATATTTCCCTTCAATAAAAAAAGTAATTGTGTATTTCTTACTTCATATTAATTATCATGATACACCGACACCATGTAAAGGTAAACATTTCGCTGTAACTCGCATATTCTTTATTCCGGAAAATTCGTTAATACGAACATTTCTCCTGGGAACGAAAGTGTTCGGATAAACGAGGGTCCACTGTAAATAACCAAGTTTTGCACTCAGTTGTCAGTTGTGCCGCATAGCTTTTTTAAAATTTGTTTTTCTTAAAAGCGTATTAGCAAAACTGGGTGATATGAGATATAGATTATGACAGAATATGTTGAAAATAGCTATAAACAACAGGATCATGACAATTCAACGCCTGCACTAGTTATTATCTACTTTTCAGTGCTATTTTCACGAATTTGGTGCCAACCAATTTAACTCAATTGTCTATAACTGGGTAATATCTAAAATAGTATGGAGCGCTCTGATTAATGAGTGGTGATCACCTGGTTAGAAAAATCACGTGAAATACATAAAAAATACTGTCATTTATCAAATATTAAAAAGTGAACATTCATAATGGAGAGTTTCTTGGGGTTTATAGGTTCCCAACGTTTCTCAGCTGACCTTGTTTTATCGCGAAATATAAATAAACCTTTTAGCATTCAATCTTTTAAAAGCATCATGTTAACTTGTTACAGTCTCAATTCCTCTATAAAAGGGAATTTAAGTACTTTATGCAATTTTCAATTATTCACGAACTTTTACAATTTAAGTGTAAATGGGCGCAAGTATGGCTTTAAGCTTTGAACCTGAAGAGGTAGGGTTGAGCTATTCTCTAGGCATATGATAATGATCTTACTCTCGTGAGCTCTTTTCAACTTTGCAAACAGAGCCTCTGCTTGCTTCTTTTTTAATGGGTCCAAGTGTTTGTCTGGATGGAAGACTCGACTCAGCTGTTTGTAGGCTTGGTTCACCTCCTCTTTAGTGGCCTGGAATTACCAAGAGATACATAAGCAATATCTTTCAAGACCACACAGAAAGATATCTTACATCATATACAGTTCTTATCTATTTTACATAAATTGTGACACAAGTTCTTTCAACTTAGGTTAATCACTCTCTATTCTGCTTACTGGATCATAACCAGTACTTGTGTAGAATGTGATTAATGAAAGGTCCCAAGACAGAACCAGCAAATCATAGTATTTAAACCTATGAACCACATGTCCAGGGGCCAACACTCTACCCCTAGACCACTGTCCTCCTCTTCATCATATATGAATATGATAACAGGATATGCATGCAATTTCCTTCATTTTATATGCAGTGTATATAGGCCTTTTCAGAAAGTGTTGTTATCTGCCCTTGAATACTCTTAATCGGAGATACGAAATTTTCGGTAGCTTCCGGTTTAAGACTTCCGGGTATTAAATAATAACAGCTGACATTGAAAAACATAGATAAACTGCTGCGGGTATTTGAACAATGCCGTCGAATATCATGATAGTACAAACTACATTCGAAAAATTGTTGAGGAGGGGGAAATATCAAACTATATCCTTACTTTGTGTTTACTCTCTTGCGGACATTTTACCCCGTTTCCCAGATAAAACAGTGTATACCAACGCGGTTACAACGTTGCGATTCATTTTAAGTGAGAAGGGTCGATCCTCTGTTTAAACATGAACTAAAGTATAGAATACATTGTAGATATGTTGGATGCTTGCCTCAACTTATGATAACATTATTAAAACTCCATTTTTATTTTCAACATTTTCAAATGATCTTAATTGTAGCATGTTAATGCAAACACAATGATCAGATGATATGAAGCAAGCTGATCAAATCTACTTAATAAATGTTCAACATATTAATGGGACGTTCCATCAAATTATGTCCCATAAGTGTGACAAATAAAAGTTAATTTATAAAAGATTATGGAATTGATTTTATTCATGTTTAATGGTCTGACAATAATAACACATACCGAGTCAATGTGATTCCTCTGATTTAAAACATATCCCTACCATTCACTCTACTTAGAATAATTGTTTCTGAGACACTTCAAGCGGACCAATTTATCCTAAGCTGACTTTACTATGCCAATCAAAATACGATTCCGTCATTACAAAGCAACCAATGGCATGCCTCGAAGCCATAAAACACACAACTGTGTGTCAACGCAACATGATGTGATGCACGCCTGTGTATTTCGGCAAGCTTCAAAACGATACATATCTTTCACGTCGAGGGTTTTATTGCTTCTTTTATTGGTCAACTGCATAACGTAGGAAATAACATATACGATCTTTTTGATACCCACTTTATCCGACCAAATGCACACCAACCCTTTATTAGGTTAATTCCCTATGTTACTGAGTGTCAGGTCGTTTTGTTATGTACAAGGTTTATTCCCATTTTGTCTACAGTCTATTTTATCAATTTTCACACCATGTCAGACAGAAGTTCCATGTCACCTACACGTGTAAATTGAGTTGTTTTTGACACTAATTGAGGTGAAAAATCAATCCAACCTATAATCATTTTTTCTATGGAGGGTTGTTGGGAAAGAAAAATATGTATAATGTGTAGATCCAGATAAGAAAAAGACAAATAAAATGCAAAAATAGATTATGTATACGGATGAGATATTAATAATGATTATATATATACAAATTATGCAGAACCAGAATTATCTAAATCTTTTTAAGGTACTTTAATCAATAGAAAATGAAATGAAAATATTTCTTTAAACTGCAGACCTTTTGGGAAATTCAATCTGTAGACATAAAGGGTTGTAGACGAAATGGGAATTTTACTTATAGACGAAATGGGTGTAGACGCAATGGGAAGACCTTATGTAGAAAATTCATTTGCCTACGTCCTACGTTTCATATTTGTTGAACCTATATGTCTTGATCTGCCGACATGTATGTTAAGTTCGTTTTGTATTGTTTGACATTGCTCTATATGAAACAAAATCCCTATCGATGCAATTAAATTAAACACGTTTCTTTTATTTGCCATTGCAAAAACAACGGATTATAATGACCTGATAACTATTAGATTCGAAACTTTACACTGCAACCTATCCTTTTACATGAATGGTTTCAATTATGATTTTACCTTTAGCGTCTATATTTCGAATTATTCAAATCATAGACCTCATGTCCGGGTAAAAAAGGTTAAAAATGGTCGCGTAAAAATGTTTTGATTAAATCATAATTATTCAACAATGTCTTGATTTTTTTTTTTTATACTTATATATCATTAAAATGATTATCTACACATTTGTAATCTCTTTTGAATTCAATGGACTGTTGCCAGTTTTCCTATTTAATTACATTAAAAGGGTCAATTAACAAACTTTGGCTGTCACAAGGATTAAGGGTCTTGCAAATTAACACCAATCTGCCACATTTGCACAATATGATCTAGTCACACCCTTTATTGTTTAGCCGATCGAGAGATAGTGTAATAAACCATTGGCTATCCGAGGTCAATAGTTAACATATTAAAGATCTCCACAACCATGTGTCCCTTGTAATCAGAGAGTGTTATTTGAATGAAGTTTCAACAGGTGGAAAAAACGGACTTGGACTTTCATAGCCCTTCATATTTGGATACGATATATCATCAAAGGTAGGCTGACAAAGAACCTTATATAACAACTTATTCTCTTTTTAGGTACTTATTATATATGACGAATTTCAATTTAAAGAAAAGAGAATACATACTTATTGGAGGAACATAACCTCTACACATTATTGACAAAAGTGTTGATATTTGTTCTATTTTATTTAAAATCCGCAAATCGAATTGAATGCAAATTTGTAATAACATTCTAGAAATATATTCCATTCATTCTTACCTTACATCAACCAGCCGATCAACACATTTTTTTTTATCTGTAAAAGGATTTAATTCAGACAAAAACATATACTTATTTGCCTTTTTTCACATGGAATGTCATGTTTTGACTGAACTGCGGTGCGCTATTCGGGTCTCATTTAATCCAATTTAATCTAATTTCCTTTTATAACGAGGCTTGGCAACAACCAACAAAAAATATTCTGTTATTGTTTTCGTATGTAAATCTTTAAGTTTGGCACATGAAACTTAAAAAATTCAAAAAACGGATCGATAGCGATCGTTTTCTTTGCCTTTGTCCATATTGGCGTCCATATTCTTCTTTCGAGATTACTACCCGGAAGTTGAGGTATTCCGAATGTGGCCCGATTTTACAAAGGGAGACAAACCACGTTTCTGAAAAGGCCTATAGTAATGAACACACTTGTTCACATTTTTTTTTACTAAGTGATGAATGTATGTGTGGTTAAATAAGAATACTAATTACCAAATTGCTCTTTTTTTTAAAAAAGGACAAACTGAACAGATTGCATGATTATCATATAAAACAAATGTCATGTTTCTCATGCACTTCTCCTGAATTATTTCATGGATGGAGATAAATGTGAATGAAAAGAAATGAGATAACTGTTATCCTTTATCAGCTTCAACAATTCTCAAAAAATATCATTGAAGTTTTTCAACATTTACATTTTTATTGAAATTCAAGTTCAAGGATCTGCCTCTTGTGTCCCATATCTAAGTTGTGTCTGCCAGTCTGCTGGGCGAGATTTGAAAGAGTATGTACATCAACTTTGGTAAAGTCGAGCGAACCATTCGGTTGCATCGACGCTGTGTTACCAAACGACAAACACAACGAACATTTTCGAAAGATCAATTGTGATTTTATTGGCTCAAGAGAATTTCATTGCAAATCGACATCAACTGAAATTGCGTCAGTCAAACCGCGAGTCAATGTCGAGATGAAGTCGAAGCCGGGGAGACCTCGATGTATTTTGACATTGGAATGCATCTTTGCGAATAATTTGAACCATGTAACAAGTCTCTATCTTTAGTGATGTCTAAATGTAGTTGAAATAGCATTTACCTCTCGAGAGACATTTAAAAGAGAATAGAAATCGTCCTTCACAAGGTCTTCCTCCTCCTGTTCCAAGGGCGCTGCCATTTTGTTTTATTGTTATGGTTTGGACTAAATCATGATGTATATCACTATCGTCTAATTTGTTTTTTTAAGTGTACGTTTAACCTACATTTAATGTAACAAAATTGTTCCAATGACCATTGAAAGTTGGTCTTGTAAACACACAAATGAATGATTGAGTGGACTCAATTATAATAGAGTTTAAGACGATTTGAAACGACAAGTAAGTTCTGAAATGAAGTTCTTTGAAGTGAGTGTCTTGTTTAGAGTGGCCTTATATTGGGGTGTTACTGGCTCAGTACAAAGACACGGTGTTGATTAAGTCTTTGGTCAAATACATATATATCTACATACATATGTACATTTATATAGAAAGGAACAAGGAAAAGGCCGTGTCGATAACAGAATACTACATTCGCAGACATGATACCACACGGACACTTACAACCGTGTAATATTTCGCAAACGGGTGTCACGTGTATCTCGTGAATTGAAATATACTTTAACCTGTCATCTTTACTAGCGACTAGATTGCCAAAGTTTTCCAGAAATTTTGAAAAACGATTAACAATGTGTCCCTGAAACGCCTTTAGTAGACTATAAAAGCTATAGGCCTACAGCACCATTGGTTTCATAGAAATGTACTCCATTTCATTGTAAGCTTCCATGGGCGTAGCCAGCGATACGTATACGCACGTGCGCAACACCAATTTCAGAAGTGATAAAAGCTTTAAAATTTCAATCACAAAGTTTGAATTAGGCATTTCCCTAAATCTCCAAATATATGCAAAATCTCACCATTTTCACTTCTACTTTAAAACCTCTGTAGAAAACGTTTGACATTGTTGACCATGCTAAATCAATGGGTGTAGAGTCAATTGAATGGTTCAATGAACCTTACATAATTCCTACCTGTAAGGAGACTCGTTCCGAAAAAAAGTTCTAAGTTCTAAGAATTAGCAGGGGTCTATGCTTAAAAGATATATGGGCAGAAACCCGTACAAGATCCATACAGATTGCACAGTAAAGGAAACGACAGTGAGGAAGCGACCGGCATCAGTTTTGTGTACAATCTACCATTCGTAAGCCATGCAATTTCTCACAATGTAACGTTCGCGGAACGTTTCTGCAAAGGGATCCTGTGGCTATTTAACTAAACAACACAAATGATCAGAGGACGACATTGTTTTTCACTGATCGGATGTAAAATCTTGTGTCTTAGATAGGTTGATCTACTGGGATCGTTATGCACATCGGCTGCAGCGGTGAAATGAAGTCTTCTCCATATACTTGAGCTGCCTTTCCAATGTTTCTCCCATGGGCTCTTCACGAAGGTTGGAGATTGATGTAACGTTGTTTAAACGTTTATCCAAATAAGGAAAACGTACTGCATTGTTATAGAGAACAAGCGGGTATAAGTAGACAACACAACTGATCAGTGGATGATAGTGTTTTTCACTGGTCAGAAGCGATTGTGTCTTTGACAGCTAGGGTTATCTGCTCGGTTCGTTACTAAAAGAAATCACATCAATAGCTGCTGGAATGCTATTCCGAATGATCCAAACGTAGAGATTTCATTCTGTCGCACATTCAAAGCTTAGATCATCGGAGTTACTCGAAAGCCTACAAATGGTAATCCATCTAGATAAAGCATCGTGTGGATAGTGTATTAATGTGGTTCTGACGCACATACACGTGCTTCTTTTCTCAGACCTGATCAATGCAGATCGTTCCAAGCATTGGTAAATGCGTCGTCAAAACTGATTCTTTTAGTTTTTCCTCCAATGTGAAATAAAGGCTGCTAAAGTCTTAAGCCATTGTGCTATATGAAGCTGGAAAACACCAAAATTTTATAAAAAAAATCTCGTTGATATTATATATGTGTGCGACATAATTATTATGTAAACCGTATTCCCCTCTGCTGCCACCCTACAACGCTATTCTTTTCAGGATATTTCCTATTTTTCTAGAAATTAAATCTTGTAAGTATAATAAAACTAATGCCATGTTTCATGTTTAGAGCAAAAAACTGGGACGTTTTGAGCATAATGCAAGGACGTTTTGACCAAATGACTGGGACGTATTGACTAAAATACTTGGATGTTTTGACCAAATTACTGGGACGTTTTGACCTAACTAGGACGTAATGACCAAAATATAAGGACGTATTGACCAAGATATAAGGACCATTTGACAAAAATTGTGGGACGTTATGTCAAAAGAAGGACGTTTTGACCAAACTACTGGGACGATTTGGTCAAATTCCTGGGACGTTTTGTCAAAATTGGGATGATTTGACCAAACTACTGGGGCATTTTGACCAAACTACTGGGACGTTTTGACCAAACTACAGGGACGTTTTTGCTATATTACTGGGACGTTTTGATCAAACTACTGGGACGTTTGGACCAAATACCTGGGACGTTTTGAATGACTTCCTGGGACGTTTTGACCAAACTACTGGGACGTTTTGGCCAAACTACTGGAACGTTTTGACCAAAATACAGGGACGATTTGACCAAACTACTTGGACGTTTTGACCAAACTACTGAGACGTTTTGATCAAATTCCTGGGACGTTTTGTCAAAATTGGAACGTTTTGACCAAACTACAGGGACGTTTTTGCTATATTAATAGGACGTTTAGCAGTGGGACGTTTAACTGTAAACCCTACATTCATACCCATATAACACAAATAATCAACATTTTCAGATGCCCATAGATTATCACTATTCTTAAAGTCATAATTCATTGGCATCTTACAAATGACAATGTTGGTAATGTGTATCTTAATGCGTTTACACGATTATAAGATTACCTCTTACCGTTGAGAGGTGTAAGCGGCAGATGAAAAGGGGACCCTTTACGTGTCACGTAACTAATGGCAAAAATGTGTGTTCTTTTAAATCTTTTGACATAGTTTTAAAAACACTTTAAATAATGTGTGGAAATCCTCGACAATTAAATTTTTACATGATTTCTATGGACCGGAAGCGGAATCCAAAAACAACAATCCAAGGTCTTTGGAGAGACTCAGCCTAGAATTGATCTCGGGACAAGGTAAACAATGTAAATAAAGGTTTATTTTTTCGCTAAGTAAAAAAAACTATATGAAAAAAGGTGATGACGACTTTTATGGAATAATCGTTCACTTTGTCCATGCCTATCAATGTAAACTTCCTTTAATTTCCGGTTGCGCATGCGTGATTCATTGTGAATAAATCAACAACATAAACCTGGAATATTTTTCATTTGTGCTTATGACTGGCTGCTTTCCGCAAGTTTGCTCTGTGAGAGACAGAACGAAACTCCAATCATAGTAATAGGATTTTCTGAAAACTTGTAAGTATACTTTTGTCTCACATGTCTAGACATTTTCTCACACACAAACACCGATCACACTTCGCTGCAGGGTTGCTTGTCAAGATAGACGTAAACTCTGTTGTATCATATCGTTACAGTTCATGACACCCTTTCCATTGGGTTTCAGGACTAACCTGAATTAAAGGCATAAGCAGAGAGAAGAGCTCAACCTGAAACATTTTCTTTGCCGTTAATGTTTTCTCTGTTAACCCTTTATTGTGGGTATTCATGAGACAAGTTTATAGTGTCAATTTACTCTGCCTGTTACCAATCCAGCTCCCAGGTTTACTTAGCTTCAGTTGTTAGGTCTACCATCAACATTTTACACTGTTGGGAAGACCTGGATGGTTAATGGCACTTTGGGAAGAGTTTAGAATTGAATATATTTATAGTAAATCTTCTAGTTACAGCATTTTACCCCATATTAAAACGAACAGTTAGGTGGGATTCAGTGCTTTTGTAAGGACCTTTTGAACCAACTATAGAGCCCAACTATATAGTTACAACTAGTATACCAGTTTGGCTTAACCAGACTGATTAAAGGGTGTTCATTAGGATTTGAAGTAACAGATCCAGGTTGAGATCTAACCAATTCAGCCAGGCAACCTTATTTAATTAGATGTGATGACTGGGCATGATGTAACCGATACACAAGTGATTTTAACCAATGGTTTGAATCGTCAATCGGTTCTTAATGAAAACCCTGATAACCCAGGGTAAAGATTATCCCAACATACTTTCAGGGATTTTTTGCTTTATATAACAGGGGCCTATAAAAAACGCCTTCCTAATTTGATTTTTTTTTAAAGTCAGGGCCTCATTTCCATTGGGAAAATGCCTAGGCCTGCAGATTTGAGGAAATTTTATCGATGAAATTGCTAAATTAAGAAACCCAAAATCTGGTGTGACTGAAGTTTTGGGAAAACTGCATATTTCCAATTGAGAAGCTGTCTTTTTAAGGTCCTATTTTATATTTACATAAGAAAAAGTCCTGAAAATCATGTAGTCTTCCCAAAAAAATCAAAGTCACATCCAGGGCTTTTTGGCGTTATATAACAGACTCCCATGATAAAAGGCACCTTCCCAATTGGAAATTTCCTTAAAATCGTGCAGTTTTCCCCAAAACTCAAAGTCATACATACGTTTATTATCAATCATTCTAGAGCTTTCTCAACTTAAGTGTATATGAAGGCAAGTATGGTTTAATGGTTATGAACGGTATTGGAAAGCTGTCAATAATCTAGTCTTGTGTTAATTGACAAATCTCTGTCGACATTTTATAGGTAGAAAACAATTACTTTTAGAAAGTTAAAATCCCAATCTGTGATAGGGCTCAACCTAGCTTGGAAAAAGTCTGCGCTAGCACATTCGCCAACTGACAAAAAAAGGAGCCAAATTTAAGAAGTAGGAGCCAAATTCTGAGCAAATGGCTCCAATTAGAATTTCTTGATTTTAAACACTTTTCATGTTATATGTACATTATGTGTTAAATCCTCTTGGTAAATTATTTCTGTTTGTTATGTTTCACCATATGTAATGTGTAATGCCAATAAAAATAAATGTAAAAAAACAACAAAAATAATACACGCCTTGGGCATTGTTTGACATGGGGATTACAAACAGCAGATTAATTTGGGTACTTCGGAGATACTGTTAAGTGTGTCAAAAGATATAACTGTCTGTAATGTCCGGCCAGGTTGAAATAAGGTAAAGCTGAATTAAAAAAAAACATGCGCCAACCAAATTCGCCAAAATGGGAAATCCTTCGCCAGAATGAAAACCTATTCGCATTTGCCGCATTTGGCGACTGACAGCGTGAGCCCTGTGTGAGATAGTCCTTTAAAGGAATTCTTAGAATTATGAAGGAGGACTTGCTATATGTAGTCTTGCATTTAGCTCTCAATTTAGCAATAACATCAGGTGAGGGATAACAGACACTTGGCTTTCTTGTTGAAATAATAAATATCCTGATAAGAATAAAATTTCCTGTCCTACTTTTATTTCTACAATAAACCCTATACTCATTAAAGTAGTCTTGTTTAGATGATTCTAATGATTTCCCATTAAATTAAAGGTCATGAAATACTGCTTGTCAAAGACGCTGTTCAATTGTCCCATTAACACGATTTCATGAATTATCAGTACTAAAGTGTCTTCCCCAGGTTATAAAATTGTTTGAGTTATAGTTAGAGGTTAGGGTTAGAGTTAGGGTTAGAGGGTTAGAGGTTAGGGCTAGAGGGTTAGGGTTAGGGTTGATTTTGTTTAAAGACCCTTTTCCCCCTACAAAAGACCCCAGCCATTGAGAAAATCCTGGGGAAGACCCTGTACTACCTGTGGCTGGTGCATCACAATGCATGTTAAATGGAGAAAAGGTTTATTACTGTGTAGTATATAAACCATGCAGTGAGTAATAGATACCTGCCTTTATGTATTTTTGGAGCACCTTGCTGCCTTCAGTGCCTATATGTCAGTTACAGATATGAGTCAGAACGAATTAGTTGAAGAAAAATAAACATTCTGTTATTGATCAGTCTTTTAAGAAGGGTGTTACTCGGGATTTTCCTTCACCCTCAAGTGATATAGCAAATGACCCAAATTCCTGGATATGACCCCTAAATATCATTATTTTCCATTCACAATTCCGTAAATAAAGGGTCAAAAATCTGCCAAATTAGTATTTAAATCAAGGGGTCAAGGGGTTCTACTATCACAAACTTTATTTTGTTGATTCCACATGAATTATGTTCTGGTTTTTTTTACAACTCACAAGGATTATCCCATTGATGCAACTCTTATTTATAAGTCTGTACAGACAACATAAAATTGATGCAATTCGGATAAATCTGTACAGACAACATGAAATTGATGCAATTCAGATAAATCTATAAAGGCAACATGAAATTTTGTTACATGATTTTGCTACTAGTCAAATTCATTGCTCGGAAAGATTTTGGCTACATTACTTCAACTAATTGCAGAACTAGAATTCATTCACTTGATAGTTTAAAAATTCAAAGATAGTTGCAAATTTTATCATTGATATTGGGATAAGTTGTGGAGATATTTTATTGTTATGGTAATAGTATGTGTGAGCAACTTCTTTTTTTCCTAATTGAGTGAAGAGTAATGAGTGATTTGGCTCTCTGTTGCAAGCAGCATTAGTATATTTGTATGGTGGGATCCTGCCAATTACTCTGATTTAGAACAATAAACAAAGTGCCTAGGCTGTGAGTCTGACCACTCAAGGTGCAGGTATGCGTTGTCAGATATCTTGATGTGGAGGGGGTGGAGGTAGATTAAGGCCAACTTCAGGATAAGTAAAGGATATGTATTCTTTTGTGGGGGTGGAACCAAAAACCCTTGCGCCTTTACTCAGCTTTATGAAGTCCCCCAAAACCCCTTCCTACTTTTGCAAATCACCCTCCTACTACAAATATTAATGAAACCCCTGATTAATGTACAGAACCAACTTTTGAATGTTACAGTGCATATTCCCTTGTTAATTTACCAGTACTAGGCTAAGAAATGCATCTTGCAAAAGGTCTTCCACGTTGAAAAAGTCAATCATCATTTTGAGTTAAACCCTGGTTGTCCAGTCTCTTGTCCCTGACGCTAGCTATTATGCCAAGCCAGATCCCAGAATAAGAAGCTCTTACTACTGTCTTGCAATAAAGTTTATATGAACATGACATTTTTGAGTTATGGCCCTTATCTATGTTTAGTTTATTTGAAAGCAAAATCTCCCTAACCCAGTTACATGATGGATTTAGTGGGTTACTTTTTTTTTTCTTGCTTAGATAGGTTTTTCCTGAGCATTTCGTTAAAACTCGGTACACTTTAAAAACAGCATCTACTGCAATAGAGTTTAATTTACAATTGAGACGAAAGTGAAAAATGCTCGTTATGAGAAATGTCTTCTTTTTGCTACAATAATTTATGACAAATATCACTATGAAAACATTATAGGTCTTTCATACTTTACACTCTTATGATCTGCCAATGTCTTCAATGTTTGCGTGTCACAGCACCCAAAGAAGAATAAGTTTAACTTTACATAGCATTTATCGCAAGTATAGCTGATTTTGCAACAACCTTTGAAATAGTCAATCTTGGCTGTCCTATACCCTTGTCTAGCAATGCTAGGATGCACTACTCACAAGTGAATGAGAAAGGCTTAAAGCCATACTAGCACTACAGCTCTCTTACACTAAAAGTGTGTAAGTTTTAGAATGGTTGACAATTAATTTTTGAAATCTTACTTTAGTTTCCCTTTAAATGATTTCAAAAGAGTGAATACAATAAGGTTTGTTTATAATGCGCGATAAAACAAGGTTAGCCGAGAAACCTCTGGAATCAATGAAATCCGAGGATTCTCCATTTTGAATATTTGTGTTGTTGTTGTTGTTGTTGGCTAAATGACAGTTTTATGTGTATCACGTGACTTTTCAAACTGCCGCTAGTTAATCTGAGCACTCATTGCTATTTTTAGACATACCTTGAATGTTCGCAATTATTATCATATGTAAACAATGGCTTCTAATTGTGGGGTACACAATTTGTGAAAAAAGCAATTGAAACACAGATAATAAATAGTGCAGGCATTATATTGTCATGATCATGTGGTGTTTTGCTATGTTTAAACATATTCTTTCATAATTTGTAATTCATTTTACCGAGTTTTACAATGTTTTGGAGCAGTAGTATGCTTTTAACTCCCCACACATACAAAGTCGAGCTAAGTAAAATAATTTGCCCTCTAAGATGCTGTGATGGGAGAAGTTAATCAAAGCTATTAGCTTGAGTACATGTTAGTAGTATCCTCAGATCTCTGTGCTCTCTCTCATTTTACTAATGAAAGGATGGGGGGTAGAATAATTACGCTGGCTCAAATAGAAGATACAGTTCATGACTGACTTGCGTCCTTTTAAGTGTATTGGGACTTGATCTCGGCTTAACTCCCATTTTGTTTGCCCATTACTCCTTACTTCTTCAGTAACACATGATTGTGGACATTTAGCACTGATTATTACATATACAGTGATCCCTCGTTTATCCGAACACGTCCGTTCCCAACAAAATGTCCGGTTTACCGAATAATCCGGACTAATGAAGCAGAGCATGTTCTTATTCACATTAAGACATAAACGGTCTGTATGAGCGGTGTATAGTTATAACCCTTTAGCAAACGCCAAATTGTCGACCGTCCCAAATTGAAAGAGTTTGCAGAAGACATATCAAAACATGATGAAATTCAAAGATAATCTTCTGATATGGCAGAAAACATTGTGGGAAAAGGAGAAATTGCTCGTCACGAGCAATTTCTCCTTTACCCACAATGTTTTCAAAAGTCGTCTGCAATAAACTGGTCCAATAATTCCGTTCCCTTACAATTTTGTTCGGATTGCGAGACATCCGGATAATCGGGGTCCGGATAAACGAGGGTTCACTGTACATGTATCTCAGGGCTCAGGCAAATTATTTCTAGTAAGAGCAGCTCTTCAGTTTGTTATGGAGTAATGCGGGACTTGCGCAATCAAATTTATCTAAAAGTTCTTCATACTTGATTGTATAGTATTTAAACCATTTCAGTACCAAAAGTAGACGACTATTATAAAGTTAGAAATTATAACAAATACTTTACGATTTTAGGTAGAAACAATTGTATCAAAGCAAAATTTTGTTTGTTCCAATTAATTCCTCCGTTTGTCACATTGCTTTCCCAGCCAGATGCTGTTAAGTGAGGTAATATGGACTAAGCGGCCAGTCATTTGATCAATCGGAAAATGCTTTAAAAAGCCTAATTTGTAATTTCATATTCAAGTCTGTTGCTGGACACAGAACTGCCTGTTTATTACTTTTTGTTGAGTGGTCTGCCTTGGCGTTGCATACCATATTTAATCAAAGGTTGACGTGAACTGATGTTTGTAGTTGTCAACAAGTTGTCAGCATAGCACATAATCACTGCTTCACATTTGATTTAATCTTCTTTCATCAATGTGATGAAGTTTCATTGATTTTTGCCTGTTCATTATGGTGGGAGAACCTGAATTTATGCAATGCGGTTCCATAGAACTGTCGCTTCTTATCTTGTACATACTGTATCAAATATATTATAAGACAACATTGCCAAGGATACCAGGTTTTTTGAGACTCATTTTATGGAGCTGTCTGCCTTTTTAATTTCAATGTTGAAGTAAAATTGCTGGTTCATGCAAATTTACACTTTGTTTTGAATAGTCGATGGAAGCTGCTTAGTTGCAAACTATATTTGAAGACATTGTATAAATGCAAATTTCCGCTTCAAGAGTTTTTTTTATTCTTTGTGTCTCAGAGCTTGAATTGTTTATTGTCTAACTATGTATTGCTATTCATCGATTTCGAACATTTGCTCAATAATATGGGACCTCTATGGCCTAGTGGTTAGAGTACAGAACTTGGAACCACATGGCCCTTCTCCTAGTGGGTTCAAATCCTGATGATGGCATTTGGATTTTCATGAGATGTAGTCTCATGACTAACTTACATTGCCGATGTTTCTTTCACGCTTGATCAGCCCTTATGGATGGTTGAGTATGGGGCCTTCCACCATCATAAAGAGTCAGGCATTGCAACATAATTGAAATGATATTGACATTATGTAAAACCCGTCTAAATACAAATACAAGTTGCTCAATAACACTCCATTTTACTGTATCAGTTGAAGAGGAAAATGAGCAATTTACGCTTTTGTCACACTTTTGGATTAAAATACAGTCGAACTTGTGTTAAGAGGCCAGCCTATTGGACAGAGTAAATTGGCTGTTTAAGACAGGTTGGCTGCTTAACACAAGTTGAATTACACTATAAATCTAACAATGGGACTTTCTGTAGTGGCTGTTTAAGGCAGGTTGGCTGCTTAAAAGGGTGGCTGCTTAACACAAGTTAGACTGTAGATGTTAATTCACCATATACATACTGTAGAGAATTAAAAATCTAATACAATCTGATCTAATATTGCTTCCAATAGTTCCAATGACTAATCCTTAATGTGTTTATCATATAACAGTACAGCTGTTGTTCAGTTATAAAGAAGTTAATTTTTAACTTTCAAATTTCCTCACATCTGTGAACGAGCCCCTTTAACAGTAACTAGGTGAATAGATTTTACGTAACCAGAACAGCCAACTAGGTAATGAACAATTTCATGTTTTTATTGCGGTAAGGGGCTTATCAATGTTTAATGGCCTTTTTCACTGAATAAATCTTTCCCATTAGCACATAAACAGATTATGGAATTGAACCCTTATAGTGCTGGAACCGACTTCATGCTTATGCAAACAAGATAGACCCAGGCCAGTCGCCAAGTAAATTGGTGGCTGGCATGTGATCTAACCTGTTTGTTACTCTGAGTATCTTTCCTAATCAAAATTAGGCAGATATTTAAGGTTTTGGAAAGCAGACAACTCAAAAATCTATTTTTAGAAAATTACCCAGGATTCTAAGGGTTAAAGGGTTCAGTGCAAGACTATACTAAGAGCTTCACAAATGTGAAACACTTGCTATAATAGTCTTACACTAAAACATCTAGATAAGCAATTTAGCCTTGAGATCAAATTCAACTGATTTCTTCGGTTTCAGAATCTCAGGTTATGCATTTTTGTCTGTATATTTTTGTTGAATCCCTTAACTTTCCCTGATATAGATGATTTTAATTGATTCCTTTGTTTGGAATTTTTTGAAGTCATTTCTTACCTCTTCTATTAACAGGCCAGTAATTCTTTTTTGGCAGATAGTGGCCCATATGATTTGGCATTTTTATGCTCCAAAATACTGGAAACAGAGGAAACTGATCATTCAGAGCTTCAGACTCTATTCAAACCAAAATGCTCCATTGTGTAAAAAATGATTGGCTTATTTTCGGAAGTGATTCACCAAAACCTATACCATTAAGTGGTATTCTTCGTCAAAAATGTTCCACATGTCAACCTTATTCTGATGGAAACAGTTTTCCATATTTTGATGTTGTTGGCCAATGAGGGCCTGTCATAAATTCAAAACCCTGCCAATTCTCGTAACCATCTAATGATCTGTTCTCTTTCCTTTCATTTTGACACAGCACAAGATACACAAGTACCCATTAACCTTTTCCCAAACAAGAGAATTTAGACTGTTCTAAATTGAAAGAGTTTGCAGATAACATTTCAAAATGTGATGAAATTGATAAACATTCTTCAGATAGAGCAGAAAACCTTGTGGGAAAAGGAAAAATTGCTCGTGACGAGCAATTTCTCCTTTGCCCACAACGTTTTGTAAAGTAGTCTGCAACAAAGTGGTCAAATGTCGTTTTTGTTTGGGAAAGTGTTAAAATTAAGCACCATAATAACAAACAAATCTTTCTCTCAGTTCTGACACAACACAAACTACACAACTACCCATTTAAGGACATGTTCTACAGTTTTATAAAAAAATAATCCTTTCATAGAATTTTCTAAATTTTTTACATATTATTCAAAATTTTATTATGAATTCAGAAATGAAAAAAAAATGCAGGTCGACGAGTTATTTTATTTGTTAAATGACAGTTTCCATGGTAACCGTTTGGGGCAAAAATGTCAAAATGACCATACCATCTTCAAAGGTAATAAAATGATTTCTGGAAGGTTTATGAACACAAACAACACGAATTCATACATTCAATACTTTATTACTCAATGGTATATTACTACAATCTGAACAATTTTTGTAATCCAAATCAGTTTCCTAAATTTTTGAATTTGACAAAAAACAATAAAAATTGATATGCATATTGCAAAAAAAATGAAGATATTTCAAAATTCCTTTCATAGAATTTTCTCATTTTTCAGTATGTGAAGTAAGATTTAATCTTGAAATACAAAATGCAAAAAAAAGGATATGTTGATGAGTTGTTTTTTCTGTAAAATGACAGTTTCCATGGTAACCGTATTTGAAAAACATTTATAAAAACGACTAAAATAACATTCAAACTTGAAAGATAGAAGCTGGGGGCTTAATATGCATGAGAAATATATAATAGTGTTAATAAGCTTTTATAGTTTTATGGATAATATGATCATTCCCTGAAAAAAAATGCATATAGTAAATTTCATCCGAATAAAAACGTTTGTCCGACTACTATGCAGGTTCCTCTTGGGTAACATTATTATCTCCCTTGGATGCGCAGATGAAGTGCGCAGAAAAAACTACCGAGAATGTCCTTAATGAGACAACCCTTCTCTGTTTCAGATAACTCAAATATTTACTCAGCCTAATGTGATTTGGCCGGTATTGGTGACAGCCCAGAGATACATAGAATGTGAGATGAGTTTAGCTGTTAATGCAAGATATCTGCTTGCCTAGGAAATCAATACAAGCGTTAGATAGAATGATAATGTTATCTAGCTTCGTCATATTTGTAAATCTTGGTTACTGCTTGGTGATACCTTTCTAGCCTCGTCATACTTTTCGTGTCGCCTACTGAGAACTTCCTAAGCATGGTAATGACTTGATGATACCTTTTCTGTGGTGTGTATATTATATTGTGTCAATAAGAGCTGGTCAAACCTTGGACAACAACCGATGAATAGGCATACCGTAACTTGATAGGGAGACTCGCTCTTCTCTCTTTACTGCCTGTAATGCCCGTTAGCATGTATGGCAGCAACAAAGCATTTCCACTCCTGTCTGTTTTTTGCCTTTCTTCAATCGTTGCCCAGGTTTGGTTGAAACTTTTCAATTCTCCTTCTACAGTCCTTCACCATGTTTTCTTTGGTCTGCCTCTTTTTCTCTTTCCATCTGGTGTCCAGTGAAAATAGGGAGACTACCTCATGCAAAAATCCTAATATGATCAGTGGGATTTGAACCCATGAGGTGAGCAGCCGTATGATTTCAAGTTCTGTAATCTGTAACTCCTGTTACCAGGAAGGTAATCTAAGTTGCAAATTTCTTCGCCCCCATTTAAGATACTAACTCATATAAAGGGAGATAACTGTTAGTAACACATTTCATTTCTTCTCATTTCAGACACGTGATCACCATGTAAAGGGAGGTAACTGTGCCATGTGTTAGCACTGAAGTCCCCCGTCATGTAGGATGGAGGCACCAGTGTCTAATACAGAAATACACAGGCTCCCTGTGGCACCAGGGATGTTGTCCTCTTCTGTCTCCCAAGGTAGGTCATAATCATTGAGGTCTTATTAGTGTCTTATGGCACCAAACAGATGTTTCTCCGTCTGTAATGATAAGCCATAGAAACAAATCTTTATTATTTACCTACAAGCAGACTTAGAATTTGGGGATCAGGTCGCAGGTCAGAGTCCAACTGACTTAGAACTTAGGGGTCCGGTTGCAGGTTCAAGCCCAACAGATACCTCTGGTTTCATGGGACTGATCTTTGGCAGGTAACTTCAGAGCCTTAGCCTTGTACTGGTGGATCCAGGAAAGTTGTCACATAACTAAAAAATTGGTGATAAGACATCAAACACCATACAACAGGGCTTTTTTCCTTGAATTGGGAGGCCTATGCCTGATAATTATGGGAAATTTTATTGTTGAAAAAGTTGAATTGGGAGCCTAAAAAGCTGATGTGACTTTCATTATTTGGGAAAATTGCATGATTTTAAAGAAACTTACAATTGGGAAGGTTTCTTTTATAGGCCCCTGTTTTCTAACGAAAAGCTCTGTACAAACAAAAAATTAACTTGTCACATTCCAATTCAGGTAATGGGTCAAGAAGGTAGGGTGAAAATTTGCTGGTCATCTGGTGCTCTGATAATCAGTCCTTTGCTGAAACAACAGACTTGCAAAATTGTTGTATTCCAAAGAGCCATTGTGACAGTTTCTGCCCAAGTTGCCTCCTGTAATTATTCCGTTATTTTGTTACGGAAAGAATTATTACACAGGATAAAGAAAGTGTCTGGGAGCTATAAAAGGCGGTCCAATCAACCGGAAGGCGAAAACATAAAACGCAATGACACTGGGAATCCGGGGGAAAACATTGCTGGCTTTCAGACGATCGTCAAATTGACAGTATTGATTGCTTGATAGAGAGTAGCCATGCAGAAAATAGTTATCATTTCATGTAATTGACATTTCGCGTTGTGCGTCAGTGTAATGTTAGATGGGTTGTCAAATTGTTTACAGGAGAGTGTTTTTTTATTTTATAATCTGGATAGACTGTTGATGTCTTTTCTTCATCCCTTATTTGGTTAACCCTTTCCCAAACAACAAATTTTCTATTCTCCCAAATTCAAAGAGATTGCAGACGACATTTCAAATTGTGATGAAATTGGACAATAATCTTCTGATAGGGCAGAAAACATTGTGGGAAAAGGAAGAATTGCTCGTTAGGAACATTTTCTCCTTTTCCCACAATGTTTTCTTAAGTCGTCTGCAACAAAGTGGTCAAATGTCGTTATTGTTTGGGAAAGGGTTTTAACCCTCACTTTACTTTTCAGCATCTGCTGCAGATGTCTTTACCCTTAGAATGCTGGGTAATTTTCAAAAAATAAATTTCTTTGTCGTCTGCTTTCCAAAACCTTAGATATCTGCTTTATTTTGATGGGAAGATACTCAGAGTAGCAAACAGGTTAGATCCGGGCTAGCTGCCAATTTTAAAGTCAAAATAAGATGTCGCTGTAACAATGCAGATTTTGTATTGTTGCATGGAATACAATAATCAAGGGTTCAGTGCAAGGCTATCGTAAGTGCTTCATGTTAATGAAGCACTTGCTATAGTTTTGCATTGAGCCCTTGAAGTGGCTATTAAACTGTAATTGATTTAGGAAGTGTCAATTAATATATCTAAGTATGTACAGTCTACAAAATGGTAACTCTCAAAACCATTGTAACGCTTTTCGACAATTAGAAAAATATTTATAAACTACAGGAAGAGATTAATCCAAAAGTTTTTGAAAACTAGTTTCAATCATATGGGGTCCTGCATGGCCCAGTGGTCAAGTTAGTGGACTTAAAACTCAGGGGTCCCGGGTTCGAGTCCCAGCGAGACCTCTGGTTTCGTGGTAGTTTCCTTTGAAAAGTCCCTTCAGAACGCTAATCTAGTACTGGTAGATCCAGAAAAGCAGTTACATACACTGAAAAATTGTTGACATAGCTTTATACACCATACAAAAAAGAAAAAGAAAAGATAATTATATAGAGACAAACAGCTCTGTTGAGTTCTGGCTAAAGCCACATGAAATAATTTGGTACTAAGCATGGTGGCAGACATAACACATTTGTGGAATGTGTATCTTATTTCCGGTCAATGGGCTAATGTTTTCTGGCACATTTCAGATGAACTGTTTGTAGTTAGCTGAGATGTTGGTGCTATTAACAACTGCCAAAACACTCATGCATACACTCAATAAAAAGGAAAACCTTTCCTGAATAAAAGCAAGAGATCCTGATAGACTACCGGTATATACCCAGATAGACAATATAAATTTCTTGTCAAATTTGACTTTTATTCTCTAGATTCTACATCATTATATGTCATATGCTCATTATTAGAAACATTTTGTAGAGACAAATCTAATGAAAACTCTGAAACAGGATTAAGTCTATTTTTTTTTATTTTTTTTGATACAACATGAAAGCTTTTAACAATGAAAATATTGCAAAATGTATTGGATTAAAGGGATTCTGCATCTTCCTTAAGAATTTAAATCTAGCCTTCAAGTGAGTGAAAGTAACATAGGTTGTTAGAGTTTAGCACTTGAGACAAGACACTCTGTGTTCAACTTCCAATTTTTAGCTCACCTGAGCACGTAGTGCTCAAGGTGAGCTTTTGTGATACCGAGATGTCCGTCGTCCGTGCGTCCGTGCGTCCGTGCGTCCGTGTGTCCGTGCGTGTGTCAACAATTGCTTGTGAACACTCTAGAGGCTACATTTATGATCCAATTTTTATCAAAATTGGTCAGAATGATTGTCTCAATAAAATCTTGGCCAAGTTCGAAACTGGGTGATGTGGGGTCAAAAACTAGGTCACTAGGTCAAATAATTTAAAAAGTTTGTGAACACTCTAGAGGCCACATTTTTGGTCCAATTTTGATGAAAGTTGGTCAGAATGATTGTCTCAATAAAATCTTGGCCAAGTTTGAAACTGGGTCATTTGGGGTCAAAAACTAGGTCACTAGGTCAAATAATTTAAGAAGTTTGTGAACACTCTAGAGGCCACATTTATGGTCCAATTTTGATGAAAGTTGGTCAGAATGATTGTCTCAATAAAATCTTGGCCAAGTTCGAAACTGGGTCATGTGGGGTCAATAACTAGGTCACTAGGTCAAATAATTTAAAAAGCTTGTGAACACTCTAGAGACCACAATTATGGTCCAATTTTTATCAAAATTGGTCAGAATGATTGTCTCAATAAAATCTTGGCCAAGTTCGAAACTGGGTCATGTGGGGTCAAAAACTAGGTCACTAGGTCAAATAATTTAAAAAGTTTGTGAACACTCTAGAGGCCACATTTATGTTCCAATTTTGATGAAAGTTGGTCAGAATGATGGTCTTAATGAAAATGTTGGCCAAGTTTGAAACTGGGTCATGTGGGGTCAATAACTAGGTCACTAGGTCATATAATTTAAAAAGCTTGTGAACACTCTAGAGACCACAATTATGGTCCAATTTTTATCAAAGTTGGTCAGAATAATTGTCTCAATGAAATCTTGGCCAAGTTCAAGACTCGGTCATGTGGGGTAAAAAACTAGGTCACTAGGTCAAATAATTTAAAAAGCTTGTGAACACTCTAGAGGCCACATTTATGGTCCAAATTTGATGAAAGTTGGTCAGAATGATTGTCTCAATTGAAATCTTGGCCAAGTTTGAAACCGGGTCATGTGAGGTCAAAAACTAGGTCACTAGGTCAAATATTTGAAAAACCTTGTGAACACTCTAGCAGCTATATTTATGGTCCAATTTTGATGAAAGTTGGTCAGAAGGATTGCCAAAATGAAATCTTGGCCATGTTTGAAAGTGGGTCATGTGGGGTCAAAAACTAGGTCACTAGGTCAAATAATTTAAAAAGCTTGTGAACACTCTAGAGGCCACATTTATGGTCCAATTTTGATGAAAGTTGGTCAGAAGGATTGCCAAAATGAAATCTTGGCCATGTTTGAAAGTGTCTTGTGGGGTCAAAAACTAGGTCACTAGGTCAAATAATTTAAAAAGCTTGTGAACACTCTAGAGGCCACATTTATGGTCCAATTTTGATGAAAGTTGGCCAGAATGATTGGATTATTTACCATAAGCTTGACTGTCTTAAAATTTTCCAAATTTATTTACTGTTGAAAACCAATAAACGACTTTGAGATACATTTTCCAATTGTTATTATTTTAATTTGCCCAACCAATTGTTACTGTCCCTGCTTTCACAAACCTAAATTTCCTTCATCTTAATTCTCTTTGTCTTGGTGAACATTAACTCAAGAAGACAAATACAATACACATAAAAAAATGTTAACAAGCAAGAGCATTGGCTTAGAGTATTCAATGCAATTAGCACTTAGAAGAGTTTGAAACATACCAACCACTCTGTCTTAAATATACCTCTTTTTCAAACAGAACTCAGGTGAGCGATAAAGGGCCATTATGGCCCTCTTGTTCCCAACTAGTTTACTGTGGAAAGGCCTTTCGCCAAGTACTTGCCTTGTAAATTACCCTGGAAGATGTGTGGTGAAGGAAAAAATGTCAATAGGACTATCTCACAGATTGGGATTTTAACTTTTTTTTAAATAAATTGTCTTCTGCCAATGAAATGACAACATAGATTTCTTAATTAACATACCCGGTAAGGTGAGGTTATTGACAGCTTCCAAACCCAATTTATAACTGTACAGACAAAAAAATAGATCACATAGTTATGTATTGCAGATATTGCAAACCATTTAAACAGGTTCATTTTTACATCAAAGTACTAAACTTAGAACCAGAGATTATTAGATACCATCATCATTTTGGTCTTTTTGGCATGGATATGTAAACTGTCAATTCAAAGGGATTGAACATTTTTGATAGCAGCATTTAACACCATGGTAACAGATTTAAGACTGAGTGAAAAAAATATTGAAAACAATGTTAAACAAAATCCCATGGAAACAGAGGAAATTGAAGAGGTATATTTATGGAAAGTTTTATTAGATAATTGCCCAGCTATATCATGAATAATGGAGTAGGAACTCGGTCAATTCAATAAACTGACAGGTCAAATCCTTGGCCAATTAACATACACACATTTGGCTACTGTCATAATCATTTCTCACCTTTGTCTAGTGTGGGGCCTTCATGACCTAATGGATAGAATACTGAACGTTAGATGCATCTCTGCTTTGGTTTGAATAAAGAGAGTGGTAAATGGCTCTCAGGGGTGGCAAAATCAATTGTCCGTATTGACCAGTTTGTCCAAAAGCCTTCACGGAAAAGTGAATTTTTACTGAAATTTACTATGTAAGCATTAAATGGACAAGTGCAGAAAGGAAAATTAGCATTTACAGACAAGTAGTTCAAAATCAGATTTTGCCACCCCTGGCCGTTATGGGCAGATAAGTTATGGGTTTTTCTCCATCTGTAATAAACAGGTTAAGTAAATCAAAATGTATAGAAATTTCTAAGATTGATTTAACCCATAACCAATCAAAAACGATGTTTGACTAGTTTGTTGCAGACAACTCTGGAAAACATGGTATGAAAAAAGGAAATTGCTCTTAACGTGCAATTTCTCCTTTTCCCACAATCGTTTTCTGCCCTATCAGAAGATGTCGTCTGCTAACTCTTTCAATTTGGGACAGTCCAAAATTTGCCTTCTGGTAAAGGGTTAAACAAATTTTTATTTTTATTTTTGTCAGTTTACCTTATGTTGTTCCAATAAATGGTAAGGGAAGAGTAGAGGGTTGGGAATAATTCTTATTGTATAGCAGTTTCATTTTTGATAATCAACCAAAAATAAATTTTGATTTGTGTCAAAGTTGACTCAATGTTGTTCCACTAGTGCACAAGTGAAGAGTAGAGGGTTGGGAAGTAGTCATATTTCTAGGCTGCTGTTACCCACTGATATAACGGATTGAATGCCTTGTTAAATGTGCAGGTGGCCATAAAACCTGCCAAAGATGGATTCCTTTCAACTTACTGCACAAAAAAATCCACACGAAAAGATGGCATCTATAAATTAGTGAAAGGAGTGCTTGTTTTGAACCAAATGAGGGAAGGAGGCTCAATGCTTTGGCTGAAGCCTTTTTCAAGAGAAAAACAATATTAATTCCGCCTTACATTTTTCTCTTTGAAACACACATTTTTTTTATTTTTTTATTTTTCATAAAACCACAATGTAAATGTGTCTTCGATTCAACCCTAACTATGCATATGGAATATTGTATGCATATGGAATAATGTTCTGTTGTCAGCTCTGAACCAAACAATAATTATAAAAATAACAAAACTCCAAAGTTCCTATATAGGGTATTGGATGAATGGGTTAATAAGTTTGTGTTTTGTATTACAGATGGAGTGCCCTGTAACATACAGTTGCCCAAACAGCTGGAGTCAGTGAAGCCCGCTCAGACCTACCCCAAGGTCCGGCATCGCTGGAACACAAATGAGGTAAGAGAAGTTCCAGCAAGGCCCTCAAATCATTCTTGTTCTGTCAAGACTCTATTTAATGTTGAATGATGTTAATACAGGGTCCTTCTTGGCTCAATGGGGAAGTTTCTGGACTTAGACATCAGGGTACCGTTTTACTAAACATTTTATGCTTAGAATTTGCGTATGGTCAAAGCAACATTCCCTCTTGTTTCAATATTAGGCTGTGCAATATTGCATAGTAACACATCATTGGAAATGTCTCTCCTAGGCGCTACGCATCACATGGCAAGATTGTATTCTTATTTAGGGTACTATCCATGTTTATCAATTTTGACTTATGCAAATAATTTCCTTAAGTTTATTAGTAAAACAGTGCCAAGGTGTCCAGAACTCAAGCCTCACCAGCACATCAAGTTTTGTTGGAGTGTCCTTTGGCGAGACACTTTAGAGCCCAAGCATAGTACTGGTGAATTCATGGAAGCCATAACCAAACTGACAAATTGTTGACACGGTCTTTAAACCCCATATAAACAAACAAACAAACAAACAATGAAGTTGATTTAAGGTCCTTGATACATCTCTCATTTTATTCAAGCAAGAAAGCAGTCTGGCTTGTAAAGGACAGTGCTGAGTACTGATAGGTTAACTCCATGGCCTAGTTGTTAGAGTACAGAAGTTGATATCACATGGCCCTTTTCTGAGTAGTTTCAAGTCCTATTGAGAACTTAAAGATTTAAATGAGAGATGGTCCCCTGTCTGACTGACAGATTGCCAATAGTTCTACCCAGCTTTGACAAGCTCAAGTTAGGGAATCTTCCTTCATCTCTACATGACTGATATAATGATGTAGCTCAAGTTAGGGAGTCTTCCTTCATCTCTACATGACTGATATAATGATGATGTAGCTCAAGTTAGGGAGTCTTCCTTCATCTCTACATGACTGATATAATGATGATGTAGCTCAAGTTAGGGAGTCTTCCTTCATCTCTACATGACTGATATAATGATGATGTAGCTCAAGTTAGGGAGTCTTCCTTCATCTCTACATGACTGATATAATGATGATGTAGCTCAAGTTAGGGAGTCTTCCTTCATCTCTACATGACTGATATAATGATGACGTGATGAAAAACCCATATACTGTTAATGACAGTTCTAATTTCATGTAAATATAATCACATCAGAATGGTTTAGTCTTAAAATAGGTATCTTTTATAACCTAAAACTTACCTACCTTTATATTACGTAAAACACTTAGTCTAGCTATACCTACCTTCCGCTCAAGAATGGACTTGCCCACTTATTGTAGATAGGTAAATAACAGTAAATAGATAAACCAATGGGGAAATACAGGAAACATGGAAATAAAATCTTGATTGTTAAGGTATGCCCACAATGAGTAATTTCTCCTTCTGTCACAATGATCTTTCCCAAGTTTCACAATTAAACTTATATTTATATCCGTGGTGGTGTTATGATTAGCGTCTGGGACTAGAGACTGTCAATCCGGGATGGATCCCTGAAGGCGGCCATCTATTTCACTGTTGAGTGTCCGTGGGCAAGACACATTATTATGCTGCTGTTTTCAATTTCGACCATTCACTAAACTCCAGGGTACCGTTTTACTAAACAGTTTACACTTAAGATTTGCGTAAGTCTAAAACAACAGTTCCTCTTTTATCAATATTGGGCTAAGCAATATTGCAAAGTAACACATCATTGGAATCGTCTCATTGGAAGTGTCACATTGCAATATTGTACTTTAATTGAAGATACTATTCATGTCTATCAATTATGACTTACGCAAATATTTTCCGTAAGTTGTTTAGTAAAACGGTACCCAGTTTCATTTCTGCTGGTTTAAGAGGTGGTCCATTTGCTTTCATAGCTAAAGCTCATAACATGTGTTATTGATTGTGATCTGGGTGGGGGGGTCTCACTCTTTTGTTTAGCATGAATCTGAGATTTTAGATAATGGTGGAATCTGAGTCTTTCCCACATTGTAGTTTAAGAGAAATGTTCAATGAATCCTAATTTGCTGATACTCATAAGAATCGTCTCTATAAGAAGATTCTATTGAGTACCAACAATATAGGATTGAGAGAAAGAATTATTAAGTTAGCAAGATAATTCCTCTTATCTGGGTCTGATAAATCAATTCTTTCACATAGAAACACCTATGGCTTTCAGGCGGGCTTTGAGTACCTTTTTACAATTGACCCATTCCACTCTATGATATTTTAGACTGGTCCAAAGTGAGAGCTAATGACAAATATGAATTTTCATTGACATGTTTGTTAATATCAACAAACAAATTCTCATTTAATCCATTATAAAACAATAACGACATTTGACCAGTTTGTTGCAGACGACTCTGGAAAGTATTGTGGGAAAATAGTAAAAAGCAATTTTTCCTTTTCCCTCAATGTGTTCTGCCCTATCAGAAGAGTATTGCTCAATTTCAGCACATTTTGAAATGTCGTCTGCAAACTCTTTCAATTTGGGACTGTAAAAAAGTTGGCATTTGGTAAAGGCTTAAAAGAAAATTGTTTCATCCCACATTTTGATAGGTTGTCTGCATGCTCGCTGAAAAGATGCAATTTTGCTGTTGATAATAAGCTTATTAGATAAACCCTTAACATGCAGGAGCTTGTCTGTGAGTGATAAGAGGTTAATTAAATCATGTCAGTTATTCAGGGAATGTTTTGATATGTTTCCTTCTTTTGATGAAGCTTTTTTGTACCAGAAAACAGCGTTCACAGTTACTGAATGTTATTACCCTCTCAGTAATAGAAATTACTTTTTTTAGTTTATTGTTTTTGAAGGGTTTATTACAGCGTCAACAATCTTTGAGCTATATATGACATGAATTTTAGTTCCAACTTATTTATTTTACATTGATTGTGAAACAAGTTCTAACAACTTAGATTATTCACTCTTGATTTTGCTTTCTGGATACATAACCTAAAGTCCTTTACTCGAGCAAAATGTGGATTACTGAAAGGTCCCAAGGCAGATCTCACGACTCACATGATTGGAATCCTGCGTGGCCCCTTGATTAAGGTGGCAGGCTTAGAACTCATGGGTCCTTGGTTTGAGCCGCAGACACCTGGTTTCGTTGGAGTGAACTTTGGTAATTACTTCAGAGCCAAGGCTAGTACTGGTGGATACAGGAAAGCCATTACATGATTGAACAAAAAATTGATACATTGTTAACCACCATACAAACAACCATCTTTTGAAGGATTAATGCAGCGTCAGCAATTTTTCGGTTGTATCATGACTTTCCAGGGTTTCACCAGTATTAGGGTAGGGCTCTGAAATATCTTGGCAAAGGGCACTCCCACAAAGCTAGCGGGGCTAGTGGGCTCAAACCGGGGAATTCCGCAATACAGTCCAACTTGCGTTAAGCAACCACCCTTATAAGCAGCCAACCTGTCTGAGACAACCACTTCAGAAAGTCCCATTGTTAGATTTATAGTGTACATCAATTTGTGATAAACGTCCAACCTGTCTTTAACAGCCAATTTCTCATTTCCATAGGCTGACCTCTTAACACAAGTTTAACTGTAAATGAATAGCCTCTTTCACTGGGCCATGCATGAAAGAAATTATTTCAAGCACATTTACAGATAACAATGTATTCATTGTGACGAAAGAGCTTATTTTGTTACAATGATTTCAATGTTCATTTACACATTACCAAACAATAACGACATTGACCAGTTTGTTGCAGACGACTTTGGAAATCATTGTGGAAAAAGAAGAAATTGCTATCTGCCCTATCAGAAGATTGGTTTTACAATTTCATCACATTTTGAATTGTAGTCTGCAAACTCTTTCAATTTGGGACAGATGTTTTCATCTTGTCTTCTGCAATTGCTTGGATCGGGCAAGAAGAAAAAGGTTTATATCAATTTGAGTTAGGCCCATGTAATTTAATGATAATCTTTGTTCCATACTAAATCTTATCGACTAAACGATTAATTCCATAAACCTAGAAAATCATTATCTGCTTTCGTTTATCAAGATAGTTTTGATGCAATCTTTGGCTTTGATAAGAAATAGATGAATTTGTAGTTAATTTAGAAAAAAAAAGAGAGCCACGCCTCTTAGGCTAAGTGGATAAAGTGAATCCTTGACATCAAAAAGTCCCTCTCTGCATAGGTTCTAATTGCAGTAGATTTGAAATTTTTGTCTTAGCATTCTTATAGCTAGCTGACTAACATTATGCATCAATTATCTTTGCATTTCAATATTACTGAAATTTTTTGATGCAAAACTTAAAGTTACTTGTTCACAGACATGAGGAATTCAGGTGTTAAACCGTAATATCTTTAAAACTGTACAACCGATGTATGGTAGGATTTGCACTGGAGAATAACCATTCTAATTAAATAAGTTACTTTTTAAGATTTTTAAATCCTGTACAGTGAAATGATATGTATTTAGATCCAAAAGCTTAAGTTAACTAAGGTTTTGAGATCTAGCACATATAGAGTGTAAGTCAAACTTGTGTTAAGAGGCCAGCCTATGGGACAGAGTAAATTGGCTGTTTAAGACAGGTTGGCTGCTTAACACAAATTGATTTACACTATAAATCTAACAATGGGACTTTCTGTAGTGGCTGTTTAAGGCAGGTTGGCTGCTTAAAAGGGTGGCTGCTTAACACAAGTTAGACTGTACATACTTAGAAGATATTTCGATGCTTCCTGAATTAATCATGCTTTCAATAAATCCTTTTATTTTGCCTTTCAAATTTTCTCAACTTGGAGTAAGCAATTTAAAGATCCAATAAAGAAATGAATAAAAGAACTAAACAATAAACTTCATAAGCCTTTCCAATTGGGAGTATTTGAACTTTAATGGAACACTTTGCCACAAATCCAATTCAAAAATTCCATTAGCAAATTTTACGTTTATCTTGATTGTTTAATTTCCTGATCAATTATTATCTATTACTTATCAAATATTTTTTCCTAGTTTAACAATAATTTCGATTTTGTCTGCTTCAAATTAATGAGAGCCTGGATGAATTCCATCAGTTCACGCATGAAGCAAGGGTTCAATGTAAACTATAGTAAGTGCTTCACATTTACTATAGTTTTGCATCGAACCCTTAACCCTTTCCCAAACAGCAATTTTCAACTGTCCCAAATTGAAAGAGTTTGCAGAAGACATTTCAAAAGGTGATGAAATTGGAAAATAATCTTCTGATAGGGAAGAAAACATTAAGGGAAAAGGAAAAATTGCTTGTTACGAGCAATTTCTCTTTTTCCCAAAATGTTTTCTAAAGTTGCCTGCAACAAAGTGGTCAAATGTCGTTATTGTTTGGGAAAGGGTTAATATTGTAGTTGTTTAAACACTGATCGTAGAGAAATTTCTTGTACCAGCATCTTAACATATGTTACTAGAAATTTGTTTATATGTCACATTAATTTTCTACCTTTATCCAGAGGTTACGAAATATGATTTTGATTTACTTGTCCGTTGATACCAATTCTTTTTCTTCACTTTTCCATATACATGTACTTGTTATACAGTAAATTTCAGAAAAATCCACTTGCAAGTTCAAGCTTTTTGACAAACTGGGCTATAAGATTAATTGATTTTGCTTGTCCTTCTTTATCACTAAGAAAGCATTATTTTCTGATATGTTTAAATAAATACCAACAGTTGTTGCATTCATTTTGAAACCAGTAACAGTATCCCATATGGGGGCATAAGTAAAGCCAGGTATAAGAGTATGATATCGTGATCCTGAAATCTTGTGTTAACCCTTTACCAAACAGCAAATTTTTTACTGTCCCAATTTGAAAGAGTTTGCAGACGACATTTCAAAACGTGATGAAATTGAAAAATAATCTTCTGGTAGGGCAGAAAGTGTTGTGGGAAAAGAAGAAATTGCTCATCATGAGCAATTTCTCCTTTTTCCACAGTGTTTTCCAAAATCGTCTGCATTAAAAAAACGTCAAATGTTGTTATTGTTTGGGAAAGGGTTAAGTACCCTAATCTCACAAATGAAGTTAACAACATGGCGCTGCGCCAATTAATTTAGAAGTAACGCCTTTTCACTTTTCTTCCTCTTTGTGTGGGTTCAAATCACGCTAGGGGAAGCTTTGAATTCTTAAGAGGTTGTCCTCTTGCTGACTAATGGAATGCTTATGATTACTTATCAGGTAGACCAGTCCATTAGGGGTCCTGCACGGCCCATTGGTTAAGGTGGTGGACTTAGAACCAGGGGTTCCTGGGTTTGAGCCCATGTGACACCTCTGGATTTGTGGGAGAGTCCTTTGCCAAGTCACTTCAGAGCCTAGCTAAGAACTGGTGGATCCAGAAAAGGCGTTACGTAACTGAAAAATTGTTTATACAGCATTAAACACCATACAAATAAAACAAATAAATCATCAAAATCATGTTATAGCCGTCAAGAAATTGAAACACAGCCTATAAAGTTAAAACTATTAATTACCATATGCCTTTCTTTACACTCACTAAATGCAGTGCATGGGATGAGCTAATAAGATCAATTATGTCTGAACCCTTTCCAAAACAACTAATTTATGACTGTCCCGAATTGAAAGAGTTTGCAGATGACATTTTAAAATGTGATGGAATTGGAAAATAATCTTCTTATAGAGCAGAAAACCTTGTGGGAAAAGGAAAAATTACTCGTTATGTGCAATTTCTCCTTTTCCCACATTGATTTCTAAAGCCATTTGCAACAAAGTAGTCAAATATCGTTATTGTTGGGAAAGGGTTAAATGGTTTTAAAATGCAATTTTCAACAGTTTTTCAGTTATACACTGCTTCCTCAGTAATTGACCAGTACAAGACATGGACAAATGATATGCCAATGTTGGGGAATACACTGGTTGTCTGGTTAATGGTCAAGATATTTCCAGACTGGTTGTACATTGGAAATGGCTGATATTATGGCTGAACTACAGATTTCAGGTTTTTGAAATTCTTGGTAATGGGTTAAATATAATTTGGTCCTGTTTGCATGAAATCGCCTCCATTTTTATCTCGTTTGTCAAGCATGCTGATTAGACACAGCATGAGATTAGACTCCCCCTCCCAGTGGTTGCATGCTCCCAAATTAAAAGAGTCTGCAGACAACATTTCAAAATGTGATGAAATCGAAAAACAATCTTCTGATAGGACAGAAATTGTGGGAAAAGGAGAAGTTGCTCGTTAAAAGCAGCTTCTCCTTTTCCTAAAATGTTTTCCAGAGGCGTCTGCATCAAACTGGTCAAATCTAGTTATTGATTGGTAATGGGCTAAATACAATTTCGTCTTATTGCAGGAAATAGCCTCCATTTTGATCTCGTTTGACAAGCATGCTGATTGGACGCAGCATGAGATTAGACTCCGCCCTCCCAGTGGTTGCATGCTGCTCTTCAACCGGAACAACGTGCGCTACAGGAAGGACGGATACTGCTGGAAGAAGCGGAAAGACGGGAAGAATATCCGAGAAGATCACATGAAACTCAAGGTTCAGGGGTTAGAGGTAAGTTAACATGTACAGTGAACCCTCGTTTATCCAGACCCCGATTATCCGGATGTCTCGCAATCCGAACGAAATTGTAAGGGAACGGAATTATTGGCCCAGTTTGTTGCAGACGACTTTTGAAAACATTGTGGGTAAAGGAGAAATTGCTCGTGACGAGCAATTTCTCCTTTTCCCACAATGTTTTCTGCCATATCAGAAGATTATCTTTGAAGTTCATCACGTTTTGATATGTCTTCTGCAAACTCTTTCAATTTGGGATGGTCGACAATTTGGCGTTTGCTAAAGGGTTATAAGTATATACCGCTCATACAGACCGTTTATGTCTTAATGTGAATAAGAACATGCTCTGCTTCAATAGTCCAGATTATTCGGTAAACCGGACATTTTATTGAGAACGGACATGTTCGGATAAACGAGGGTTCACTGTATTTTATTCCCTTTTATTGGGAGTTTCAATGGCCTACTTGTTAAGGTTGATAAAGAATTATTGCTTAATGGCCCTGTCACACTACAACGTATGGACTTAACGTATGCCGAACGAATGATTTTTATTTGAAAAAGTGTCCATACGCCGGCATACGTCGACCCGGGTACCTAAAAATCAAATTTGTTGTGGATTGGTCGCATACATAACGTATACACAACGAATCTAACGTATACAGAATGTATGTCTAACGTACCTCCAACGTATCTATAACGTATGCTTAACCTATGAAATATACGTTGTCATACGCTCAAAAGTTTTGAACATACCCAAAACATTTTTTGTCTCGGCGTTCATGAACGTATGACAGCGTATGACAGCGTGCTGATAACGAACACCTAACGTACCCCTAACCTATATCAACGTACACCAACGTATTGGCAAAAAATCTCATACGCTGGCATACGTTAAGGCCATACGTTGTAGTGTGACAGGGCCATAAAGTTTTAGCAAAAAGTTCTTTTCTGGATCACAACTTAACTTAGATTTTTATATTTATACTCACTATTGAGCAAGGATTTTGAGTTTTAGCTAGATAATTAACTATAATAACTAATGTATGTTTCAAAGACATGGGTCCTGGAATCAAAAACAGTGTTTTCGTGAAGAGTGATGGCAATATTTTAGGTATTGGAAAGTACATCGTCTCTTCAAATCTTGGCTTTAAAATGCAACCATTTACCTTGTATTTGTCTACTGTGTATAGTTATTTTGCAATGAGAGTTTTTGGATTCCAGCTTAACTTATCAACAGTAGACAATTTCTGAAAATGAGATAACAGTGCATTGCATCATGTAAGCAAATATTTATGGAATTTCTTTTGTCAAGCTAACTAATATTGCAGGTTTTAGCCTTTCTTTCATCATTAAAGCTACAAAGGAGCTTTGAATGCAATATCTTTTAACCCTTAGAGTGCTGGAAATGACTTCATGCTTATGCAAACAGGTTGGATCCAGGCCAGCTGCCAAGTAAATTGGCAGCTGGCCTGTGATCCAACCTGTTTGCTACTCTGAGTATCTTTCCTCATCAAAATTAAACAGATAAAATGTATTTAAGGTTTTGGAAAGCAGATGACACTAAAATCTATGTTAAAAAAATTGCCCAACATACTTAGGGCTAAGATGAATATTAGCCAAGGTTTATGCAGTTTTCAACTGTATTGGAGTTTTATCCAGCAAGAGCTGTACCTATCTATGCTCTTAGTACTTGCTTTTCTTCACCATAGCTGCTCTTTTAAGCCTATATCTGCATGCCCTTTTGAATACAATTGGTTAGGAATTCCTTGGAAAAAGTGGATTTAATTTATAGTCTTCATTACGTTTAGACATTTGTAAGATTTGTTTTATCTTTTGATTACCACTTATAATCATTGATTTTATTGTCTGTAAAATATAGACAAATTTTAACACTTTTTCTTTAAATCAATATTTTTTCATATGAAGACTTTGTCGCGTGATTTTATTTGTGTCAAAGAAAGTGAAGAAAAGTGTTAGATTGCTTAAATATGAATACTTGATACATGTATATTTGTAGCTATTTGTTTTGCATGTGATTCCCACCAGAGAAAGGGTAAAGCTATGTGTAGTAATTTCCATGTCTTTCTACTGTTTCAGTGCATCTATGGATCATATGTCCACTCAGCTATTCTGCCCACGTTTCACAGACGATGCTACTGGCTTCTACAGGTTAGTGTCTGGCTAAAAATGCAACACTTGAGTAATTCCTTCATTTGTGAAGGACTTGCTACAGTCTTGCAATGAACCCTTGGAAAACTAGTTTCATTGGGGTTTTACATCCCATCAACATTATTTCAGTTATATTACTATGCTTGTCTTGCGAACCATGTCCGCAACGAAGCATAGCTAGAAAAATCCACTTTGGATTTATTGTCCCTGTTGGGATTCGATCCCGGTTCTCCTGGATGACAGCCCAAGACCATAACCACTGAGCTAAAGAGTCGGCTCAGTAACGCAGAGGTTACATATTGTTCTGATTGATTGTTGCTATGCTGTAGAGAGTGAGGCGGTTATGTAACACTTGGCTCATAATGGATTGAAGAAGACTCCAAATTCTACTTCAGATGGTGCAAAGAAAGTCATTATGAAGTAAGGGATGAACCTTTTCGCGGAAGTTCTTTACTTTGTCTTTTGAAAGTATTGTATGGTAGCCGTTTCATTTTGGATGCTTCAATGATGTTTTGAAAAGACTCTAACTATTACCCTTTAACCCTTTCCCAAACAACAAATTTTTGACTGTCCCAAATTGAAAGAGTTTGCATACGACATTTTAAAATGTGATGAAGTTGAACAATATTCTTCAGATAGAGCAGAAAACATTGTGGGAAAAGGAAAAATTGCTTGTTACGAGCAATTTCTCCTTTTCCGACAATGTTTTCTAAAGTTGTCTGCAACAAAGTCGTCATATGTCATTATTGTTTGGGAAAGGGTTAATCATTGTGTATGACTGTACCTAACTGAAAGCATCTGTTAAGATGATGCATTCAAAAGTTGTATATAATGAAAGCTTATTGAAACTGTAAAGAAAATTGGAAAAAGGTTATTAACCAACTAACAAACTTTTGCTTTACTTGTATTTGTTTAAAAAAATTAATTTGGTGTTGATCAAAGATGCAGAATTAAAGGATACCGTATATATAAATCTTACCTGATTCTGTTTATATTTCAGAATACAGATATTGTGCTTGTTCATTATTTAAATGTACCATACCCCAACAACACCAAACTAAGCATTCCTATCATGTCATTTGCCATGGAGAAGAAAGAGTGGACCAAAGAGGAACTTGTAGATCAGCTCAAACCCATGTGTAAGTTAGGCGTCTAATATCAAACATGTTTTAATCATTAACCAAACGCCAAATTTTCGACTGTCCCAAATTGAAAGACTTGGCAGATGACATTTCAAAATGTGATGAAATTGAAAAATAATCTTCTGATAGGACAGAAAACTTAATGGGAAAAGGAGAAATTGCTCCACAATGTTTTCCAGAGTCGTCTGCAACAGACTGATCAAATGTTGTTATTGTTTGGTAATGGGTTAAGGTGCCTTGAATGGGATTCAAACGTACAAACTAAATTCTTTTTTTTTAATTATGATGTCTGATGTAAAATGAATATAATTAAAATAGATTAAATAACTTGGCACCCTGGCACTTTAGTGTCTTTGGAATACCTACTCAATCATTAATTGGGAAAATGTTGCTCAACTTTTGTGACAAAAATCATTTCTTTTGTTGTTCATGGCTTCTGCTAAAGGTGTACCAACATTGTATGTAATTGCTATGAAGACATTGGTTAAATTATCTGGTTTAGTAAATAAACAAAAAAAAGTATTTGATAATTATTCTTGATAATCATTCTTTCATGAAAGAACATGATTTTGATTTTTCAGTTTCAACATCTGATGGTGAAGGCCAGCAAACAAACAGCTATCAGTCTAGTAAGGTAGGTCGATCTTATGAATATAGAGAATAGATGGTTGGTGTCTTGAATTCGAAATGTTATCAGGCAAGGTGCAGGAAGATTTGGCTCACTGAATATAAATCAGAAGCAGAGTCTGATCAATTTTTTTATGAATGTCCCTCCCAATAATTTCACTTAGACTTATATTATAATTTTAAATTATTTTTAATAAATAAAAGACCTCTTTAACTATTACTGAAATATGATCATACATACAGGTGCAGAGAGAGAGTAGGTATTATGGGACAAGTAAGATTTAGTAAATCAAAATAAGATTTCGTCACCCATGTGGTGGAACATACCCTCTACCCCATTGTAAAAGAGCCCCCCCCCCTGGCTTTTTTGCGTTATATAACAGACTCCCATAAAAAGCAAAGGCACCTTTCCAATTGGAAATTTCTTTAGAAACATGCAGTTTTCCCAAAAACTCAAAGTCATACCAGCTTTTAGGCTTCCCAATTCATCAATTACAGCGATAAAATTTCCCAAATTCAACAGGCTTAGGCCCCTTCCCAATTGAAGGGAAAAAAGGCGCCCACCCCCAACCCCCCACCCCCCTAAAGAATTCCCTTCTTATGTACTTACTTGACTATGGTACATTTCTATACAGATATGCTATAACAATAAAAGCTTGAATTTTATGGTTCAAATTCTTTTCCGTTTTACAGATCGACGAAACCATCATGACATTAGTGCAGCGTCTGATCGAGAGCCAAGACGAGAAGAAGCATAGATTCCCATCATGCACCTCTAACTGTGCAAAAGGCTGTCTGCATTCATTACAACCGGACACTTCTGCTAGTCAGGCGCACAAGTGTTACCACGGCAACCCAAATTCCAACAAGGGAGGTAACTCAGTAACTGTCTCACAAACTCAGGATGGTCGTAGTAGTGTGGATCTTGCTCAGGGCCCACTCATTCTGAACCTCGGAAACTTGACGAGCGGCGGCGGGGTCGTGCTGATGACGGGACAGACAAGTAACACGATGCAGCTATCAATTGTAACCAACACCACCAATTCAGGGCAGCTACCGAGTTGGAGTCAAGGTCAGAGTAACGTCTGTACCCCGACGACTACGCATAATAACATTGAACAGAACAAAACTGCTGGGCCAATGTACCAAAGTCAACATAACTGTAACTGCTCTACTTTCTCGGCCTTACAACAACCGAACCAGGGACATTTGTGCCCTGGTCAGGAACAATCTCATCAGTGTGAAGGTCAAAGTTATCGAATGAACAAAAATGAACCCGGTTTCATTTCCATGGCAACACCTTGTCATGGTTCTTTGAGTTCTCAGAACGCAGGTGTAAATTTTGAACGAACTTCTAATGACATGGCACAACAGGTCTGGGAGGAGAATTCAGGCCACGGAATATCTTCTATCATGACCATGAACTCTCAATCATTGCCTAGCAACCATTGTTGCCAAGGCAATGTGGGAACGTACGATCCAGCTCTGAACAAATTGGTGGTAGAGGAGAACAAAGGGGAAAGCCTGCAGCAGATTGTTGAGTCTGCCACAGACTTGTATCCCAGTCAGAACTCGTCCAGTAATCGTGAAACACTTAGTTCACTTGTGGACGATTTGAACTTGGAACTGATGGCAACAGATGCCGTTAAAGAGGCTGCTGTTGGTAGTGCGGGTTGTAAAAACAGTTTTGAGCATTTAGGAGACAGCTTTGAGAGTTTACAAGCAAGCTTGAACTCGCTGCACGGATCAGATCTGAACTTGGACCAGCTAGATCTAATAGACATGCCGGAATTTGACAAGATTTATCATGACATTTCTAATAATAATAACATTGATTCCCATAATCCTCAGGGCAGCATAGGTGGGCGGAGCCAGTTAAACGATGCCATGGGCATGGAGAATGTTGTTAATGTTCATGCACAAAATATCGAAGTTCTGTCTCGAGAGTTGTCTCAAAGTCGACAGAGTTTGTGTTCACATAATTCCACAGATCACAGTAGTGTTGTATTGGACAGTAATGGCATTGCTATAAACAGTAACATATCATCTAGTCAAGCAAGTAACTCGGAGAGTTACGGGCGTGAAGTTATGCCACCAAATCAGTCATATCATTCGGGAGATGGTAATCTCGCGTGTGCGCAGAGTAAAGTGCCTGGTTCTGTTGCGATGATCACAGATTTCTCTCCTGACTGGACATATACAGAGGTTTGTTGATATTGGATTACTTGTTGAAACAAACCAGGGATTGTCCAAGGTTCTAAAAGTGCTGGAGTAACCAAGCACTTAAGTTTTAGAAATTTCCTCTTATTTTTCATATGATTGTTCTTTGGACAAGACACGGCAGAGCCCTGCCTCGTACTGGTGAATTCAAGGAAAATTGTAAAATAACTGAAATACCATTGACATGGCATTAAACCAATACATACACATAAATCTTTTTTTGATTACAATGGGCTTCTGTTGCATAGTGGTTAGAGGACAGAATTTGGAATCACATGACCCTCACCTTGTGGGATCAAATCCCAGTGATGGCATTTGGATTTTCATGAGAGGCAGTCTCCTGACTGACTTAATGACTTAAGGAATGCCGATGGTTCTACCTGGCTTATTGTGTTTGAGAAATCTTCTTTTAATTATCGTGGTAGTGTCCCTAGACAAGACATTTCAGAGCGCTACCTATACTGGTGAAATTCAGGAAAGCCGTAAAATAACTGAAAAACTGTTTACACGTTATTCAACCCCATATGTAAATACAATTATATATCCTCTTTTACTTACAGGGCCAAACAAAAGTATTAGTGACAGGTCCATGGTATTCCACACAAGGAACTTACAGTGTACTTTTGAGTGGCAGAGTCATAGCCACAACACTAGTACAGGATGGGGTCCTACGTTGTTTTGTACCAGGTATGGAAAACATTACGTTCTATTTCATCATAAAGAGTCATATATGTGCTTTTTCACAGTGAAATTACATGTAAATGGAACGGGTTTTGTACTCTTCAATGGGAGTGCCATATTCATGTATTATCTACACTTGAACTTTCGATTTGGATAATGTGTAAGAAACCAGATTTTTTTTTATTGCTGTTGTTAATTCTTAAGCCCTAAACCCTGTTGTTCTTTCTGTGTTAGTTGTACATTATTTCTGTGTTAGTTGTACATTACCAACCATATGTTATTCACTTGTACGGTTATTTATACCTTGACCCTATATTTAGATTCTGTCATCTTGCCATTGGATTTGAATTCAATGAAAAATGCCGTGTATTCCTTTATTTTCCTAAGTTAGAAAAAATAATCCTATGGCGTTGAGAAACTTTAAGGTAAATCTTTAAGGTGTAGTATGATAAAGCATTTATATCATTGTGCATGACAGGACATCCAGTGGGTATCGCACCATTAGAAGTGGCCTGTGACGGGCATGTGATCTCCAACACGGTTGTGTTTGAATTTCGGGAGCGACCAAAACCAGTCCAGGACACGACACAGTCACCTGCAGACTGGTTCTCTGTGGAAGGTATGAGATTGTTCATCTGAAAATAGAAACTTTTATTTTGGTGAAATATTTTACATGTTTTTTGTTTAGATGACTAAGCCCCTTCAAAGATGGCTTAATTTTCGATTAAGAAATACTTTGTTTATTCGTAAAGGTATTTAATGCTTTTGAAGATTGATTGTGTTTCTTCTGTAAGACTGTATATGTCTGTTTGTAAAAGTATGGAGAACTTTTTTTTATGCATGAATTATTGATGATAGAAGAGGAAAGAATATTGTTAAGTTTGTATGTCTTCGTATCTAGGCATTTTTGTAGCAAGATTCTTTGAAATGAATTTTTGAATATAGAAAACTTTAATTTTTATAGAAAACGGAAAAGGTATTTAGCGTAAACTTATTTAGTTTGTACATGGATTGTGAAACAAGTTCATATTATAACTTGGATTAATCATTCTCGAGTGTGCTTGCTTGGTACATAATCAAGACTTGTGGTTTAGTCCCAGCATTTTCTCCTCACCGCTCAAGTCTTCCTTCATCAATGACAAGCCATGCTTAATATATAATTGGAAAATTGTTGATGTAAAAAACCCTATCAAACAAAACAAAACTTATCCCATAGTATGGGGTCTCTCTGGCCTAGTGGTTAGAGTACAAAACTTGAAATTACATGGCCCCTCTCCACATGGGTTCAAATCCTGGTGATGGATATGGGTTTTTATGAGAGTTAGTCTCCCAACTGACTTAAGGAACGCCTATGGTTCTAATGGGCTTCACCAGTCCTTATGAGCAGTTGAGTATCTGGTCTTCCTCCATCATTAAGAAAAGGGCATTGCAACATAACTGTAATACTGTTGATGTGATGTAAAACCCATATAAATATAAAAAGAACTTGTCCTGTATTTCAGATTCCCGTCTCCACCTGCAGATGATGGAGAAATTAGACCTCATAGAAAGTGCTCTCAGTAAAGTACCAGACTTTCCTCATATAAAACAGGTATGTTCTCAGTAAAGTACCAGACTTTCCTCATATAAAACAGGTATGCTCTCAGTAAAGTACCAGACTTTCCTCATATGAAACAGGTATGCTCTCAGTAAAGTACCAGACTTTCCTCATATAAAACATGTATGTATGTTAGCCTTCTATGGCCTACAACATCATTTTTGGCTTATTTTGGCAAATGATTCATTGGTTAGTTTGGCTTCTTTGTGGCATATGAATTTTTGGGTTAATTTTTTAATGAATTTATCAACCATCTATGGCCTTCATCATAATCTTAGGCTTCTAAAGGCATATGATTTATTTGTTATATTTTAATGAAATTTTCAACCATCAGTCTTATAAATGTTTAATAGACTTGAGCATCACTTAGTGGTTGTGATTTAGAGTAAATTAGAAGAGAGAATTATCTAAAAAAAAATTGATTACATTACAGCCTCCAGCATCATTAAGTGGATGTGATTTGAGAGTTAATTATCAGAGTTAATGAACTATTTTTTTTTTAATTCATTTTAGACCATAGCCTCACTTAGTGGAAGCCAGATAGATATGGACATATGTCTCACACAGCATTTAAAGTCGCTTTCCACGCGACTGTGGATGACCAACGATTTATCCGCGGAGAATGGGTGTATGGGACTAAGTCTGCTACATTTATCTGCTGCACTTGGGTATAGGAACTTCATAAAGGCACTCATAAAGTGGAGGTAAGTTTATGGTATATTATGTGTTCAGCGCAAGACTACAGTAAGTTCCTTCATAAAACGAAAACAGTCTTGTGGGTCTATGTAGCCTTGTGGTTAGAGGACAGAACTGGAAATAACATCCCCTCCTCTCAGCCTTGGTTCAAATTCAGATGATGGCATTTGGATGATCATGATTGGTCTTCAAACTGAGTCGGACATCACAACATAACTAAAATGATATTAGTGTTATGTAAAATAATCTATATAAGGAAGAAACAACTATAGTCTTGCAATGAAACCTCAAAATTGGCTCGCATGAAAAACACAAAGCTTTCTTTTGATGGTCTTTTTGCTTCTACTCCATCTCTTTTTTTTTTTGGACATACCTTCTTTTAGTCATTAAGGACTTAAGATTCCTTACCATTGCCATCAAACTTGTATTAATCTTAGAGTTATTAAGGATAACTTGAATTGCTTTTGCTCTGTTTTACCTTCCAGAATATATACGATTTTTGCCCATATAAAGTAAAATATTTCTATTAAATGGGCCGCGTCACGCGAAAAGGGGCACTCGGACATAAATAAAAACCGCTGACTCAGCTCTTTCTTAGCGCTATTATTCCAGCATCTAGTCACGACAGCTGTCATTTGTATTTATTTAAAGGTAGAACTTGATGTCCTCTAAGATGGCAAACAGTGTAACCCCAGACCAGCCGCCACGTCAGTGACGTGGCGGCTGGTCTGGGGCTACACTGTTTGCTATGTCCGAGTGCCCCTTTTCCCGTGACATGGCCCAAATTATGATTCTGGGAGATACCTTCAGTGCTGGATGGCCTATCTTTGATGCCAAGCCTCATACTTGGGACTTCTGACTTGGAAGGAAGGGCGTCTGAGTAATACATGTACTGATAATTGGTTTCTTGAGTAAGATTTGAGTTCAGTTTGGTATACAGTCTGTTTGATTCATATGATGGTGGTTACTAACTTTGTTTATTTAAACATTTAGTAGGGGTCTTGATTTACAAGTTGGAGTCAAGTGTGTAAGCCAGCTGGGTAGCGTGTGTAGTTCAGTTGGTAGAGCGCTTGCACAGTTTACAGAGGTCTCCGGTTCGAATCGCGGTCTGGCTGCATGTTTTTCTCACCTTTGTTACTAACAGGTTTTATGAATGAGAGCAATTTTAAGAGGATCATATTGTATTTATTCACAATTTGAATAACTGAATGTAGAATCAATATCTCCCATCCCCTGATTTAAAATATTGTTATTTATTTTTTAGAAACGAGAATCCTTGTTGGCTGTTAGAGTATGAGGTAGACGCTAACAGTGTTGACCTGAACAGCTGTACCCCATTAGTGAGTGTCTTCTTTTATTCCATATAGACTTTATCCCTTAGAATGCTGGGTAATTTTCTAAAAATAGGTTTTTGTGTCATCTGCTTTCCAAAACCTTAAATATCTGCTTAATTTTGATGAGGATAGATACTCAGAGTAAATTAACATGGCGGCTGACCTGGATCTAACCTGTTTAATCCTATCTGAATTTTTTGGTTGGAAATGTGTTAATATATCTACAGGTAGTTTTTTGCAAAAGGGTTTTACAAGGTTTCTTTTAAAGATTTTATTTTAAATGATTAAGGCGCCACTTTGGTTTAGGGATTTAGAGTACAGAACTTGAAACCACATAACCCCTCTTGGCTAGCACTTAAGTGTGAGGCCTTCTCCATCTATAATGAGCTAGATTTTGTTGTAGAACTGAAATACTGTTGATGCAATGTAAAACCTCAACAAATAGACAAGGATTAGAAAATAGGACTTGTGACAGGGTATGTGTGTGTGTCTCCTCGGTCTAATCTTCTCCAGAAGCACTGAAACTTTTTGTTTTGTTGGAGTGTCTTTGGGCAAGACACTGTAGAGCCTTGCTTGGTACTGTTGAATTCAGGAAAACCATAGAATACTGAAACATTGTTGACACAGTGTAAACCTCTCAAATAGTAGAGCAGGCCTGCTAATTTTCAGGCCTGGTTCAGGTTTTGAGATTTTTAATTTTTCTTCTTTGCTTATATTGAAGATGTTTAAATTCAGGCTGAATGTAATGGTTTTTTAAGGATTCCTTAACAATAGCACGTCTGAATAGTGTTATTGGAAAAAGAAGACAAACTGCTGTAATTTTGTTTTTTCCAATTTCGGAAGTAGTTTGCTGGAGATTTGACAAGATAAAAAATCTTTTTTTTGTGTGTTCTCTTTATTTAGATGTGGGCCTGTGCTAGAGGACACAAAGACTCGGCAGTAATTCTCTACAACTGGAACAAAGGACCACTCCACACTCCCAACAGGGAGGGGAACCGGTCCCTGATCCTGGCGCGGCAGAGGGGGCACCATAAACTGGCGGACCATCTAGAACTGATTGACACCATAAACTCTCTTCCCCTCGATGACCAATTCTCATCCCAATCATTCGGTGACATGCCAGTTTCAAGCATCTGTAACACACAGAAGAGATACGTTCAGGACGGGAACCATGCTGCATGCTCTACGAATGATACGGTAACCAGCGTCTGTTCGACTCCGGACAAGAACTGCTTTAATAGTGAAATACCTGCTGCAACCTCGACACCAGTCTCAAAGGATGGCTTTGAGAGAAGCGATGTTTTTAAGTCTCCCCAGGAATTCACAGACAACGCGCAACATTCATCGAAATCTTTAACCGAGCTGCACATAGACATCCCAGGTCCTAGCATGACACATACACAAGCATCGAAAGTTGCAGCGCGTGACAGGCTGACGCGACGGCAGAGCGACCAAATGCTACAACTGTCGGCGCAAAATCCATCTTCGAGTGGAGTAAAACAGGCAACACCATCTACTGCAGCAGAACGTCGGCAGAAACTGAAAAAGCGACTCTCTGTGGACATTTTACCATATCAGTCATCTACGGAGAGTGCTCCGTATTCAATGAATTCATTCCAAAGACCAATTAGAGAAGCCAATTCGGAACCCCACCTTTCTGGTAACAACATGGAACATCTGCTGTGTGAATCCAATCCCATGCTTTCTGAAGGAAGGGAAATTGGTGAGTGGAATAAGAACATAGATAGTCAGTTATTTGTATGATTTATCCTTAGAATGCTGGGTAGTTTTCTAAAAATAGATTTTTGTGTTGTTATCTTTCAAAAAGCTTATATACCTGCTTAATTTTGATGAAAGATACTCAGAGTAGCAAATAGGTTAGATCTCAGGCCAGTTGCCAATTTACTTGGCCGCTGGCCTGGATCTAACATGTTTGCATAAGCATGAAGTCAGGTCCAGAACTATAAAGGTTAATCTGAAGGAAGAGAAACATGTAGCTCCAAATTTTAGATTATAGGGTTGTCAAGTTTTTAGAGAATTAATGACTTTGAAAACATTGCTTCAAAAATGGATTCCTTATTTGAGAATTTTCTTCTTTTCTTACAATTTTTCAAAGCCTTCCCAACCCATACTATCCTAAGGAAGGGAACTATGTCGAGTCAACACAGTCAAGTTTTCAATGAACTTATCTGAGCTGGGATGATCAATTGGTTTATTGAAATTAATCTTTGTATAATCGTAAGACTTCAAAGAAATTATTACTAAAATCATTGTATCCAAACATAGTGTTTTACTATTAAAAAAACATTTATTTCAATGGTCTTAGAGGAAATTAACAGTTATTCAGATTTCAATCAAGATCAGTATTTGTTTTACACAGTTATGGACCAAAAGTTCTTCATATTTATGACATCTGCAGTCAGTGACCGTGTTATAAGATTTTGTAAACAACTGTGGATTAAGTAGATTCATAGAATAGTCTATCAAGCATGATTTTTATTTGCAGGTTCTCCCGAGATGTTAATGCAGATGGACGACAGACGGATTGACCAATCAACAACGGGACAGGAGAGCGCTGGACAAGTTATCACCATGGATACGGGTATACACGCCTAGTCTTGACCTTTCGGACGAAATATGTTGCCATATTTCATCTTGACCTTGTTATTAGTGATTTAAAATTGATAGGGCTAATCCCTATCTTTACTCTTTATTTGTTATAAAGCATTTTCTGCAGAAATAAGGTGGAACTTTTTATAATGAGTACACAGTCTTTTTGAAATACTTTTGTCTGTTGATTTATTTGAAATTGAAAATGCATATTTATCCTGTCATCAGGGCAATTTACAGACAAAAAACAGGGTTCCGTATTACATTTTTAACATCACATGATCTCTGCTGTCAATATTGATTTTCTGTTTTGTTTCACATTTTCAGTGTTTTGTTTTCATGTTTTGTTTGTTTATTTCAATACATATAGGTAACAGGATAAATAGAATAGATGGATGGTGTGTTTGAGTAGGAAAAGTCATCGGGTTCGGCCACAGATTATTATCTGATGCGCCTTCTGCTCACCGGATAATATTCCTTGCCACATTACATTTCCGATTAACGACACCAACTATCCACTTTCCATTTCTATTCTTTGTAATTGTTGTTTGCTGTTGAATTCAATAATGACCATCCATAAAATCTTCTATGGGGGAATGGGTCAAAAAGTTCTCTATATAAGAGAAAGGATACCACAAAGTTGTAATGACTTTTAAAGGAAGATCAATTTTCATTTGAAAGTATTGCATCCTTTTTGTGAGTTAACTTGAAACTGCAAAAACATGCGGCCAAAGAGCATTTTTTTCCCCTCTTCTTTTTACCAATGTTCTTGAATTGAATAACTCTTTAATTATTTTAAGATGAACTCTCTGATGGTAGTGTGAGTTCTTTCATTGATGTTGAGCGTGTATCTGATGATGACTATGATGATGAAAATCTCAGCAGGAAAGGTGTTATAGGTGAGATTCTTTGTTTTATGATCAAAGAATTAGCATAATCCTTTTTTAACTTGGTTAATTTATAAGTTTGTCCAATTTATTGTTTGATTATTTGGGAGATTAATGCCATGTCAACAATTTTTTCAGTTATGTTACAGATTTCCCAGATTCCTTAGTACTAGGCTAGGAATCTGAAGTGCCTTACCAAACGTCACTTCCATGTAACCAGAGGTATTGGCTGGGCTTGGACCCGGGACCCGTGAGTTCTAAGACTGCCACTTTAACCACTGGGCCACACAGGTCCCTCATTTGTTTGTACCTGTCGTAAGGCAATGAAATGCAATTAAAACGCTGGGCCTAGGTCCTTAAAACTTCAAATTGAATCTCAGGTGGCATAAGTTTTTACTGGAACACTTTCTTTTGTAGTTTATGAATTTAGCTGAAAGACGAATGCCTTAAACCTTGAAGTCTAGTGTATGAATTCCAACCTGAAAAAGTTAATTGCAAACACACATTTTCATACAATCTAATGAAAACAAAAGGACGGATAAAAAGTAGAAAATAAAGTTAAATGTGAATTAATCTCAATTGATGCACTACAAAGAGACCCTTTGCTGCAATATGTCTGAGAACTTGCTGAAAAGATGCATAAAACTCCAATAATGAAAATGAATAAAGCTGAATTCATGTATTGTAACAGGCGGGGACCCAGAAAATCCACAACGTCAGATGGTTCACCTTGCTAAACAGATCATCGCGGCGATGCCGGAGCGGATCAAGTCCTCCCCAAGTCGCAGTGATGATACACAACCAGCCGAGGAATGTGACAGAGAGAGGAGCAGTTCATACAGCTCGCTTCAGTCTGCGTCGCCTCGAGCATCGTCGTCATACGGAGATGCTCTGTCCTCGTACGGAGAGGATTCTGGGATTGCTACACCGATGAGGGATAGTCTTGCCTTCGATGAGTACAGGTGTGAAGATTAATTAATTGGATGTTTAGGGATTAAGAATTCTCAGTGACTGTTAGTACTAGAGCTTTTTATGTGTATTTTAAAAAGATGATTAAAGATCACATCTAATGTGGACTAAAAACCATTTTGAAAACTTTAAATGCCTTTGCAGTAGGTTGCATTTGAAAACAAGACAACTCTTGCTCATATTTTTTATTCGAAATGTTTTCCACTAAATATCTTTTTACAGCAAATCTCCTCTTTTTCCAGATATTCATATGTTGAATCAGATATTTTGACATCTTTAACTACAAATTGGCAGATCATATTTGAACTTCAAGATTGTTTTCCACTTCCTAAATAGCAAATCTCCTTTCTTTTCCAGATCTTCTGATGTATACACCGATATCTCTAACTACAAATTTGAAAAAAAAATCTCCAAATATTTAGAATTTTACTCAGATCTATTGATATCTTTAACTACAAATAGGCAGATCATATCTCAACTTTACAAATGTTTTCCATTTGATACTTTCTGCAAACCACCTTTTATTACAGATATTCAGATGTTTATTCCGACCTCGGTACGCCGGCCTCGTCGCTAAGCCCGGACTCAACATGTCTCCACAGTCCCTACAGCCCGTACAGTTTTCACCTCGACTCCCCACCCCCCACCACTGCAGAGTTTATGGAGTATTTCAACGCCCCTGCAACATTCATGGAGAAAGATTTCTCACAGCTTACACTGTCTGGTATGTTGTTCTTTTAGATAGTTTGTACACTCAATCTTTTTAATACAGACAAGCTTATACTGTCTGGTATGTCATTCTTTAAGATAGTTTGTACAATCTTTCTTGAACTGACAGATTAGCCTGTCTGTTCACTCATTTTTTTTTCATGCAGATAGATTAGCGAGTTTGTACAGCCTATCTTTCTCTTACACACAGATTAGCATTTTCAAACAATAATTAGTGTTACTTTTAAGTTTTGTGTCAATTTTTTTATATTTCTCTGGCATTTTTCAAACATGATTTCATAACAGCTTGTGTATGACTCTAGAAAACACTGACAAAAAGAGAAAATAAGTAAATTCATATGAAGGAATGAGTTGATCTTGTAGCTAAGGTTAAAGATTATTGGATGAACATATCAACATAAGACTGTTTACTTTTAACAATTGAAAATATGTAGGGTAAATTTGTATTGGGTAAATGCTTGATTGTTTCGTTGATTACAATTTGCATTTTGAAGTGTGTAAGGTTAATGAATTTGTTCAAGGTTATGCTGATTTCCTCTTTCATTTGGATTCATGTAAGTTAGATCTGAAATTCAGTCAGCATATCAACATTATGGTGGTTTCTTTTTATATTTGGAAGAGAGCAAGGTAAAGCCGTATTGAGTCAACAAAACAACATTGTGATGATTACATCTTAAATTTGGAAGTGAATAAGATGCACTTGTATTCTGTACTGTTGATACACTTCTGTTTCTCCTTATTAATTCTAGATTTGGAACAGCGTAAGCTTTACGAGGCAGCTAAAGTGATACAGAGCGCTTACAGGATATACAAAGATAAACTCAGTAAGCAGAGCCAGCAGAAACGAGAGATAGAGGCTGCCGTCCTGATTCAGAGTTATTACAGGCGATATAAACAGGTAAGTTGTTAGGAGGAGGGGTGGATCTCGGGCTTTATAACAAAAAAGAGAGATAGAAGAGGCCATTTTATTGCATTCCTTTAAATGTGTTTAATTTAAACTTATTTATTAAATATTGATTGTCAAACAAGTTCTTACATCTTAATTTAATCACTCTCAGTTCTGCCATGATAGATAACCAGTACTTGAACAGAATGTGGATGTATGAAATGACGGAAAGTGGACCACGCTACTCATTGGTTTCAAATCCATGGCCCTCGTGTCTGGGGCAGTGCTTTACCAGAAAACCAATTATCTCTTTGTTTGCAGCAGGGGCCTATTGATTTTTTTTTTAAAACATACTACCTATATATAACTTATAATAGATGAGAGAGGTATTTTAGGCAATATGAATAGCTAAATTTAAGGGAAAGGGCTGACCCAGCTTGACCAGCCCAGTTAGGTATGGTATCTTCCTCCATCATAAAGAGTGGGGTATTGCAACATAACTGAAATATTGTTGATGCTATGTAAAAATCATGTGTATAGAATAGATCAAGATTAAAGGAGAGGGGGTATTCTGAATCTTTGTAAAGTGAGATTAAAGTGATTCCTTTCTTGATATAGTCCCCTGAAGTGTGTTCGGAGAAGCTGAAAACTGAAATTATCAAAATTGTATTAGCAATAAGAGAATTGTGTCAGCATAAACATGTACTTCTTTGAGATTTCTGCAAAAAGCATGCAATTGCCAACCTTTTGTCATTGCAGATCCCAAGGCTGAAATCCAAAAAAGCCAATCAAACTATAAGTTAATAAATTAGGCCTGAACCAAGTTCGTTTTTGAGATTGTTTGCATGTAAGGAAGCAATTACAACCCTTTTTTATTATAAAAAACCATGGCTGAAAAATTGTAGATTAGATGTGATATCTCAATCAGTCAAACAATAACTTGATAGATGTAGCATATTATAAGTTCTTTTTTGAGATTGTTCACATGCTACCCAAACAATTACCAACCTTTTTTATTACAGAAACCATGGCTATGATGTGATATCCCAAATAGTTAATGAATTAATAAACCAACCAACCGTGTTTTTTTGTTCTTTTTCAGTATGCCTACTACAAGAAAATGACCCAAGCAGCTGTACTGATTCAGAGTCAGTTCCGTAGTTATTACGCGCAGAAACGTTTCAAGAAGAGTCGTGATGCGGCAGTCGTTATCCAGAACCAATATCGTAGCTATAAAGAACATGAACGTCTGAAAAAGGGAGGCAACAAATCCGTGACCCAGAGATACAGGTTTGATATGTTCCTTGGAAAATTCTTTAATGTTGATTGAGATTTTAGCTGAAAACTTTAGCTCATGGTGGATGTATTAACTTACTCTTACTTTTTATGAGAAATTCGGAGATAAGACAGATAAAGTTGCAACAAAAGGGGAAAATTGTTTATCATGGTCACTTGAAATATTTTGTAAAACTTTCACTGAGGAATATCATATAGTAATGAGGCAAACACAGAGAAATTACTCAGATAGCTTAGTTATGATATGCAATTTCTTTTTTCTAAAAGTTTTTTAAGATTATTCATCAATTGTTGTTGTTTACTTCTGAAATTCACTTGTCCTTTGAGGCCTTTTGACAAGCTGGGCAATATGGACAACTGATTTTATCACCCCTGCTCTTATCTGGACCTAGCATTGTCTTGTCAAGTAACTCCCAAGTTTCTATTATCCATATCCTAGGAGTCATTACCAAAGAAAACCATTGGGTGCAGGAAGTAAAGGCTCGAGGGTTGTCCAAATCGTTCCAGACAAAGCTGAAGGGTGAGTTATCTTAATTTTGTTTATGTTATACAGGCCATGGATTATTCCTAATGCACTCTCAATGACCTAAGATGTTGATGCACCTCAAAACACCACTCATACTTTGATTATTCCTAGATGAGGGTTTGGTATTTCTGTGATGATTAATCATCATGATCTGCCTCATGTTATACAGGTAGCTAGGGGTCCTGCGTGGCACAATGGTTAAGGTGGTGAACTTAAGACTCTAGGGTCCTGAGTTTGAGCCCCACCGATACCTCTGGTTTCGTGAAAGTGGCCTTTGGCAAGTTACCTCAGAGCCCTAGCCTAATACTGGTAGATCCAGGAAAGCCGCAATATAACTGAAAAAATTGTTTACACAGGGTTAAACGCCATACAAATAAACAGGTTGCTGATTAGTTCTCTTGATTCGGGTCTGTCATGTCTTTATCTTGCAATCTTGTGGCATCATACCATCATATGCACCGTGTCTGTCCCAAAAAAAGCCTTGGTTAACATTCATTACATAAGAATACCTTATTCCCTACAAGAAATGTATTGGCATATGATTTTGGAAAAAAACTTTTCTTAATGATTTACATTTAAAAATGTATGGAATTGAAAAATAAATAAATCCTCAATTAAAAGCTATACACCTTTTAGTGTATGGGAATTATGGAAATGAAAAAAATATTTGCTTATCACTTTACACCTATAAATGTATGGAATTAATTCAAGCTTTAGAAGTAAAGAAGTTCTTTCTATTATGAGAATAACAGTATATGGAATCTAAGAAATCCGAAGGAGGTATGCTTATTTCAAGAATAATAAAAAGCTATTGCCAAATGATTAGCAGTTGCACCATTTTTGACATTATTTTTGGCAATATTCATCTGATTGCTGTAAAGGGGTATATTGTTATTTGCATGAGGAATGACAGGTTGCACTCTAATCAGGAAATGTGTGCATTTTGCGCTTTCTTTGCCCGTTAACCACTTATTGTATGTTGTGTACTAACATTGGATCAGGCAATTGAGAAGAAACAGTTAGGAAAGAGAGAAAACTTTCTTTTTAAAGGTTATAATTGCTTTTATTTCTATTTCAAACGAGACCATTGATAGTTTTTGATTGAGTTCAAATGCATATACAGGAGATCATTAAATGAGATTATGACGGGTACTATAGGGCTTAGTGCAAGAACGCAGTGCAATTGTTGTTGTTTTTTATCTAATTTAATTAATTTATCTAATATGATTGTGATGAGTATCAACAAAAACGGGATTCCATCTTCAAGTAGAACAATTTCTATTGATGAAATGATCATTTTGATTCATTTGTTAATGATTATTTACAGTCAAACTTGTGTTAAGAGGCCAGCCTATGGGACAGAGTAAATTGGCTGTTTAAGACAGGTTGACTGCTTAACACAAATTGATTTACACTATAAATCTAACAATGGGACTTTCTGTAGTGGCTGTTTAAGGCAGGTTGGCTGCTTAAAAGGGTGGCTGCTTAACACAAGTTAGACTGTATGTGACCTTATGATTAATGCACGATGGTTTCTATCCAAACTGAAAACAACAACAACATACTTTCTCTTTTTGATATTTGGTAGAAACCATTGTGATAAAAGGATGAATTGAGTAATTTATCTTTTTATCACGATGGTTTCTAAAGTCTTATATAGAAGATGCACCAAATTGAGGTAAAATGGAGTAAAGGGGTCAAAAAAGAAATTGCATTTGTGCATAATTTAACATTTGACATTTGTCATGTATTCATATTCTTTGAACACCTGCTGCACATCTTGAATTCGCATTGTCTACTATGAATGTATTATGTATAATTCTATAAACAGTTTCTTTTCTTGACAACAATAGATGCACATTGTATACACACCTTACGGAAGGAATCTTCCGTTTCTGTTGCCATTTCAAGAGTTGTTTGCCATGTCTTCAATATTTGGTGACATAAAAACAGTCTGAGCTACGTAAATCTCACAAATTTTAGCTTTTTAACCCTTACAGTGCTGGAACCCACTCCCTGCTTATGCCAACAGGTAAGGTCCAGGCTAGCCGCTAATTAAGTGGAGGCTGGCCTGTGATCTTACCTGTTTGCTATTCTGATTGTCATTCCTCGTCAAAATTAAGCAGACATTTAAGGTTTTGGAAAGCAGACTACACAAACATTTTTTTAGAAAATTACCCAGCATTCTAAGGGTTAAATGAAATAAACATGCTATTCTATAATAAATTCTGGTCTATTAAGACTTGCCGGTGAAACTGATGAATTGTGTATCTTGTGTTAATGCTACTCTCAGTGAATTCTGGAGTGTTTGGACGGTACATAGGGTGGGTAGTTTATTAGTCGTCGTTTATTGTAGTGATATGCATGTGGTAAACCTTTCCAATTTGCCAAGAATTTTAGGTTTGATGAAAGCTTTTAACCCTTAAAATCCTGGAACCGACTTCATGCATATGCAAATAAGTAAATTGGCGGCTGGCCTGTGATCTAACCTGTTTACTACTCTAAATATCTTTCCTCATGAAAATTAAGCAGATATTTTAAGTTTTGAAAAGCAGTCAACACACAAATCTATTTTTAAAAGATTACCCCGCATTCTGAGGGTTAAAAGCATTGTGACAAAAGAGGGGGATATTGTTTTGTTTTGTCAAAAAGAAAAAAATTATGAGGTTCTGTAAATGATTATAATACATGCCAAATGAAGTATTATAAACTGGAATGAATATTGTCTGTGTTCTTTGAAAACGATCTGGTGTTTTTTTTGGTTTTTTTTAGAGAAGGGCACTCCCTCTCCCATGAGACATTTTGGATATTGAAATAAGCCTAGCCTAGGCCTAGTATTGGTGAATCCAGGGAAGCTGTTACATAACTGAAACACTGTTGACATGGTGTTAAACAATCAAATTATTTAATTTATTAAAGCAAAAAAAGAGTATGAAGACTTAAGGGAGCATTTAGGCAATACCAGTTTCTCCTTTTTTTCTCAATCAGTTCTTTATTGATATTAACCATCTTCTAAATGAACAATTTAACCTGATCTTGTATGCCATTTGAAATCTTATCAGCAAATTCTCATTGTTCACATTAATTTAAATGTTTATTGATAGGTTATCAAGTTTTTCCTGGACATTTTTTGTTTCTTTTCTTTTCTTTATTTGATGTTGTTGTCTTAAGTTTTCCAAAGCAGGGAAGGGTTTAACTTTAAATACATAAAATGCTTGTTAGGTTCCTGAATAGAATATATCAAATAAAAATGTAGGCTTAGGATAAACAAGCAGATTATTCCATTTGTATGATTAAACCAATAAAAAAAGAATTTAGTGGAAAAGGGTTATCTTAACTATTTGTAAGCATAAATACATTTACATTACTTTACATTACTCTAGCCTAGTAGTGGATGAAAGACAATTTTGTATCTGCCAAAGATTGAATGTTTAGGAGTATTTTACTGTTGTTGTCTGTCTTTTTGTCTTTCTCATAAAGTGCTCATATAATGAAAATGCCTTGCTTTATGTTCTTTTAGTCGGGGGATCATTTTCATGTATCTAAATATGGTAATAGACATAGCCCCAGTTATTTCAAGGTCATTCAGTCAAAGTTCATGGTCACCGTCAAAGGTCAAAATGTCCCTACAGCAATTTTGTTAAATGAAAAAAAAGTCTCTCCATAAATTTTCTTCAAAGGTTTTGTTAAGTCAAAGAACAAGGCCAAAGTGTTTCCAATTGTGCAGCAGGAAAATATGTATTTTCATGCCATGTTTTGTCATCTGCTGTTGCTTTCAATTTGGACCCATTACAAGTTCCCCAAGAGTGGGGTAAGTTAACAAAAGATGTATTTATCGCAATGATGTAATAAGCTTTTTTCTATGTTTCAATCAAGTTGTTAGGGGCCTCTGTGGCCGGGTGGTTAATAGCTTGGCTTGAAATTCCGGTGACATCATTTGGGCCGCGTCACATGAAAAGGGGCACTCGGACATAAATAAAAAACGCTGACTCAGCTCTTTCTTAGCGCTATTATTCCAGCATCTAGTCACGACAGTTATCATTTGTATTTATTTAAAGGTAGAACGTGATGTCCTCTAAGATGGCAAACAGTGTAACCCCAGACCAGCCGCCACGTCAGTGACGTGGTGGCTGGTCTGGGGCTACACTGTTTGCTATGTCAGAGTGCCCCTTTTCCCGTGACGTGGCCCATTTGCATTTTCATGAGCGGTAGTCTCCTGACTAATTTGGGGACTGCTGAAAGATGTTGAGCAGTTAAGTATGGGGTCTTCCTTAACCATTAACCCTTAAAGTGCTGGAACTGACTTCATGCTTATGCAAGAAGGTTAGATCCAGGCCAGCCCCCAAGTGAATTGACAGCTGACCTGTGATCTAACCTGTTATATACTCTGAGTTGCTTTCCTATTCAAAATTAAGCAGACATTGAAGGTTTTGGAAGCAGACAAAAATCTATTTTTAGAAAATTACCCAGCATTCTAAGGGTTAAGAGTCTGGCATTATAGCATAACTGAAATACTGTTGAGGGAATGTAAAATCCATATAAATAAATATATAAGTAAGTGATGCTAATGGTAGTTGTATGTCTTGTAACATTCACAGCTGACCAGTCACATCTATGGTATGATTGTTGAATTCAGAGTGCTTTGTCTGCCTTCTACTGACAATTCATTCTACATAGAAGACTCTTTCGCTTTAATCTGGGGACATATGCTTTGCAAATTAGCTTGAATCTGTATATTTTCATTTTTAGGCTCAAGTTTTGTCTTAATCTATTGTTTACTTACTTCATTCTCTTTTCAAGAAATTAACTTTTTAAGAAATGGTGTTTTTTTTGTATTCTGAATAAGTATTATTTTTATCAATATCTATAGACATGAACAATTTTTATTTAAAATGTATTTTTAAAGTTTTGATATAATATCAAATTAGACTAATCATTTAAAAAAATTGAAATGAAAAAAGGATATGTACTGATCAAATCATTGTCTCTCAAGGAATCCTATAATTACTAAAATCCCATTTAATGACAACTTATTTCAAGTATAACAAACTGTGGACTTCCTCTTTTTGTCGCAATGATGTCAAATTGCAAAAGATCCATTAAAATCCGCAGCAGACTAACACAAATGGAAATTAATGCGGAATAAAAAAAAAAAGAAATTACTAGTTAAAAAATGTTTTCTCTTTTTGTCCTGGTGGTTTCTTAAGTTTTTCTCTGATAAATGTTAAGTTAGTAATTTAACTTTGTAGAATTTTTTTTGCTGTATTTGAATTTTTGATAAATATTACTTGCAGCAAACAATTAAGTCCCATTTACAGGTATGGATGCCGTGTTGTCTTTCAGTGTTTAACACATTACCACCTAACGCCACATTTTTGGGTTTTGCAGCAGACGACTTGCAAAAAGCATTGTGGCAATAGGAGAAATTGCTTGTCACAAGCAATAATTTCTCCTTTTGCCACAGTGCTTTTTCATTCTTTTGACATATTACAACAGCAGAACTGAAAGAGTTTTCATATGTTTGCAAATCTTTTCTAAAGTCGTCTGCTTGAAGTAAAAAAAAATGTCATCTGCAGGTGGTAAAGAGTTACTTCAGTATTGTAAAACATGCTCTTTTAACTTCTATAGGCTAGAAATCTGGTTAAGTTGTGTTATTGTTTGGAAGGAATAGTTCTATTCAAACAGGACCTTAAAGTATCCTTCATCCAAATCCCCCCTCCCCCCCAAACACCCTCCCCCTCCAGTTTTCAAAGTTTGATAACAGAGTTATGAATGAGTTATGAATTATGTTAAACATAGAGCAACAACCATTACCATGACAATGTAACGCCTGCACTATTTATAAGTGATGTTTCAAAGTTCTTTTTTCACGAATTGTGTAGCACCCAATTTGACGTATTTGCTTACATTCGAGTTATGTCTATAAACAGCGATGAGATAAAATTATGTAAAGCTTAGAGCAACACCGCTACCATGACAATGTAATGCCTGCACTATTTGTTAGCGATATATACACTATTTATAAGTGATGTTTCAAAGTTCTTTTTTCACGAATTGTGTAGCACCCAATTTGACGTATTTGCTTACATTCGAGTTATGTCTATAAACAGCGATGAGATAAAATTATGTAAAGCTTAGAGCAACACCGCTACCATGACAATGTAATGCCTGCACTATTTGTTAGCGATGTAACAAAGTTCCTTTTGCACGTATTTTGTAGCACACAATTTGACGTCATTGCTTACATTCGAGCTATGTCAATAAACAGCGATGATCGCTGGAATAAACAAGTAGCGGGCACCGGGTCAGAAGTCATGTGATACACATACAAAGTCTGCCATTTATCCAACAACAACAATACGGATATTCAAAATGGAAAAAAACTCCAGTTCCATTGGTCCATGATGTTTCTCAACTGACCTCGTTTTATTGCTCATTGTAAACAAACCCTACTGTCTTAACTCTTTCAAAAGCGCAATATGAATGTGTTACCTCCTCAGTCACTGCTTTAAAGTATATTCTTTTTGTTTATTGTCAATTATTCTGGGAGCTACAAATTATTTACTGTAAATGAGTGCTATTCGGTCTTTCTTAAAAAAAGAGATGACTTATTGTGATGTATGTGAAATGTGTTATTAGGTGTTTGCTCCCTTTCTCTTTATGTATCTCTCGTACATGTATTTATTTACATATCTAGTGATGCTAATGGTAGTTGTATGTCTTGTAACATTCACAGCTGACCAGTCACATCTATGGTATGATTGTTGAATTCAGAGTGCTTTGTCTGCCTTCTACTGACAATTCATTCTACATAGAAGACTCTTTCGCTTTAATCTGGGGACATATGCTTTGCAAATTAGCTTGAATCTGTATATTTTCATTTTTAGGCTCAAGTTTTGTCTTAATCTATTGTTTACTTACTTCATTCTCTTTTCAAGAAATTAACTTTTTAAGAAATGGTGTTTTTTTTGTATTCTGAATAAGTATTATTTTTATCAATATCTATAGACATGAACAATTTTTATTTAAAATGTATTTTTAAAGTTTTGATATAATATCAAATTAGACTAATCATTTAAAAAAATTGAAATGAAAAAAGGATATGTACTGATCAAATCATTGTCTCTCAAGGAATCCTATAATTACTAAAATCCCATTTAATGACAACTTATTTCAAGTATAACAAACTGTGGACTTCCTCTTTTTGTCGCAATGATGTCAAATTGCAAAAGATCCATTAAAATCCGCAGCAGACTAACACAAATGGAAATTAATGCGGAATATAAAAAAAAAAATTAATAGTTAAAAAATGTTTTCTCTTTTTGTCCTGGTGGTTTCTTAAGTTTTTCTCAGATTAATGTTAAGTTAGTAATTTAACCTTTAATTTTTTTTGCTGTATTTGAATTTTTGATAAATATTACTTGCAGCAAACAATTAAGTCCCATTTACAGGTATGGATGCGGTGTTGTCTTTCAGTGTTTAACACATTACCACCTAACGCCACATTTTTGGGTCTTGCAGCAGACTACTTGCAAAAAGCATTGTGGCAATAGGAGAAATTGCTTGTCACAAGCAATAATTTCTCCTTTTGCCACAGTGCTTTTTCAATCTTTTGACATATTACAACAGCAGAACTGAAAGAGTTTTCATATGTTTGCAAATCTTTTCTAAAATCGTCTGCTTCAAGTAAAAAAAATGTCGTCTGCAGGTGGTAAAGAGTTACTTCAGTATTGTAAAACATGCTCTTTAACTTCTATAGGCTAGAAATCTGGTTAAGTTGTGTTATTGTTTGGAAGGAATAGTTCTATTCAAACAGGACCTTAAAGTATCCTTCATCCAAATCCCCCCTCCCCCCCAAACACCCTCCCCCTCCAGTTTTCAAAGTTTGATAACAGAGTTATGAATGAGTTATGAATTATGTTAAACATAGAGCAACAACCATTACCATGACAATGTAACGCCTGCACTATTTATAAGTGATGTTTCAAAGTTCTTTTTTCACGAATTGTGTAGCACCCAATTTGACGTATTTGCTTACATTCGAGTTATGTCTATAAACAGCGATGAGATAAAATTATGTAAAGCTTAGAGCAACACCGCTACCATGACAATGTAATGCCTGCACTATTTGTTAGCGATATATACACTATTTATAAGTGATGTTTCAAAGTTCTTTTTTCACGAATTGTGTAGCACCCAATTTGACGTATTTGCTTACATTCGAGTTATGTCTATAAACAGCGATGAGATAAAATTATGTAAAGCTTAGAGCAACACCGCTACCATGACAATGTAATGCCTGCACTATTTGTTAGCGATGTAACAAAGTTCCTTTTGCACGTATTTTGTAGCACACAATTTGACGTCATTGCTTACATTCGAGCTATGTCAATAAACAGCGATGATCGCTGGAATAAACAAGTAGCGGGCACCGGGTCAGAAGTCATGTGATACACATACAAAGTCTGCCATTTATCCAACAACAACAATACGGATATTCAAAATGGAAAAAAACTCCAGTTCCATTGGTCCATGATGTTTCTCAACTGACCTCGTTTTATTGCTCATTGTAAACAAACCCTACTGTCTTAACTCTTTCAAAAGCGCAATATGAATGTGTTACCTCCTCAGTCACTGCTTTAAAGTATATTCTTTTTGTTTATTGTCAATTATTCTGGGAGCTACAAATTATTTACTGTAAATGAGTGCTATTCGGTCTTTCTTAAAAAAAGAGATGACTTATTGTGATGTATGTGAAATGTGTTATTAGGTGTTTGCTCCCTTTCTCTTTATGTATCTCTCGTACATGTATTTATTTACATATCTATTGTATTTATTTGTGTATTTTTGCTTGGTGTGTCTTGCATGGTAAATTTATTCCCTGTATAGCTTATAGTTCTATATATGGCTATTGGAAGAGAGTTTGAACTATATTGGACTTTGCATTATCCGTTGCATTAGTTAGATCCCACAGTTGAAGCGTGTAACCTCATATATATCAACCAAGCTTATAAATGCTTAGTACATATACAGTGATAGACTGTTCCCTAAACACAAGACCACCTAACGTCACATTTTTGCGTATTGCAGCAGACGACTTTCAAAAAGAATTGTGGCAAAAGGAGAAATTGCTTGTCACAAGCAATTCCTCCTCTCGTCATAATCCTTTTTCAATCTTTTCACATAAATTGTCACAACAGTAGAACTGATTGGTTTTTTCACATGTTAACAAAGGTTTTCTGCTTTAAGTAAAAAAAATGTCGTCTGCGGGTTATAAAGAGTTAAGCCATTCAAGGAATTTGTGGCTGGTCCAAATTGAATGCAAGTTGTTGTCTGCTGTAGATAACTTGCAATCATTCAGAGGGTTAAAATTGCAATCTTCTCTTCTAGCATATACATGGTATTTTCTTTTTTTGTGTTGTTTGAATTATGTACTCATGCAAAGGATTTGTTCTTTTACGTTTATGCTATTTTCTGTAGAGGGTTATCAAGATTGGCAGTTATTCCATTTTGTACTATTCTATTATTCAAATTATTATTTGAGGGTCTTGCATGGCCCTGTGGTTAAGTGGGCGGACCTAGAACTCGTTCCTGGATCGAGAGCCACAGTCAACTCTGGTTTCGAGGTAGTGACATTCTGCAAGTCACTTCAGAAGTACTAGTCTAGTACTGGTGTTTCCAGGAAAGCTCTTACATAACTGAATAATTGTTGATATGGTGTTAAACACCATACAACCATGGTGTTAAACACCATACAACCATGAAATAATTTTTGGAACATTTTTGTTGTTGTTGTTTTAGGAAATATACCTCAGTAATTGTGTTGTTGTAATTGACACATACAATTTTTTTTTGTGGTGTGACCAAAGTAGAAATAGTTAACTTAAATGATTGTTAAAACATATTTAATGGGTAAATACCTTTCAGAAAAATGTCCACTTTGCTTGAGAAAATAAATGTTTTACTTTCTATGTTGTGTAAGAACTGGCATGAAATGAGTCATAACTGCTCTGTAAATGAACCCTTTCCCTTTGTGTTGCATGTAACATTTTAAAACTCTTCATTTCTGAAAGGGTCCCAGGATCAAGCCCTACCAACACCTCTGGTTTGTGCGAGTGACCTTTGGCAAGTCAATTCAGAGCACTAGCCTAGTACTGATGGATCTAGGAAAGCTGTTGCATAACTGAAAAACTGTTGACACGGGTTAAACACCATAAAAAAATGCTCAGCTTAAGCTGCCTTCCCCAATTCGCATTAAAATTAATCCATGTATTTGTGCAGGTATCGTCTCAAAACAAAATGAATTAAGCCCATTTTGTGTGAACTTACAAGAGGTTTTCTAGACAAACAATTTTTGCAAGTGCCCACATTATATGATTAAGAGAGAAATACAAATGTTAACATGGCATTTTTGTCTTTGAATTCTTTGTAATAAGAACAACTTAAAAACAACAGCATGTTATATTGTAAAGAGTTTTCCCATCACTCCACAGGGGTGGCGAAATCTGATTTTTTTTTTACTTGTCTGTAAATGCGTAATCTTTTTCTGTACTTGTCCATAAAGTTAGATAGTAAGTTTCTGAAAAATTGCTCTTGTCCGATGAGGCTTTTGGATAAGCTGGGCAATATGGACAAATGATTTTGCCACCCCTGCTCTATTGAGACAAGAGGTCAAGAAAAAGATGTAAGGTTACGGTCTATTGCATGCAGTATCTTAAACAGTTATACAGTAAATCCTGGGGTCCTAATTGGCCCAGTGGTCAAGGTGGCCATTATTAGCCAGGCATCGCAACATAACTACAACACTGTTTGCACAATGCAAAACCATTGCAAATACTTTAAATACTTCTTTCTTTATTTTTCAAGGTCCCCACCCGAGCAGGTAAACACGGCCATCGAAGACTGTCCCCAAGACACAAGTAGCGACACAGTGACACCTGGTGGGGAGGAGGAAGAGGACAAAGGGCAAATAACTTAATCCATTCCCCAATACTGACTGTTTCTGGAGCAATTTGCAGCAGACGGTCTTTTAACCCTTTCCCAAACGCCAGTTTTTTTACAGTCCCAAATTGAAATGTTTGCAGGTGACATTTCAAAATGTGATGAAATTGAAAAATAGTCTTCTGATAGGGCAGAAAACATTGTGGGCAAAGGAGAAATTGCTCATTAAGAGCAATTTCCCATTTTCTCACAATATTTTTCAGAGTTGTCTGCAACAAAGTGGTTAAATGTTGTTATTATTTGGTAATGGGTTAAAAATGAAAGCAGTGTGACTAAAACAGAATTTGCCCATGATGAATCATAGTCTTGGTCACGGTGTTTTATATTTCCTGTATCTTTAGTTGGCTATTTGATGAAAAATTGTTTTTCCTGAATTATTTCCGTTTTGCTTAATCCTTCCCCATGACACATGTGGTGTATCTTTGGATGGAGGAATAAAGAAGACAAAGGGCAGATAACTTCACCCATTCCCTTACATAGAGAGTTGTAGATGCAATGTTGGTTAATTGTTTATTAACACAATTTCATGTAATAACAATATACAGCCTTTTACCAAAAGACAAATTTATTTTTGTCCCTTGTTGATTTTTTGTGTGTTTTTTTTGAAAAGATAACAGTTAAAATTGTGATGAAGTTGGAAGGTGTTCTTTTGTTACAGATAGGCATCTTGTTTATAATGAAATGTTAAATTTAAGGTTTGAAAAATCTCATATAGGTCTACATTAGGTAGGGGTCGCTGGTTCGAACCCAAGGCCGTCAGCACTATTCTCAAGTATTTTACTTTTGGTCTAGTGAGTAAGAGAGTTGACTTGTAACACTGGAGGTCCTTTCTTTAAGCTCCATTTGCAGGGCGGTTATCATGGCAGGATCCTTTGGCAAGACATTTCAGAACCTTTGGTTTCATGGTAGCATCCTTTGGTTGGACACTTCAGAGCCCTAGCTTAGTACTGTTGAATCCAGGAAAGCTTTAACATAACTGAAATATTTTTGACACATTGTTGAACCCTTTATAAACAAGGGGATCAATGAAAAATTATAGCAAGTCCTTCATTAAAATTAAACAACCTCCATTTGTTGATTTTTCATGCCAAAATAGACTAAAATGAAAAACTGGTGCGGGGCCTCCGTGGCCTATTGGTTAGAGTACAGAACTTGAAATCACATGACCCCCCTTTGTGTGGGTTCAAATCCTGAGAGGGATATGGATTTTTATGAGAGGCAGTCTCCGGACTGACTTACAGAATGCCGATGGTTCTACCCACCTTGACCAGCCCCTATGGGCAGTCGAGTATGGGGTCTTCCTCCATCATTAAGAGCCGGGCATCGCTAAATAACTGAAATAATGTTGATGTGATGTAAAACCCATATAAAAGAAAAGAAAGAAAGACTGGCTATAGTTTTGCATTGAACTCTTAATTTATGCATTTTTCTTATGCCTCAATGAACTAAAACTAAGGACTTTCTATAATTTTGCGTTGAACCCTCAATTTGTGAATTTTTTATGCCACAATGAATTTGTTCTTGTTGTTCAATAGAGTTAAAGATGTAAAAGAATTTTGTTCTGTTCATGTTAATGTTGTCATAAAAGTTGTTTTTGTTTTTTCCCAAAGTTTATTGTGTATTGAAATTGTCCTTGTTATGTTTAAATCCTATTATTATTATTTTTGTTATTATTCGGTAGAGCTATTTTTGTACATACTAATCTATAATCTATGTAAATAACTGTTATGTTTGATGATAATTTAATTAATTAATTGGAAAAAAGACTGTTAATTTTTTTTTTGGAGGAAATCAGACTATTAACGATTTGTCTAAACAGCCATTTTGTTTTATTTTCTATTTAGTAGAAGAGGGTCATGTCAGTTGACAGTAATTAAAAATCAAAGATACTGAAAACATCAGTGAGAAAAATACATAATATTATTTGTTTTGATAGAAGTTTATAATTCAAAATTCGTATGAGCCAATTTTCTCTTTAATTTAATGTTTTATCAGGTCTGCTGTGAAATCAATTTTTTTAAAGGAATGTTTCTTTACAAACATTGTCTGCTGATATTTCATCATGTTGATGATGGTGTCGTGGTTAATTTATCATTCACTGAGGCAACCCTTACTTCATATTTCATCTGATTCAGAAGACTTTAGAAACAAATGTGACAAATGAATAAATTGCTTCAAATGATTCTGTCATAGTTTCCTTGCAATACATTTAAGTTAATTCTTTGCTTCATAATACCCTACAGCATCTTAGACTGTGGAAACCATTGTGACCAAGGGATTAATTGCTCATAATGAGCAATTAATCCTTTTGTCACAATGGTTTCCAATCAATATCATAATGAAACTGTATTTTCGTTCAAACCAGTTTTTGACATTAAATTTTGCTCCTGCTGTCAATTTTGACGAGTCGATAACGCCCTTGTGTTGGAATTGGTTTAACAGTTTATATTTACTACAAGGATGAATTTTGTTGATGCTTGCAACTTGGTAACTATAGATTATTGAGTGATCTAACTATTTTTGGTTCTGGGTTCGAACCCTACTGATACCTTTGGTTTCATGGGAGTGATCTTTGGCAAGTCACTTCAGAGCCTTAGTCTAATACTGGTGTAACACAACAGAAATAATGTTGACATGGCATCAAACATCATACAAATCAATCATTTTTTATTCGTCTAGTATCAAATTTGCAAATTGGTTGGAAGAGTTAATAGATTTATGCTTACTCTCAGAGCACCAACCACCCAAATACCCCACCCACTCCCTTTATAAATGGATGATGTAACTCAATTCGCTTCAGGATCTATCTCCTTAGTTTTCTCTTTTTTAATTGTGAGAACAAAATCTTTCAATCTTTAAAATTTTTACTTTTATTTTCACTCTTCATGGAAATAAATTAACTCAACTTACTTGGTGAAATTATCCATTTATTTTTCTAATAATTCGTTAATACTGCTTTTTCCTCATCATTTGTTGTGCTTATTTTTGGTCATGTCGGTTATAACATATCATTATCTCATGCAACTTTAACTCTTTCCCAAACAATAATGACAACTTTGTTGCAGACGACTTTAGAAAACATTGTGGGAAAAGGAGAAATTGCTCGTAATGAGCAATTTTTCCCTTTCCCACAATGTTTTCTGCCCTATCAGAAGATTATTTTCCAATTTCATCACATTTTGTAATGTCGTCTGCAAACTCTTTCAATTTGGCACAGTCGAAAATTGGTTGTTTGGGAAAGGGTTAAGAAAAAAGAATTTGTAATATGTCCTTTTCACTATGTGTTTGTCTGGTTCTATGATTTCATGACATTTTCACTTGTTTTATATCATTGTAGCATACAGTTTTTCCCATATCCTACTGTTTGTCAGTTTTCTAAGTCACTTTTCTTTGCATTTTTCTCTCTGTTCATTTTCTCATTCTATTACTGTCTTAAAATTCAATGCATTTTCCATGTCATTTTCATATGGCATTCTCTTCTACCATTTTTTCCTTTAATGTGGGTATGCTATTTGTTTTCAACATTTCTTTCTTTTTATTATACTTATCTACTTTTTTTGTTACTCAATTGACTTTTGCAAATGATCTGAGACATTTTAAGATATCTGTGTCATGCAATTAACCTGAACTAGGCTTTAAAGATGCTTGATCACTGAAAACAAAATTTGAAAGTCAAGATAAGATTTCTTAGAAACAAGACAGTTTTTGTATTGCTGTTTGCTATACAATTGAAATAAGCTATTGAAAGCATTATTGATTCTAAAAGCATCAATTGATCTAAGAATGTACAGACTGTATATGCCATAGATCCCAAAAGCGATGGTCACACTTTTTTTTATTAAAATATGTGTTACTTCACCATTTAAAGAATTAAAAACTATATAATTTTGCTTCTAATTACTATTCCTCAGTGCGTATCATAAAACAGTACAACTGTTTTGCAGGTTTAAAAAACTAATTTTTAACTTTCAAATTTCCACACATCTGTGAACAAGCACCTTTTATGCAATAGAATGCCTTCTTCAGAATTATTCATGGAAGGGATGACCCCATTTTGGAAGGTTGTGATGTCGAAATGTACATACTTCTATCTCAATGTTCACATTTTTCCTTTTTGACCACAAATGATGCTGAAGTAAAGAAATTTAACCTGTCCGCTATAATGATGTTCATTATAATAATCATAATAATGACTGGTCCAAATTGAAAGTAGCTGCAGGCGACAACTTTAAAGAAATTTTTTTTCTTTTTTTTGATTTTTGGTTAGAAACCTCTATGATAAAAATAGAACTCTGCAATTTCTCAGAGATTTACAAACTACTTTTCTTACAATGGTTTCTTTATGATACATAATCCCTAATAAAAGTCGGTCAGTATTGCCAATTCCAACATCGTCCGAAGGGTTTACAGACGTCACTCGGCGATTTCCGCGAATGTCAAGAATATTTATTTGCTGAAATAATCGAGTGGGTCGCTTGATCCTTCGGTATTGTCAACATTTGCCCGTCTTTATTTGGGGTGATATTCCTTAATCTGCAATTGAAGATGCATGCAATTGTTATATGTATATATGAAGTTTATAGGTAGATACACACACTGTACCAATATTGCACCTTACATGAGTTTTCCATTAAATTTTTATATTTTATACTTTATTCATTGGTGTTATCATTGTACTTTCACTTGATACCAAAGTTTTCCATTGGCAATCAAATTGTACATTGTTTTTCAATGACTGTTCCGTTGAATTTATCAGACTCATTGTAGCTTTGTTTCTTAATTATTCACATTGATAAGGCAGCAAACATATCTTTAAAAATTGCTGGAAACAAATGCTTTAGACTTATCTTTGAAAAGATTAGTGTTTTGGGTTTTTTTCAAATAAGGTTAAAAAGCTAATTAAATTGGATATCATACATTGAAACTTGAGTATTTTCAGCACTAATCATTTTATCTTAAATATTTTTTTTAAAGTTTTGTTTCAAGAAGAATTCAGTGAATGATTGGCACACACATAAAAAGGAAATTTTGATTTTTTTTTCGCCTGTTTGGTTGTGAAGCTATCTTGTTTTGAATAAGTGTTTAAGTCAGGATCTATATTATTGTTTAAAGTGACTATCTCACACATTGTGTATAAGTACCAAATGTTAAAAAGGTGGTTTGAACAATCACCTTCATTTAAGCAACTACAGTCAAACTTGTGTTAAGAGGTCAGCCTATGGAATTGAGAAATTGGCTGTTACAGATGGGTTGGCTGCTTAACACAAAAATTGATGTACCCTATAAATATAACAATGGGACTTTCTGAGGTGGTTGTCTAAGGCAGGTTGGCTGCTTATAAGGGTGGTTGGTTAATGCAAGTTAGACTGTATTAGTGTCAATAAATTGTGTGTTGACACATATAGTACTGGTAATCTGGATCCATCTGGATCCTGTTATCCTCTTGCAAATTTTGATGATCATGCAGTATGAAAATAATAGACCCTTTCCCAAACAATAATGACATTTGACGACTTAGTTGCAGACGACTTTAGAAAACATTGTGGGAAAAGGAGAAATTGCTCGTGACGAGCAATTTGTCCTTTTCCCACAATGTTTTATGCCCTATCTGAAGATTATTTTCCAATTTCATCACATTTTGAAATGTCGTCTGCAAAATCTTTCAATTTGGGAAAGTCGCGAAAATTTGTTGTTTGGGAAAGGGTTAACTTGATATGTTAGACAAATGTGCTTTACAAAACAGTGGGGATCAGTGCTGCAGTGGTAGAGCGTCCGCCTCTTGTAACTAGGAAGGGTCCTTGGTTCGATCTAGGCAAGGTAAAAATTGCTGGGACTAGCCCATAAATTGGCACAAGTACTGGTTTAGTATCGAGAAAGCAGTGTTGTCATTATATTGGTATAAAATATTTTATTTTAAAAAATCAATATCTCAATCTGTGAGATTGTCCCTAATTGGAGTTCAAACTTTTTTTATACATACAGTCTAACTTGTGTTAAGCAACCACCCTTTTAAGCAGCCAACTTGCCTTAAACAGCCACTACAGAAAGTCCAATTGTTGGATTTATAGTGTACATCAATTTGTGTTAAGCAGCCAACCTGTCTTAAACAGCCAATTTACTCTGTCCCATAGGCTGGCCTCTTATCACAAGTTTGACTGTAGTTTACATTTTTCCTTGAAGTATTGATCGTTCTGGGTAGTGTTTTACTAAATATCTTTTTCTAAAAATTAACCCAATTAAAAAACAAACAAAAAAACTCTTTTTTTTCCAATATAAGGATAAATGATAGTGTCAAGTAACACATCATTGGAAACTTCTATCTGATATAGATTCTACTTCCAATGATGTGTCACATGAAAATGTTGTACTTTTATATAAGACACACTATTCATGTTTATAAGTTTTGACTTGCGCAAATATTTTCCTTTAAAGTCGTTTAGCAAATCAGTACCCTGACTTTTACCCTTTCCCCATTTGAACGTTTGTGTCTGATCAAACTGACAGCTAAAGCAGTTGAAAAAGAAATAGATAAGAAAATAAAGCTATACCTATTATATTCTTTATGATATTGTGTAGAATCCACTGGGAAGAAAGGATAAATTTCTCCTTAGTTATTTAACATTTAGTCACAGTCAGTTGTTCACAATTGTATTAGGAAATTTCTTATTTATTTCATGTTATTTTTTGTTGTCTGCTGTTGCCCATAATTCAGACCAGACACAGAGCCAATATGGGGAAATGGGTTAGAGTCTTACTATTCATAAGGTAGTGTTAAAAATTCGTCAACCCTTTCCCAAACAACAAATTCTTGATTGTCACAAATTGAAAGACGATATTTCAAAATGTGATGAAATTGAAAAAATCATCTTCAGAGAGAGCAGAAAACCTTGTGGGAAAAGGAGAAATTGCTTGTAATGAGTAATTTGTCCTTTTCGTTAAAAGCAATTTCTCCTTTTCCCACAATGTTTTCTAAAGCTGTCTGCAACAAAGTTGTCAAATGTCGTTATTGTTTGGGAAAGGTTTAAGAATTAGTTAAAGTTAAGATAAATGGCACATTTTTATTTTATCGTTATTGAAAATTCACTTTTTTTTTCAAACACATATTTGCTTGTTTGTTCATTTAATTTTTTTTTATATACAATGTATATGACTATGAATATTGTGATATCTTTTTGATAATTATGTGAATTGTGCTTATTAAAACTTTTGAAAAATGGCGTAAAAGATTCTTATTTTATTTTGTTATTTAAGTCCACTTACATTCTGTCCATCTATCAACAAAAGGTCAGACCTTTCTTTAACTTTCATTGTGTTGCCTCAGAGTGAGATATTATGGAACAAATAAGCTAAGGGTGCAGGGTTGTTATTATCAGCTGGAATCTAATGTTGAAATGCCCCCAAGACTGACTTTATACAGGTACATCCAACTACATGTATGTACAAATTAATGGCTTTGAAAACTTATTTCAGTCTTGCATTAACCCATTTTCAAACAATAACGACATTTGACCACTTTGTTGCAGACGACTAGAAAACCTTGTGGGAAAAGGAGGAATTTCTCCTTTTCCCACAAGGTTTTCTGCTCTTTCTCAAGAATATTTTCCAATTTCATCACATTTTGAAATGTCGTCTGCAAACTCTTTCAATTTGGGACAGTCGAACATTTTCTGTTTGGGAAAGGGTTTACCTTTTTCATGAGAGATGTCTCTCTACTGACTTAGGGAATGCTGATGGTTCTACCTGACTTGACTGGATCTAAAGTCCGGGGTCATCCTCCATCGGGGCCTCCGTGGCCAAGTGGTTAGAGTACAGAACTTGAAATCACATGGCCCCTCTCCGCGTGGGTTCGAATCCTGAGAGGGATATGGATTTTCATGAGAGGCAGTCTCCCGACTGACTTACGGAATGCCGATGGTTCTACCCGCCTTGATCAGCCCTTATGGGCAGTTGAGTATGGGGTCTTCCTCCATCATTAAGAGTCGGGCATCGCTACATAACTGAAATAATGTTGATGTGATGTAAAACCCATATAAAAAAAAAAATCATCCTCCATCATTACGAGTGGGGCATGGCAACATAACTAAAATAATGATGATGCGATAATTAGTTTAAACTCATTTATTTTACATCGTTTGTGAAACAAGTTCTAACAACTGAGATTAATCACTCTCGGTATTGCTTCTTGGGTCTCTCGCGAAAAATGTGAATTAATGAAAGGTTGCAAGGTGGAACCCCCTTCTCACAGAATTCCAACCCTCGTGTCTAGAGGCAGACACTCCACCATTGGGCCACTGTCATCCACATGCGATATTAAACCCATATAAACAAACATATGCATTGAATGGTGGATATACAGTGGAAAAGGCTTCAGGACATACAATAGTATTTCATTGAGTCAACATTATCTGTGTTGATAATCTACTACTAGTATTGTGTGTAGGTAGTGGACAGATCGCAAGCCTAGCCTGGAGAAATCATCAAAATGTCACACCCTCCAACATCTAACACTGTACCTGTCTGTGCATTTTGATCATTCACCTACTGTCTTTGAGTGGATTTTTTGTTGTTATTTAAAAGTTTTTTGTTTTACCATAAGTGTACAGGACTTAGTCTTGAGTGTTTTAGGACATGTTCCCTGGATGACCTACCAGTTCTAGGCTAGGAAATTCGTCTTGCCAAGGACATTAATTTTCACAGTCAAATAGATGGCCACCTTCGGGGATAGAATCCAAGTTGACCGGAATCTAGTCCCCGACGCTAACCACTACACCACTGCAGATTTTAAATGTCCGAGCGATTGTGGTGGTCAACTCCCGGGTTCAATCCCCAACGATGCCAACTCTTTCATTGGAGTCTCCTTTGGCAAGATATTTCCAAGTCCCAGCCTTGCACAGATGAATCAATGGAAGGTGTAACATAACTGAAAAATTGTTGTCATTGTTTCGACTGTCCCAAATTGAAGAAGTGTGCAGACGGCATTTCAAAATATGATGAAATTGGAAAATAATGCATTCTGATAGGCCAGAAAACATTGTGGGAAAAGGAGAAATTGCTCGATAAGTGCAATTTCTCCTTTTCCCATAACGTTTTCCAGAGTCGTCTGCAACAAACTGGTCATTGTCGTTATTGTTTGGTAATGGGTTAAGCAGATACCCTCGCCTAGCACTGTCAGATCCAGGAAAGCCGTTATATGATTAAACACCATACAATTGCGCAGATACATGAAAGTGAGGTAACTTGGAGTTTTAGGCTACAAATGGTTTTCAGCATTACCAAAAGTGTTTAGTTAGATACATATAGGTAAAAGCAGATACCCTACACCTTGATGTCTGATTGTGATTTAGATCTTAATCTTCACTTAAACCCTTTTTCTAAGTCTATCTTATTCCCCACAGACAACTTGATTTCTAAATATCGAGCAAACAAGTAATTATACACATGCCAAAAACAAATGTATGAATGACTAATTTACAATTGTTGAAATATGAAAATCATTGTGACAAAAAGAGAATTTGCTCATCATGAGCAAATTCTCTTTTTGTCACAATGTTTTAAAATACAATTTACTGCCTGCTGAATGGTTGTCAAAGGTCATCTGTGCTTTGGAAAGGGTAAGCATACAGTATATATCATAGATTCATTGACCTTTAGGGTTCAATATACATCAGTTTTACAGGTGTTGTCGACTTGTTGGTGTTGATGGAAGGATATTGATTGTGTTTTGTTTTTATTTTTATTTGTGCTAATACATAATGTTAATATAATTTCATAGGTACAAGTTACAAAAAAATTGCCTATTGTTTTATATATTTATATTACAATACACAATTTTTTCGTTCATTATTTTTGTTATTGTTACCTGTGTATAATTTTCATCACAGACAATGGAAGATAAACTTCTAACTTAACTACTTCCTGCCCATTAAGGCTAGGTTAAGATGGATAGAACCATTGGCATTCCATTTGTTGGTTGGAAGACAACATATAAATTTACTGCTACCTGCATTTGTCTCCTGACTAATTTACGGAGTGCTGATGGTTCTACCCGGCTTGACCACCCCTTATTGGTATTTGAGTATTGGGGTTTCCTCCATCATTTAACTGAAATAATGTTGATGCGATGTAAAACCCCATAAAAGTATAATGAAAATATGTAAACTACCTGGATTTGAATCCACATGGAGTGGCAAATGGACTTTTAATAACATCTAATGAGATTATGTTTCAAGATTGAAAAGAGTTTTGTGTTTTTGAGTGGATGGATTCTATTGAAAGGTCGGCAATGATTAGAAATCTTCTGTGTTAAGATTCTTGAGAGATTTTTGAGTGGCATGTGACAATGTGAAAGATAATGACCCTTCAGAAAGATTCTGTGACTCCTTAGAATGATTCTGTGACTCCTAAGAATAATTCATATCTTATATTCTTATGAGACACAGAATCATTCTTAGGAGTCAAAGAATCAATCTTAGGAGTCACAGCATCTTTCTTAGGAGACACAGAATTATTCTTAGGAGTCACAGCATCATTCTTATGTGTCACAGAATTATTTTTAGGAATCACAACATCATTCTTAGGAGTCACATAATTATTCTTAGGGGACACAGAATTATTCTTAGGAGTCACAGCATCATTCTTATGAGACACAGAATTATTCTTAGGAGTCACAGCATCATTCTTAGCAGTCACAGAATTATTCTTTAGAGTAACAGCATCATTCTTAGGAGTAACAGAATATTCCTTGGGGGTCACAAAATCTTCCTTGGGAGTCAGAGAATATTCCTTGGGAGTCACAGAATCTTCCTTGGGAGTCAAAGAATCATTCTAAGGAGTCACATAATCATTCCTATGGGTAACATAATCTTCCTTAGGAGTCACATAATCTTCCATAGGGGTTACACAATCATCCTTAGGAGTAACAGTATCATTCTAATGAGTCACAGAATTATTCTTAGGAGTCACAGTATCATTCTTAGGAGTAACAGTATCATTCTTAGGAGTCACAGCATCATTCGTACGAGTCACAGCATAATTCTTAGGAGTAACAGAATCTTTCTTAGGAGTAACAGAATCTTTCTTAGGAGTAACAGTATCATTCTAAGGAGTAACAGAATCTTACTTAGGAGTAACAGAATCATTCTTAGGAGTCACAGTATCATTCTTAGGAGTCACAGTATCATTCTTAGGAGTAACAGTATCATTCTTAGGAGTAACAGAATTTGTCTTAGGAGTCACAGCATCATTAGTAGGAGTCACAGAATCATTCTTATGGGTTACATAATCTTCCTTAGGAGTCACATAATCTTCGACATGGGGTTACACACTCATCCTTAGGAGTAATAGTATCATTCTAATGAGTCACCAAATTATTCTTAGGAGTCACAGTATCATTCTTAGGAGTAACAGTATCATTCTTAGGAGTAACAGTATCATTCTCATGAGTCACAGCATCATTCGTACGAGTCACAGCATAATTCTTAGGAGTAACAGAATCTTAATTAGGAGTAACAGAATCTTTCTTAGGAGTAACAGTATCATTCTTAGGAGTTACAGTATCATTTTTAGGAGTCACAGCATCATTCTTAGGAGTCAAAGTATCTTTCTTAGGAGTAACAGTATCATTCTTAGGAGTAACAGAATCATTCTTAGGAGTAACAGTATCATTCTTAGGAGTAACAGTATCATTTTTAGGAGTAACAGTATCATTCTTAGGAGTAACGGAATCATTCTTAGGAGTAACAGAATCTTTCTTAGGAGTCACACAATCTTTTTTAGGAGTAACAGTATCATTCTTAGGAGTAACAGTATTTTTCGTAGGAGTAACAGTATCATTATAATGAGTAACAGTATCATTCTTAGGAGTAACAGAATCTTTCTCATGAGTAACAATTTCATTCTTTGGATTCACAATATCTTCCTTAGAAGTAACAGAATCTTTCTTAGGAGTAACAGAATCTTTCCTAGGAGTAACAGTATCATTCTTAGGAGTAACAGTATCTTTCTTAGGAGTAACAGTATCATTCTTAGGAGTAACAGTATCATTCTTAGGAGTAACTGTATCTTTCTTAGGAGTAACATAATCATTTTTAGGAGTAACAGAATCTTTCTTAGGAGTAACAAAATCATTCTTAGGAGTCACAGTATCATTCTTAGGAGTCACAGTATCTTTCTTAGGAATAACAGTATCTTTCTTAGGAGTAACAGTATCATACTTAGGAGTAACAGAATCTTTCTTAGGAGTAACAGTATCATTCTTAGGAGTAACAGTATCATTCTTAGGAGTAACAGTATCATTCTTAGGAGTAACAGTATCATTCTTAGGAGTAACAGAATCTTTCTTAGGAGTCACACCATCATTCTTAGGAGTCACAGTATCTTTCTTAGGAGTAACAGTATCATTCTTAGGAGTAACAGTATCATTCTTAGGAGTAACAGTATCATTCTTAGGAGTAACAGAATCTTTCTTAGGAGTCACACCATCATTCTTAGGAGTCACAGTATCTTTCTTAGGAGTAACAGTATCATTCTTAGGAGTAACAGTATCATTCTTAGGAGTAACAGAATCTTTCTTACACAATTAGTGGTTTAGAAAGAATATTGTGCAGGATTGTTGAAAAATACCGTGAGTAATACTTGTAGTGCACTGAATCCATGATGTAACTGAAGTTCTATTGAAGAGAAAATGGCATAAAATTTTTCTTCACACCAACCATTGTGTCTTAAACAGAAACCATTTACCCTATCTAAAAGGCCTGTGTTCATTTGCAATGAATGATAAGATATTTCATATAGATTAAGGGTATTCATGCACAACAAAATATACCATACTTGGCAATTATTGTATCTTAACCATCAATAATGTATTACTCAAGTGTAAAAGATTTACAAAAGAAGGAAATGAAAGTTAGCACAAATCCCCCATATCTCTCTGAACCAACCCACCCCAACCCCAAACCACTGCATAAACTGTTTTTAATGCCTTTTCTTATTTTTTAACATCTCGTTTCAGATGTTATACATCTACTGAGTGAGTGCTAGTCAACATGGTACCTGCGAGATTTACACCTTTAACACCTTGAGATATCATCGTCACAACACCTTCAGCTATCATCTAGATTCAAAATTTTTATTTGGAGAATTGAATATTCAATGTTATTACATGTAGTGTCAAAAATGTTTGTGTTGGTGTGCTATAGATACGTCATAATCATCATTGTATTTTTATGCTAACCCTTTGAATGCTGGGTAATTTTCTAAAAATAGATTTTGTGTTGTCTGCTTTACAAAACCTAAAATATCTGCTTAATTTTGATTAGGAAAGATACTCAGAGTAGCAAACAGGTTAGATCACAGGTCAGCCACAATTCGCTTGGCAGCTGGCCTGTTATCTATTCTGTTTGCATAAGCATGAAGTTGGTGTCAGCTTTATAAGGGTTAACAATGAACATTGTTTTTATGTGTATACATACTTAGAAAGAATCAATGATATGTATGATAGAACATAATTTTCATGTAGAGCAATATGATAACAATTCTTGACTTCTTGATTTCAGATTTACCATTCATATGTATGAATATGGTTTTTATGTATGGCAATATCATAACAATTTTTATTTCAGATTTACCATACATAAGTATGAATATAATCTCTATGTATTGCAATATCATAATAATTCTTAATTTCAGATTTACTATACATCCATTATATAATGATGTTAACAATTGATATATTCCTCATTTATAAATCTCTCATTATTTTCAATACTATTTGTTGCAGCACCTCCACTCAATGATTACTCCAAGCTATTGGTAACAGCTAGCTGTGACCTGGAACACAATCAAGGAGACACATCTAGTCATTTCTGTCCAGGATGTAAGTTAATTAAACCTCATTTAGTTTAGTTTAACCCTTATAATGCAGGAACCAACTTCATGCTTATGCAAACAGGTTGGATCCAGGCCAGCCGCCAAGTAAATTGGCGGCTGGCCTGTGATCTAACCTGTTTGCTACTCTGAGTATGTTTCCTCATCAAAAAGAAGATGTTAGAGGTTTTGGAAAGCAGATGACACAAAGATCTCTTTTTAGAAAATTACCCAGCTTTTTAAGGGTCAAACTTATTTATTTTACAGCAATTGTCAGGGAAGTGTGAAGCTTATTAAATTCACTCCCAATGACTGCTTTCTGGATGCATGACCAATACCTGCAACAATTGTTTGGACCCCAGGTTTGAAAAGCCAAAGGCACACTTAAGATAATGCTCTAAAATAAGACTTTGCTGATGAGTGTATTGTCTGAATATTGCAGTATTTTCTTACATACATTTTTCTTTTGGCCAGTTAATCATATGATTAATTTATTTACGGGTGGAATGCTAATATCGTTGTAATGTGTGTCGCAATACAATTGCAAATCCTCTTTGCCTTTCATATCTTCTTTAAATACATGTATATCTGTTTTTGTAAATGTTAATATGTCATGTACCTCTTGTAGAATGAATGCAACAATATTTGATTAAATTTAGTTTATTGGTGGATGATTACAAGGAAACCTGGAGGAATGCATTTATTTCTTGAGTTATTTCATTATTCCTTCACTTATTTCATGAAATCAACTACAGTGTATATTTCTATCTTTTATCTTCTTGAAATTATATTTAGATTCTGATGCCAGAGACACTCCTTATGAAGGCGGTAAAACAGAGAAACTGCTACAGATGGCGGAGGTGTTTTGTTCACATTGTGATCCTGAGGAACCTGTATGTAACCGGCTTTTCTGTAAGTAAACCATCAGGTTTTGGTTTCATCTGTATCTTTGGTAAAAGGAATTGTTCTATTTATCATCTCATTATGGTTGATCTGGAACTGGGTAGAAAGCTGAAATCCCATGACCGAGCTGCATAGCAACCTCTGATTTTGTGGCACTGTCCTTTGGCAAAACACTTCAGACTTGTACATTTAGTGTCTCCATAGAGCTTAAAGAATTGTGATAGGCATGCTTTCAACTCACATCCTTTTGAGTACCAATAATATAAGGTTACTGGTAAGAGACACAATAAGCAAGTGAGAAAGAGGAATACCCTTATTTGAACCTCAAGTTTTGAATTCAGCTTGATTAACATTCTGAGCAATACTTAGTATTACAGCGCCTTCACAGCCCTCAGAAAACTTCTAATGATTTTGCTCTCGACCCATTTATTGCAGGTCAGCCTAAAGTACTGATAGTGAACATAACACAGACAATGCTAGAAACATTGTGCGACGATATCAAGACGGACTTTCCTGCATGCTATAGCGAATTTTGTAAGTATTTGTTTGTCATAGTGAATACCCGGGTACCGTTTTCCTCAACATTTATGCTAAAAATTTGCATAGGTTCAAACCAGCATTCCCTCTTATTTCAATATTTGACTTTACCATATTGCATGATAAAACATCATTTGAATTGTCTCTTTGAGACGCTTCTAATGATGTGTCACATTGCAATATTGTTCTTTCATTTAAGATGCTATCCATGTTTATCAGTTTTGGCATTACGCAAATATTTTCCTTCACAAGGGTTCAATGCAAGACTATAGTAAGTGCTTCATAAACATGAAGCACTTACTGTAGTTTTGCAATGAACCCTCATAAGTAGTTTATCAAAACTGTACCCTGTGCTTTTTACCTTGTTTAGGCACATCCTCAGTTTCCAGAAGGCGTGTCAGAAGGGCCAGCGGTCAGTTTGTTTGTAAGGCGACTGTTACCTGGTCAGTTTATAATGGGATGGAGGAATGGTGCGAGTCAGCCTGCGTTAACGGATACGACGGTATATGTACCATAGAGTACTGTGACTGCTCAACCCTAGTTACAAGTAGGTATATACAGTGATGTTTTGTTAATTCGAACATGTCCATTCCCAACAAAATTTCCGGATTAATGAATCATCCGGACTAATGAAGCAGGGCCTGGTCTTATACACATTAAGACATAAACGGTCTAAATGCACGTGTATACTTATAACCCTTTACCAAACGCCATATTTTCGACAGTCCCAAGTTGAAAGAGTTTGCAGACGACATTTCAAAACGTGATGAAATTAAAAAAAAATCTTCTGATATATGGCGGAATACATTGTGGGAAAAGGAGAAATTGCTCGTCACTAGCAAATTCTCCTTTACCCACAATGTTTTCAAGATTCGTCTTCAACAAACCAGTCAAATGTCGTTATTGTTTAGCAATTGGTTAGACAAACTACTGCACAATAATTCCGTTCCCTTACAATTTTGTTCGGATTGCGAGACATCCGGATAATCGGGGTCCAGATAAACAAGGCTTCACTGTAGATTTCTTATAGTATGTTGTCTGTGAAAAAAATAAACTTAAGGTCAACATGCTGTTTGCCCTTTGTACTTAACAGAAGTTAACCAATCACTGAGCAGGGACGTAGCCAGCCTCAAATCAATGTTAGGCATCAACAGGGGAGGGTGCTGTAGGGAATGTACCCCCTCCTGCTTTGGGGTCCAGGGATATTTTTAAGTAGAGGTGAAAATGGTGAGATTTGGAGTAAATTTGGAGATTTAGGGCAATGCATAATTCAAACTTTGTGGTTAGAATTTGGTTTTTGGCTATGTTTTTTTTTTTCAATTTAGAAATTGATGCTATGCACTTGTGTTTGTGTGTATTGCTGGCTACCCCCTGCTGAGTGGGAGCCTAGGTTTTTGGATAAAAGTTGTGGGGTTTAAATCCTCTGAACAGGGGGATAACACAGTTTACCTGTGGTTTTAAACACATTCCTTCACTAATTGATCAAGCAAATGGCATTTCATTCGTAGCTTGACGCAGATGAGAATTTGAAAAATAATGTTTGATTGGTTGGTTTTAAGCCACTTTAATCATTGTCTGAGCCAGAATTTCTGAACTTGCCACACCAAATATTTCTTTCAGCAACTGGAAGCCCTTCAACAACAGTACTATCTGAAAGAGGGAACCAGCCTGGTATCTGTACGGAATGGGAGGCCAACTCTATTTATTCGGGAACCGCAGGTAACTTAAACATATATACAGTTAAAAGTGCTACGAGTGCTGGGTTCAAGATAGTGGCAAGTCCAGCACCTTTGTAAAGAATTTGCTAGACATGCACTTAGCTTTGGACGTTAGCTTTGGACAAATAGGTAAATATAGGGGGGGGGGGGATTTGTTGAATATACAAAAACGAATAAGAAGCACAATTTTGATTTATGTTAGACTGTCACCTTAAACCGTTCTGCATGGTAAAGTCCTGAATTGCACATTCCAATTGCTGAAAAAATCATGCTTTATCAAAGATATCTCACATTTTTGTAAGTTGTAAAGGAAATGTTGTAGCAGGGTTTTTATTTGTTACAATATCCCCTATGTATTCATCACAATTTTCCCTATTTGTTACAATTCCCCCTATTTGTTCCAATACCACCTACATATTTTTTACATATCTCCTACATACTTCCTTTTATATTTATTGTGTAGGTATGGATGCCTGGTGTCAAGGTATGTGTTCTGGTGGAAGATGTCCCGAGTCACACTGTCAGTGTGCAGCAAGCCTCATAGAGATATCAACAACATCTGCAGATATAACAACATCAACATCAGAATCTGTATCATCAAAAATGACAACAACAACTTCTACAGAACCTAGAACATCACCATCATCAACAATAACTGCAGATAGATCAACATCAGAATCGGTATCATCAACACTTACATCAACAGCATCTTCAGATATAACAACATCAACATCAGAATCATCAACACTTACATCAACAACATCTTCAGAACCTAGAACATCACCATCATCAACAACATCTTTGGATAGACCAACATCAACATCAGAATCATCAACACTGACATCAACAACATCTACAGAACCTAGAACAACAACATCAACAACAACCACAGATAGACCAACATCAACATCAGAATCTGTATCATCCACATTGACACCAACAGAATCTACAGAACCTAGAACATCGTCAACAATAACAACAACAACAACAACAACAACAGATAGACCAACTACAACCTCTTCAGAAACAACAACACTATCCGGATCTACTTCTACAAGATCATCAACAACCTCTGGTGTGACACAATCAACAACGCTTTCAACTTCAGTATCATCTCCTGCAAACTCAAATGTAACAGGTAAATTGTCAATTGAGCGATTAACAAAACCCTCCCCAATTTTTTTCGTAGTTGTTTTCACAGTAAAAGATATAGTTCAAAGTAGTATTCATGAGCACTCATGCATTTGTTTGTCAGAGTCTTAAATACACTTTCATTTGTGAAATTTTAATTTTCAATTTCAGCCGTTTTGTTGATCAGTTCATTATTTCTTTTCTTTGTTAAAACCTAAAAAATCTTTTTTAGTCATTACTCAATGAATTATTTCATTAGATATCACTCATTTTGTTTAAATCATCCATTAATTAGCATAATATGACTCATAACATGCAAATTGTGTATGTAGTTAATCATCCAATGCAATTCTCCATTTAGTACATGATAATGACTTATTTCATGGAAATTCCAATTTGTTTTGTAGATGAAGACTCGTTCCACATTGTTGATCAGATTGTTTGTGACCATGCCAAAGTTCAAGGACACAACACGATCTCGGGGCGGTTCTGTCAAGGACAAGTTGAAGGTCCGATTTAACACATTACTAAATTATATATTTTTTGATATACTAAAATGGAAATTAATTGCAGACACCAGGCATAAAGTAACTTAAAAAACATGTCCTTGTTTTCTCGAAATGATTTCAAATGCAGGAATTTACAGATCAATTCATTCTGCCTTGTTTTAAATGAAAACTCAGATAACACAACCAGATAAAGTTCAGTATACAAGTGGTGTCTTTTTCCATGCTCTTTTCCCAATGTATTTTTATAAATTGTGATTTGTAGCAGACGACCTTAAGACCCAATTATCCATAATGCAGTTTTCTTCTATAGATAATATTGTTTGATGTTCATCAATTCTAAAACTGATGGTGTGTGTTCTATCATGCAGGGTTTAGTTCTATAATGCTCATGAGAGGTACTTAACCGGAATGCTGTTTGTTTTTCCTGGCTTGACCAGTTTTGGGTCTTCCGCCATCATTGCAAATGGGCCACCGTAACATTACTGAAATAATGTTGATGTAATATTAAAACTATATGAAATACAGACAAGTTTTATGTATCATTTTTCATTTTGTTTACAGCTAGCCAGGCAAGGTCTGGATATTCAAATGATGTGATAGGTGAGAAATTTTACATGTACCGGTGATTATTGAAAAACAACATGGTTAAAAACAAATACATTGCCCAAAATATGTATACAAGCCTTAGCAATAATATCAAATCTTAGGTATATAACTTTGTATTTCCTTGAACTTTATCAACCTAGCCATTCCCTTACACAGGAATGTGCGAATCCTGTGTAATTGGTCCAAATTGTAAGCAACAACAACAGCAGACGTCAAAAAAGTAAGAAAAAAATTCATTCTTTCGCCACAATGGTTTCAAAATAGTTGTGCAGAAAATATGTCAAAGTATAGGATTATGCAGTTAGGTGTTAAAATTATGAAATAAGGATATATGTCTATAATGATATTTGTCTTAAAGGTATTGAAATATTGTGTGTGAGACAGTGAGAGCTTCATATCGAGGGTTCAATGCAAGACTATATAGTAAGTGACTATAGTATTGCACTGAACCCTCGATATGCTCCTTCCTCTAGTCCCCAGATTACAGTGAGTGTTAAAAGGCAATTTCCTACCCTTGCAGATCAGGTTCTCAAATTCGCTCCAAAGCTGCTGTGTTCATTGACTAGCATTTCAGCAAGGACAGATAGCTGTGCAAATATGTTTTGTAAGTTTGTTTTGTGTATTTTTCTTGTAGCTTAAACTTATTTATTTTATATTGATTGTGACTGAAGCTTGAAGGTTATCAAATTCACTCTTGATGACTGCTTCCTGGATACTAAACCATTGCTCATGCTGAATAGTCAGTAATGTTTGCCTCGCCTAACGGGGATTGAACCCGGTACCCTGGGTACAATACTACAGTCAAACTTGCGTTAAGCAGCCACCCAAGGGACAGGGTAAAATTGGCTGCTTAACAGAGGTGGCTGCTTATCGCAAAAATCATCCAATCAAAATTTTGGTGACCCTAGGAATTCACCTTCAACATTGGATATGTATATGGACCATACAGAGATTTCTTTTCTTTATATGTTTGGTACTGTCAAACTAACCAATTCACAATCAAATTAAGTGGCCCAATTTCCGATGAAAAATTCCCAAAATGATTGAAATATTTTGATGAAAAAAAAACAGGTTGAAAAAGAAAATTAAATTTTGGTCAGCTTCAATTAAAAAAAACTAGCAGTCCATTATTACCTAAGTAGCCCATGCGGTAATAAATCACCACCAAACTAGCATATATATACATCTTCATGGGAAATGTGTTATTTCCCAAACTTGGGACAAGAGTTGCTTCAAAACAAACATCAAAGGGTACAATTTTGTCCTGTAGTCTTTTGATGTTGCATAACTGACTTTACATCTTGAAACAATTAGTGGTTTCATTCAAGGATATTTGATACATGAGACGGAAAGGGGGATTTTGCTTCCTTTTAAAGGCACATTTTTTGGGTTTGACAGATTCCTTTGTTTAAAAACATTTAGGGAGTAAAATAATTGCGAGTTTTATCTGCGGCAAATAAAAGAAAGGGTAACTAGCCAGTTTGTGTACGTGACAAAATCAATAGTTGCATGCGTCTCAGTTTACACCTCCCAATTACACTGAAAGATTTTATCTTTACATAAACAACACACTTAGTGGTAAAACTGCCGGTGACCGCCGGCGGTAGTTAAAAATTAATTGACCGCTTATGACAATTGATTTAAAGTTGATTGGGATTAATTAGCCTGGCCGCTGACCGCATCATAGAAAAGACCGCTTATCAAGGAATTTTAAAGAGTCTAATTGCTTGGGAGGACTTTAAAATGGCCGTTTAACGGCAAAGACCGCTGATCACAAGTGACCGTAAGCACAAGTTTGACTGTACATGTAATTATATACTATACAGTCAAGACAGGTGGCAACATGAGCATTCTGCAAGTCAGCTGAGAGACTTCCATTCATGACATTTTAAACTTACCGCAACCAGGATTTGAGCCCATTCTGAAAAAGGCTGTGTGATTTCCAGTTCAGTATTATAACCACTAGACCATGAAGGCATGTTTCATCTAATTCCAGTACGGTCACAGTGCTGATAAAGTCTGATTTTGATTTCTTTGTCCGTTTCTGCCATATATTTTACTTCACATGTCCTTATAATGGTTATACAGTAAGACAAATTCATTACAATATCAATATTAACGTTTTTGGATAAGCTTGGCAAAAATGGAAAAAAGATTTTTGAACCCTTGTTTTACAAAAATCCAAAGAGTAAAGTTTTTGTGTTTTTCTTTATTTCAGGTGGTGAGAGCCCTATGGCACAACGGGTGATACGCTTGGCACTCTGCAATGTGTGTCAGTCCTTGGGAATGTATGGAAACGCACCGTGTCTTCAGGCATACTGTTAAATAGCATCTGCTTATGCTTCCAAAATTTGACAAGTTTTGATCAGAGTGATTACACAAAAACAATAGAATAAGAGAGTAAAGAAAAGAACATTTGAGAAAGTAAGGGATTACAAAAATTTTGAATAAAATAACAATTTTATTTAGCAAATAATTATATATTACTCAAGAACTAACATGCCGTTTATTTCTTATTTGAAAAACAACCTATAAAACAGCAGTGGTGCATAACATAATTTGATTTTGATATTTTCAAAAATACATTTAGTTTCTATAATGAATTAAAACGATTGCGACAAATAGATAAATTGCTCATTTGGAGCAATTTATCCTTTTGTCACAATCGTTTTTATTCAAAATAGAAAGAAACTGTATTTTTTATGCTTTTAGTGTCATCTGCTGTTGCATTGAGTTTGACCTGTGCCACAAATTCCCATATTAGATAATAGTTAAAGGCACATGTATGAATCTTGAAATCATTTAAATCTAACATCCTTCAAACAAGCAAGAAAATACAATTCCCTTTAACAAGTATACATCTCAAACAAACATGCAAGATTACAGATTTTAAATAGCAATATTGAGAGTATTTTGATCATTGAAAATGAGACAACGAATTCATTCAGTTATAGGTTCGAGGTAAGACTAATGTAAATGCTTCACAAACATGTAGCACTTACTATAGTCTTGCACTGAACCCTTGAAATATAATAAAACAACAAACCTCTAACTTCACAATGCTTCACACATTTGCTGGTGCAATGATTTTGATACCACAAAATAAAACGATAAATTCCTCCTAATCAGCAGTAGGTATATATATACATCCTTTTACCATCGGTTTCGACCCAATATCATAAAGAAAACATTTTTCCTTCATATTATTTTTTTGTCGTCTGCTGTTGTTTTCAATTTAAACCAGCCATATATTTTAAGAAACCTATGTGACAAAAGCATAAATTGCTCCTTGCAAGCAATGTATTTTCTTTTTGTATCAATCCACTCAATATTATAACAGAAAACTTATTTTTTTTTTATGTTACTTTTTGGTCATCTGCTGCTGCGTCCAATTTGAACTAGTCAGAAGTTTTTAGGAACTACTGTGACAAATGGATAAGTTGCTTCTTATGAAAAATTTCACAGAATTCATAATGTTCCATTTATCCTTTCGTTTTAATGGTTTCTTCCCAAAATTATTCAAAAAATATTTCTTTCAATTTTTTTTTACGACTGCTGATGTTGAGAAAATTTTAAGGAAAATGCTACTACCAAGTAACTTGTCATTAAAACTGATAATCAAAACAACAAACAATGATTTAAGAACTTGATACATGTTTGTTTTGTTTAAATGAGATATATCACTTTAACATTTTTCATTGGGTTGTAGACCAACAATATATCATTTATATCGCAACAACATTTAAATTATATCGCTGCAGCAATATTCTAATTGTATGGCAACAACATTATTCTATCACATTGCAACACCTGGGACTTAATAGATGAAGTATATTTGTTATTTTTTTTCATCACATCAACATTCTTTCATTTATATCACAATGCCCATCTCATTATGGTTAGAGAAAGACCGCAAACTCAACTACCCACTAGGGCTAATTAAGTTGAGAAAACATATTCACATTCTGTTTGTCACCCAGGTAAATAATTGATGAACATTAAAATCATTGGGACACTAATAGTGTTTGCCTATACCTGTATCAAGCAATCTTAATCTTTTTTGATTTTCTTCTACTACAAATATTTCTAAACCATTTTGTAATGGAACTATAACAACATACTACTTTTCAATTTGATTGCTTACATCATATTTTGTTATCTAATCATTTGCGAAGGAGGCAGTCTTTAAAGGAAACATCAGTTACAAACATCAGTGATGAAAGGAGAAAATACATGACCTTGGTGCAAGCAACTTCTCCTTTTGTCACCATGTTTCCTTATAAAACACAAATAACAAAATAATTTATACATGTAACAGTAGCTTCACAAGTGGAGAATTACATGTGGAATGTTTCAACCATTTTAACTTGACAACCTGAATCCTATCAATTATTTTTCGCACAACATGAAATTAACGCTGGAAATGGAAGAATTAAAGCTTTAATAATATCATAGCAATTCTAAATTACCTCTCTTTCAATTTGGATTTGTACCAGATGTCCATTTTAGAAGTGTTATTCCCCATGAAAAATACTTTATTGCTTCTTTTTTGTATGGTGTTTAACGCTGTATCAACACTTTCTCCATCAGTACTGGGCTAGAGCTCTGAAGTGACTTACCAAATGACAGTCACACAAAACTAGAGGTGTCGGTAGGGCATTAAACTTGGATCTCAAAGTTCTAAGTCCACCGCCTTAACCACTTGGCCATGCAGGACCCCTTATTGCTTTTCTAATCCTATATTGTGGGTACTCATTAGAATCGAGACGATTCTAATGTGTACCAATAATATAGTTCCAACTATATAGCTTTTGTTAGATAGTTTATATAATATTCTGATTGTAAAAGACCAATAAATAACCCTTTATCTATTTATTCTATCATGGGGTCAGTACTATGTAAGATACGATAGTTTATCACATAGTACTGACCCTAGAATAGATGCAGACCCCTAATGAGGGTTCAGTTTAAGGCTATAGTAAGTGCTTCATAAATAAACATGAAGCACTTACTATAGTATTGCACTGATCCCTTGCTATGATCTAGATAACTGTGTTCATTATATGTTCATTGGTAATGGATTGATCTAAAAACAGGTGTCACTGTTCAAGAGAAAAAAGTCTTAAGAATCTCATGGCTATGAACATGGAATGTCTTTCATCAGTTTACCCTACCAGCATCTGAAAAAAGAAAGACAAACTCATTACAATCGAAACATTAAAGCTGCTTGTTCACAGACATGGGGAAAATTGGATATTAAAAGTTTGTTTCTTTAAATTTTAATAGCAGCTATACTGTTGTGTGCAACTTACTGGAAAAAAGCCATTCGAAGAACAATTAGGTCATAAGTGAACATTTAGAACCTGAAGACAATGAATAATTCAGATCCAAAAGCGTTGAAACGGTTTTGAAATCCTTGGCATACTTTCTGTTGTTACTTAGAAATATTGGCACATTCTGAATCAATTTTGCGTTCAATAGCCATCTTTCATTAAATATGAAACCATAATACAAAAACTGTATTGTTTTAAAGGACATTTTATTTTGACATGAAAATTGTCATTTGTCTGAACAAGCACTATGAAAGACTAATTTTACAAAAGAAAAGAAGGCCATAAAGTTTTGACTTCCAAATTTCCTCGCATCTGTGAATAAGCACATTTATTTGATGGCCTGTCAAACCTAAAATGGCTAATGATGATAATCATCGTGATAACAATTACAATGGTTATGAAGATAAATGTAATGAAGATAATAATGATGAAGATAATTATGATGATGATAAAAATGATGAAGATGATAATAATGATGATGAAGATGATGACGATGATAATAATGATGATGAAGATGATAAGAATGATGATGAAAATGATGATATTGATGATGATACTATTTATGATAATAATTATGATGATAATGAAGATGATAAAATGATGATAATAAAAATGATGATGACGATACTAGTGATAATAGAAATGATGAGGATGATAATAATGATGATAAAGATGATGATGATTATAATGATGATGATGATTATAATGATACTAATGCAGATGATAATGATGATAATGCTGATGATAATGCCACATATCATCAGATGGCCCGTCAACACCAAAACTGATGATGTTGATAATAATGTTAATGCTGCTGATGATGATGATAATGCTAACAATGCCACTCACCATCCTGTAATAATCTTGTCCTATCTCCGTGGTCCACGCCCCGATCCTCAAGATCGACGTTTCTCCTTTGCTTCCATTTCCGCACATACGGCATGATGATTAAATCATTGTAAAGCGCCATACCAATCACCAAAATGATAAAACCGATAATCTGAAAACGATTTACAACCATGCTTCACATATTGGTTGGAGCTAGATTTTCAAATGCTGATATGTTACAACTTTCTGCCTACTGATGTGTAATGATTGAAAGATTGTACAAAAAATATGAAGCAATTGTTAAATGATGAAATCATACATTTTCTCCTTTTCTTTTCTGTAGATATGTTACAGCTTTCCTGGACCCACCGGTACTAGGCTAGGGCTCTGAAGCGACTTGCCAAAGGGCACTTCCACGAAACCAAGTGTCGTTGGGGCTCGAACAAGGGATCCTAGAGTTCTAAGACTGTCTCTTTAACCCTTATAGTGCTGAATCCGACTTCATGCTTATGCAAAAAGGTTACATCCAGGCCAGCCGCCAAGTAAATTGGCGGCTGGCCTGTTATCTAGCCTGTTTGCAATTATGAATACCTTTCCTCAACAAAATTAAGCAGATATCTAAGGTTTTGAATAACAGAAGACAAAAAAGAAATATTTTTAGAAAATTACCCAGCATTCTAAGATCCATCAGTACAAGGCTAGCGCTCTGAAGTGACTTGTAAAAGGACAATCACAAGAAACCAGGCGTGGGTTTCTTGAAATTGTCCTTTTGAAAGAACCTGAGCTGCTTGTACCTTGACCCCAAAGTTTTGCGACCACATCCTAAACCACTGAGCCAAACATGACAAAAAAGATGCAATGCCCAGTTAAGGGTTTTCCCTTGACCCTCTTATTAGTCCTAAATTGAGGGTCATTTACTATTTGAGTTGGGGGTCATAGAAAACCTCGCCTTCTCGTAGATACTGGAATTTCTTTTACAGACAGACCACGTTTGTGTATAGGATGGGTGAAAACATTGAAGATTATTCCTGATCTTCAGGAGTTTAATGTTTATCCCTATGTAATTATATACCAAGATTGCCTTTTCAGGTTTAAGAACTAGATTTTTCAGGATTTTGAAATTCATCCATGGTAAAGATAAAAAGGAAATAGCCATGCCTACCTGAAGATACTGGAATTTCTGCCATGATACAGCTAGTGAAAACACCCAAATAATCAACGTTCTCACGCTGTCTAAAACCATTCTAGTAGTCGCACTTAACTCTTTAGTAACACTGATGCCGGAAAAGTTGAAGAATGCAATGCTGACAATATTACCTGAAATAATTAAATTGGAATTAATAAGAAATTAACATGAAAAAATAATTGTACAGATTGGTTGGGGGAAATAGTTGGAAAAGGCATTACTTATAAAATCATCAGGAAGTCAAACTTGCTGTATATTCTTCTTTTAGTTGTAATTTCTTAAGGTTTTGTTTATTATAGGGTCATTCCTAGTGAAAGGGCCCGCCAGTTTGGCTTATGAGAGACACTTTTCACTGATAAAGTACCTCCCAACTTCAATCAATATGCCTGGCGCCAAGCAGATATAAGTCGGAAACCATTAATTTAACTAGCTCGCAGCTCACAAACCTGACATTTGGGAACAAGTCCTGTGAGAATTATTCTCCGGACGCAGCCTCCCGTTTGGCCTTGAACCTTCAATCTCCCCGTCCTGAGGCAGACACCTTTACCACTAGGTGTTGGATATTACAACAATATACAGCAATAATTATCAAGCAAAACATTCCTCTTCTCCGATCTTTTAAACACCAATCAACTTTTCTGTTCAAAACATCATCGGCATTGTAATTGAATTTATTGAACTCACCAACAATGGCTAGAATGATGGTCTTGTTATTTGACATCTGGACGAAGGCGTCGTGTACATTTTCGAGTTTGTGACCTGCGGCATTACTGAAGTTTCCGACATCCAAGTAACCAAATGGTATCAATAAAAGACCGAGGATTGTAGCACCGAAAAATCCTGAAACAAACCCATCAACATTGATTTTGTATCATTAACATCATTGTTTCAAAAATTGCAAACAATGACAGTTTTTCATTCTTATTAACTACTTACAAGAAAAAGTAATTCTTCATCATTCAGCTGTCAGAAAATAGTGAATAAATGATAGTTTACATATTAATCAATTCCTCATTTTCATGTTTCTTTTTTTTTATAAAATTGTTGTGTATAATCTATAAGTATTTAACTCAAAAACAATGTTTTGCACACTTATACAAAAATCCAAGAATTTCATAGGAACTTTTTTCTCTTTTTTGAAAGTAACTGATTAAGGTGTTGGCCCGGTGTTGAATCACTTCCGGGTTGTTGTAGCCTAGAAAGTAGTTCTTTGAAATATTGAAAGTCCCACTTCCAAGGTGTTTTCACAGGAAAGTGTTACATTTAGAGTATATATATTGGTACTGTGTGATTGCTTTGTCTTCTCCTGATGTTTTAAAAGTGTTTTGTTTGTATTTTACAGGACTACTTCTCCATGCGGTGAGAACCAAAGATGTCTGTTATCAGTCTGGGCGTGACCTCTTCTATTTGAATTGACACGCCCCCTCTCTGGAAATCAGCCGATAGCAAAAAAACGGATCGGTCATGATGCACATTTAACCCCCCAAATGGATTGTGTTAAGATAGTTTAAAGGTGACATGGTCACGAGAAAGTACGGTATGGGAGCAGTTTGTCTCTGTGACTGCTCAAACGGTTGCTATTTAACATGGTGGAGATGGGTGGAAATTAGACCAGGCCGACCCCTATATGAAGAAATTGTGAAGTGTCATAGATTCTTTATTATTGAGTTTAATTCAACGAAATGTGTGATTCTAGTAGCAGTGAACACAGGAATCAATTGGATAATAGTATTTCTCAAAGGTTTGTAGATTTTTTTTGAATTATTAAGCATTTTGTAATTTTGAGAGGGAAAAACCCAGAAAAGTCTGGCTAGAGTAGCCTCCCCTGCCTTACTCCATCTGTTTTGTGTCGACTGCAACTTTGCAAGGTCAAACAGATGATAACAGCTTAGAACTTCCATTTCCAATGATATTTGAAATGGATAAAGGCAGATTTGTGACTTTTTATACGAAATCAAAGTACTGAAAGTACCGATATATACTATTTGACATTTGATTTGAATAATTGTTGACTGGTGTGGGTAGCCTCAAGACTAGAAAGAATCATCAGTTCTGTCACACAAGCTCCATGTTTAACAAGTTTTCTCCTTAACTGTTTAGAATGAGGTCAAGAAGAAAGCTAAAAACAACATATTTTCTTTTTCCACAATGTTTTGTCATGAAAATTTGTTGGTGACATTTCATTTCAAGCTGTCTCGCTTGTTATTAACAAGGGATAGACTACTTTGAGTGCGATACTTATCAGATGTGTTTATGGGCTAAAAACCTTTTTCTTAAACCTGAAGACGCAATATCTGCCTCTGGGGGATATCGTCTGGTCCGAAATGACATTTCTCACCCATACCTGATCACCGAATGCAATTATTTGCTCGATCGGTATGAAATTACATGTGAGCATGAATACTCAATTTTCGCTTTACTTTCTGCCTCCGGATGTTTTATCGTTTCAGTTGTTTATTGGTTTATACTCTACATAATTTCTATTTAATTGAATGTGTTTGCTTAGATTTGCATTTTCAATCTGTCCAACAGTCCAATTTATGTCAAATTTATACAAAAAGATGTCATGCTTGTTTTTCGCCTTGCACGCCTCATTTTCCTCCCTATTTCGCGGAATGTTCTTCTACTAAAACCGGCAAAATTTGCATGGTCCTCTTGGATATGGGTGTAAATGGAATTATGTGGCATTGATCATTTCATGTTTTGCGGTTTGGCCATTTTTCTTCAATATTTCAAAGACACAATAGCAGCTAGGCCTGCTGGTTCCCGGCCTTAACTACGGTAACCATGCTTCTCCTTATGTGTATATTGGCTGGTTCTCATTGGATCTAGGCTGTTTCAACTCTTTTTTAGGGGCCTTGTTCATGGATAAATTGCCTTAAGATGACATTAGGAGTGTTTACACATTAGAAAATGTCTCTAATTGGTACATATATCTATTCTGAGGTATGCTTTTGAGGGAAAATGTAGATTATTTTACCTAAAAACAGTGGATTTTTGCTTAGAAGTGTACAAATGTGACACATAGACTAATGGTGTAGGAAATATGTTTGCATATATTGAAAGTGAAATTGCTGTAGCATAAAACACTGTTTAATTCATTGTAATATGTTTGATACTTTAAATGGAATGTACACTTAAAGAAATTGCTTAAATGCCCCAAAACGCCCATTTCTGTGCGCTTTATGCTACCGACCGAGCGACATTTTTGAAAGCCCTATGTGGTAGGTTGTTCGGCTTGTGGTATTAAATTTTTGTGTTTTATCTATCGCAAGACCTATATTTCCAAGAAAAAAAGCGAAAATATCAGCTTAATAAAAAAATTCTCCTCATTTAGGTGTTGGCCCGGTGTTGAATCACTTCCGGGTCGTTGTAGCCTAGAAAGTAGTTCTTTGAAATATTGAAAGTCCCACTTCCAAGGTGTTTTCACAGGAGAGTGTTACATTTAGAGTATATATATTGGTACTGTGTGATTGCTTTGTCTTCTCCTGATGTTTTAAAAGTGTTTTGTTTGTATTTTACAGGACTACTTCTCCATGCGGTGAGAACCAAAGATGTCTGTTATCAGTCTGGGCGTGACCTCTTCTATTTGAATTGACACGCCCCCTCTCTGGAAATCAGCCGATAGCAAAAAAACGGATCGGTCATGATGCACATTTAACCCCCCAAATGGATTGTGTTAAGATAGTTTAAAGGTGACATGGTCACGAGAAAGTACGGTATGGGAGCAGTTTGTCTCTGTGACTGCTCAAACGGTTGCTATTTAACATGGTGGAGATGGGTGGAAATTAGACCAGGCCGACCCCTTAATGTATCAAGAAGAGCTTATTTCTACTTTTGAATAATTCAAAAAATAGTATATAATATTCTGTAACCTATTCCCAAAAATGGAAATTTGTGACAGTCTTCTTTCAAAGCAACAGCAGACGATAACAGGAACATGAAAAAACCGTATTGTTTCATAGTCTAAATCAGGAACCATTGTGACAAAAGGATAACTTGCTTATTACGAGCAATCAATCCTTTTGTTATAGACGTTTCTAACAAACTATACAGCATATGCTGTATATCCAAGTAGGGGGTTAAAAGTAATTTCTTGCATGAAACACCTCTAACCCTTTACCAAACGCCAAATTTTCCATAGTCCCAAGTTGAAAGAGTTTGCAGACGACATTACAAAATGTAATGAAATTGAAAAATAATCCTCTGATAGGGCAGAAAACATTGTGGGAAAAGGAATGTTTTCCAGAGTCGTCTGCAACAAACTGGTCAAATGTCTTTATTGTTAGGTAATGGCTTAAGAAACTTCAAAGCCTTTTCAACCTGGCTCTAGATTAAATACTTAATCTGACACCTTATTAAAATATTGAGGCAAAAAGAAATCGGTCTCATCATTTTCTTACCTTCCCATCCCACAGCCGCTAGTGCAGGGACGTTAAATCGTCCGATAAACCTCTCCTCGTAGACCATCTGTACAGATACGATCACCTGAGCCATGATGATTAGTAAATCACCTGGAATTCATTAAATCATATAGTCATGATATAGATATGAGAGGTAAAAGGGTTTAGCAAAGACACATGAATGCCATCTTTAGTAACTATTTTTGTAAAAACTGAGTACTTCACTTGCAAATTATGAAGATTTGTTTATTTGTTTGTTTGGGTATTGAGTGTTCCAGATAAAAGGGCTTATTTCAGTCCCTCTTCCACAAAAACTATTAAACACCGTATCAACATTTTTTCAGTTATGTAATGCTTTCCTGAATCCATCCGTACTAGGCTAGGGCTCTGAAGTAACTTTGTCAAGGTCACACCAAAGATTCCAGAGGTGTTGCGGGGTTTAAACTTGGGACCCCCGAGTGCTTATTCTGCCATCTTAACCACTGGGCCACGCAGGACACTCATTATAATCATCTTATCAAGAATTACTAAGGATAAATGTACCTGCAATAATCCCATTGATGTTGCTGTTGGCACTTGAAGCTGAATTAAAGGCGATGTCTGACAACCCGACAAGGAGTAATCCAACAAGAATGGTAAACATCCCTGACCACATGTGTTTCTTTATCACGCGTCCCAGGAACGCGACGGACAGTAATGCAGTAAAGATGATCACAGCACCTAGAATGAAGGAAGGAAGGAATGTATGTATGTATGAATGAACGAATGGTGTTTTAAGGTGCATCTGGCTCCTAGAAAAATGGTTGGATGAACAAAAGATATATTCTAAAGACAAATACTTTACCCTTTATCGAACGCCAAAGTTTCCAACTGTCCCAAATTGAAAGAGTTTGCAGACGACATTTCAAAATGTGATGAAATTGGAAAATAATCTTCTGATAGGCCAGAAAACATTGTTGGAAAAGGAGAAATTGCTCGTATCAAACAATTTCTCCTTTTCCCACAATGTTTTCAAGAGTCTTCTGCAATGAAATGGTTAAATGTCTTTATTGTTCGGTAATGGGTTAAATGGTGCATCTAAACAATTGAAAGCAATAGCAGTAGCTGGTTGAAATAATAAAAGGACAATAATTATTTAAAGAATGAGTTACTAAAAAAATGACTATAAGAAGAAATATGAATTACTCAATCAACTCCAGCACCTGGTTTAACCCATTACCAAACAATAACAACATTTGACCACTTTGTTGCAGACAACTCTGGAAAACATTGTGGGAAAAAGGAGAAATTGCTCATAACGAGCAATTTTTCCTTTTCCCACAATGTTTTCGGCCCTATCAAAAAATTATATTTCAATTTCATTACATTTTGAAATGTCGTCAGCAAACCCTTTCAATTTTAGATAGTCAAACATTTGATGTTTGGTAAAGGCTTAAAGAATAAATGAACAAGGATACAAAAAGAACATAATCTTTTCGAAAGTGTGTTTAAAAAAACAAATAATTTAAAACGATAGCAGCACCTGGTTAAAAGAATGGACAAACAATAAACCTTAATGAACACATTAATGAACAATCAGCATAAATAAATGAATAATAAACATTAATTAGTAACGATTGGACTGTGTGGACTTTGAAAAGCAACTTTAAATTGCTTTGGTGTGATTTTCCTAAACCAGTATTGACCAAATGTCTTTTAAAACAGCTGACCTCTTTCCCACATGAACACAACCATAACTAATCTTTGGTGAGAAATAAATAACTTATTTAACGTCAGAAATATATTAGCAAAGTTGGGTCTCAATCTTAGCACCCCTTTATTTTAACCCTTATAGAGCTGGAACCAACTTCATGCATATGTAAACAAGTTGGGTCCAGGCCAGCAGCCAAGTAAATTGGCAGCTGGCCTGTGATCTAACATGTATGCTACTTTAGGTATCTTTCCTCATCAAATTTAGCAGAAATTTAAGGTTTTGGAAAGTAGACAACATCAAAATCTATTTTCAGAAAATTACCCAGCATTCTAAGGATTAAGTCAGACTCACTACCAACTGAGCTTATACACTTATACACCTTCACTTTTACATTTCTCAATGAAAACCATATAATTTTCCCAAACATCTCTTGTAGGACCATTTTTATGCTTTAGAAATTCAACATCAATGCTTCCAAGAATCAACTGAAAATTTGAAAATGGCCCTTTCAAATAAAAGAGAACATATATAGCCTTTTTTCAAATGCTACCAGCTTTAATGGGCAAAAGTGGTGAAGCTGTACAGTGTCAGTCTCTGATACCAATGGTTCCAGGTTTAATCCAGGTTTAGCAGCAAGGTGAAAATAGTTGAAATAACACTATAAATCAGCACAAGTACTGGTTGTATTTCCAGAAAGCCTTCATCCAGAAAAATAAATAAGCTTCAGTCACTGTCAATGTAAAATAAATAGTTTAAGCCTTATAGTGCTGGAACCGACTTCATGCCTATGCCATCAGGTTAGATCCAGGCCAGCCGCCAAGCCAAGTAACTTGGCAGCTGGCCTGTGATCCAGCTTGTTTGGTACCCTCAGTATCTTTAAGCAGATATTTAAGGTTTTGAAAAGTAGATGCCACAAAAATCAATATCAGGAAATTTACCCAGCATTCTAAGGGTTAATCATATATCAGCACTACAAAATTCACCCCTTACCTCTCAACATCTGGAAACTTGATGCATATGTCAAATTCAGACCAATGTACATGATGGAAGTGCCACACATATCGCAGAGGGCTGCCGGCAGGAAAATTAACGGGTTGAAACTTCGGGGCGGATCCTCACCCTCCGCCGGCTCAAGGCGTTGCCGACAGCAAAGCTTCATGAGATAAAACACTACCAGACAAGAGAACTCCCCAATAAACATACCAACAGCCTGAAAAAATAACAGAAGTAAGTTATGAAAGTGTAGAGAAATTTCTTTCATACGGTAAAACGCTACCAGACACGAAGACTACCCAATAAACATGCCAACAGCCTGAAAAATGAACAGTAATGAAGTATGAGAGTGTAGAGAAGTTTCTTTCATATGGTAAAACACTACTAAACACAAAAACTCCCAAATGAACATGCCAACAGCCTGAAAATGATAAGTAATGAAAATGATTGGTAAACGTATTATATCATTCTTTTTTTTTGGAGCTAACAATTTAGATAAATGATATAAAATAGTGAGGTACATACAAAGAGCTGTAAAAGATGCTCTAACAAATAGATCTTATTTTGTGTCTCAAGATAAAACTGTGTATTCCCTAAAGATATAGGACTTACAGGTTAAATCAAAATATTTAGTACATATCAATGGACGATTTTAGAAGGACTTACTAAACTCTTGCATTGAGTCCTCAAAATACTAATGAGCAAATTCATTTTCAATTTCCCTCAAGCAGAAATCTTCAAAACAATTGAAGACAAACTTATGACAAAATTGGATTGAACAAACTTTGCTTATGAACAAAGTTCATGAACAAGTGGTCCTTTTGAAGGTTTTTTCCTGCTTTCCCAATTTGGATACATAGTAAAACTGCATAACAAACGGTTAAAGGTTGTAGACGTTACCTGTAAAAAAGGGTGGTCAAACTTTCTCAAGTTCCCATCACTTCCTATAGCAGTTTGCTGGTCAGCCCACCTATAAGTATGAAGATAAGCAGGTATATTTTCAATTAAGCCCATTTCATTGTTTTTCTCTAGATCTGTCTTATCCACCGCCTGTGCTCTTAACCCATTACCAAACAATAACGGCATTTGACCAGTTTGTTGCAGGAAACTCTTGGAAACATTGTGGCAAAGGGAAAATTGCAATTTCTCATCTTCCCATGTTTTCTGCACTATCAGAAATTACTTTTCAATCTCATCACATTTTGAAATGTCGTCTGCAAACTCTCTCAATTCTGGACAGTCGAAGATTTGGCATTTGGTAAAGGGTTAAATTATACTTAAAAGTATAACTTACAACGCTCCCCTACGGGAATAGATAATTAATCAGAGCTATAAGCGGACCGCTGTAATTCTTGCTTAATCTCAAAACTATTGCTCAATTTTGCATATAAGTACGTGCATAGAAGAAAAGTGGTGATCTAGAAATGAAATTGTACTCAACTTTTGCTCAAGTCTAAGTTTATGCAATGATTTTGAGTAATCTAAACGCTTCAAAGAACTTCAAAAACACAACTCTTCTACCTTACTTAGCTCAGCTCAAAAATCATACTTTGAGTGAGTGTTTAAGTTAAAGTAAGAAGTAGTAATTTTTAGGGAACACTGGTTCAGATGATTTGTAGAATTTAGAAAAGGAAAAATGAAGTTGGCAATGAATGTCATGAATCTTGTCTAGTGCCCTCGTGTATGCTTATTATCCTTTTTAAAAGTTATGATATTTCATTCTTTTTCTTGTATTTCGATTGCCTCTAACATTTATGATTATGAGAGGTCATCTCTATACAGATTATTGAATGTTGTCTGTCATACACAACTTGAGCTAATTCTTATATGCAGTTAAGCTTTGAGTATTCCACCATCATTTACAAAGTGACGATTACAAAATACCTTCAATACTGCTGAGACTAGATACTGCTGAGCTTATATATAATATGTAAAAACCCATTGAAAAAAAAAATGAAATAGAGGGTGATAAAATTGATGTGTCCAGATACTCACTTTGTAGATAAGGTGTTTATTGATCCTGTAATTACCATGGCAAGTGCCAGAATTATTTGGTATTTCGTCCATGCCATGATCTAATGTGTATATCTGCAGATTGTCAGTCTGAAATGAGAATAATGTTTGCCTCATGAAGTAAAGGGTGACTCAAACCATGTATTCTTTTGTTAATGTTTTATTTGATCCTGAAGCAGACAGCTTTTAAAGACCTGAAGAAGGTGGCTAAAGCCCAGAAAGAGATTCTTAAAGACCAGAAAGAGACTGCTAAAGACACAAGGTAGACTATGATATGCCAGAAGTTTAGTCAAAATAATTTGACATGAAGATTGCCTTTTATTTTCCCATGGGACAATCTAATGTCAAAGTCATAATTTCAGAAGACTAAATTAGTGGTCGATTTTAGTGGATTCAGACTTTCTGTTATATTTTAAGCGAAACTTGTCATTCAAAGTCAATTGGTCAGACAGTAATGTAAAATTTAGTTACGTAGCACCAAATAATGGCATTATATGCCGTTTGATGCCGTTAGACAATATAAAACCCCTAAATTGGGAAATGGTTTGGTTCTCATCCACCAACTTGTGTAGACACATTGTTTACAATGTGGTAAATTGTGTATGCATGTAATTATGGAGTAAAGGGCTAGGTGCTCTCCTGTTACCCCAAAACGACTGTTAAGCAGTTAGAAATTATTTCTTTGAACTACTTGGTAAATTTTACATAAAAGATAGTTTGAGCATGATAAAAGATAAATTTAAGATGTTTAGATCATCGACTAATTAGTACTCAATATGATGCTCTAGTCACCTGATTGACGATGTACAGCGTTCAAGACAGTGTAATCGTCGCTGGCTCGATCACCGTTTCTGTTAATAGATTTATCGGGAAGCGAGGCAAGCAGAAAATGGTCACCTAGTGATAATTAATCCGTTCTTACAAAGTAAATATGCGCAATACAGACATATTACGTGTATGGATTGATTAAAAAAGGATGAATTTACATTTTTAAGTAATGATCATTTGATACTTTACTTGTAAAAATGGAAATATCTATGGTCAGAAGTTGCGACCAGATTTTTCGCCACATCTGTCCGCCATTAAATGAATCATTCGAAGGTGTGAAATGACGAAGGAGATATTGCTTGATGGAAATTCTCAATATTACCCTATCGTGTCAAATCAGTTTGATCAGCCATAAGTAAGGAAGGATGTTCAGCGTTTACAAAATCCTCAAAATTTTGGTAACCCCAAAATTTGCAAATAATTCCCAATCAATAAAACTATAACACTATTGATCTACCTTGATATATTATATAAAAAAAGTACTCCTACCTGAAAACAGATATATATCTTAACAACAAAAAGAAAGACCATCTTACCTAAAAATGATGGTTTTATTTCTAATTAGATGTCTTTGATGGCTGTCAGTTTTGGTTTTCAAAGATGTGATGATAGCAACACCCGTGAGTAAAGTTCAATGAGCGTCTATGTGACTCAGACTTTTAAAGATCGAAAAAGGGTAAAATTATCAAGGGAATGTTTAATCCATTATCGTATTTAAAGCACAGATTAACGAGAGAGTCCAATTAAACGAATGGTAAGATATACTTAGAGTCACGGTTATTGAGTCACTTAACTTTGAATAGGAAATTATCTTTTATTATTTATTTACTTCCTCTTAAACTACTTTAAACAAGTCACATGAGAGCGTCTAAGCAGAGGCACATGACTATCACGTGATACATGGAAATCGATAGTCATCATAGCCGTGTTATTTTTATATCATTGCTATTTTTATATTATTTGTTTGTCACCTATTCGAACAGCTGGCTCGTTGGTCTAGGGGTATGATTTTCGCTTAGGGTGCGAGAGGTCCCGGGTTCAAATCCCGGACGAGCCCTACTTTTGTTTATGCTTAATTTTTTCTAATACTTTGTTCTTTTGAAACGCTTTAATCTTTTAGGAAAATCGAATATTGATTCTATTGTTATTTAAAATCACTCTATTTCAAAGAAATCCCTTTTGTCTAGAACACATTTTAGTTATGATAAATTGAACCGTTTATAAATATATCACACTATCACACCAGAGACATAGTTATCTATGTCTCTGATCACACCTACCTTTACTTTCTTCTCTCCTCTTTTTCTAAATGTCCCTATTGATTCTAACCTATCTCGGATGATCCGAGCTGAAACTTTGTTACAGATGTAGAATGATATACCTATGTCTGGATCATTCGGACTACAATTAACCTACATTTAACCCATATATAGCCTTGTGCGGAGTATTCGCACGGAGTAGGACCCAGGCTTGTATTAAGATAGCCTCAGACTAAATAGCCTTCACACACCAATGGTCGCTTAAACCAATATTAGGTGTAGGTCTATTAACACAGCCTAATAAACGGTTGTTAGATCGTTGGTGTGTATTTCTTAATTATCATAATGAATAATGCAAAGTCAGCTGTCCAAAAGAAAATCAAATGTTGAGCGAAAATGTGGTCAAGCTCTTTTGTCCTTAGGCCCCCTTCTAGCCAGTGAACTAATTGTTGTCTTTGTGTAACTCATGGTGATAAATTTGGTAATCAAAATTGTTCGAATTAAATGTAATTTGCCGAGTTTTTATTTGCTCCATCAAAACCTCAAGAACGTGTATCCCCGACTTATTTTTTCAGTTGAGGTTGGCCTTAGACGAATTCTCAATCATTGCTTTCGTGTCATAGAAAAATATAAATGTACTTCGCAGCATTTATTGACAGTACGATTATACACATGAAGAAGTATAAACACTTTCGTATGGCATGGTTAGAAATGATCAACTGTATTGGCCTATATGCTTTTCGAGAGACATAGTGTCTACATGTGTATATGTCTCTGGCTATTCCTACCAGAGACATGTTATCTATGTCTCTGTTCCTACAAAAAGACAACAGCAAGGTGAAAACATACAGGAGCGTCGCTAAGCCACTTAGTAAGATTACGCGCAGCTTTTGGGTCTGGGAACATCCTCTTCGGGAAGATCTTTCTTCTTATGTCCCATCTGGTGCAATCTAAACGCATTTCGCACATAGAAATATACATAAAACTGGATACTTTCATTGTAGACCTTAGATTTTATTTGCTACGGACAGATGTATACGTAGGTGCGTGCTGTTCTGCGTACAGGTAGCCATGTACCTGGCATAGACCCGCTTTGTGATATTGAATAGAAAACAATGTAATCAGTAGGCTAAGTATCCTCCTTTTAAGGAAGTTATTGTCTTGTCGCAATGGTGTATATTGTCTCATGCAGCAGATGCGAAACACCGAGGTAGTAAATGATGGCTAATGGCTTATCAGTTATACATTGATTCTTAAATATTCTTAAAGATGGATGGATATTTATTAACTTCACGTTTACAAGCTTCTCTTTGCAACATATAACATGAGCTAATGTCCCTTGATGATGACATATAAGTCAATCTTATTTTAAGCGTCCATAGCAAACAAGATATAGAAGGCAACTTAAGACTTAACTGTGAGATATATACGAAGGCCAGCTTTCAGAAAGGAGCTTTCTGAATGAACTTGCGTCCCGTATATAAAGAAAGCCTCAAACTAATTGTCTTTTAGATATTCTTTTTAAATTTTATTTGATTAGGGCATATACAGTCAGTCTTGTTTTAACCCTTTGCTAAACGCCAATTTTCGACTGTCCCAAATTGAGAATGTTTGCAGACGACATTTCAAAAATGTGATGAAATTGGTAAAATAATCTTCAGATAGGGCAGAAAACATTGTGGGAAAAGGAAAATGCTCGCTACGAGAATGTTTTCCACAGTCGCCTGCAACAACGTGGTTAAATGTCGTTATTATTTGGGTTAACTGTGGGCTATATATGGAAGTCAATCGGTCTGAATGAACTTGCGTCCCGTATATAAAGATAGCCTCAAACTAAAATTCTTTTAAATATACTTTTTAAAGGGTGGTCGCTTAGAATGCGTATGACCAGAGAGATAGATAACAACAAGGTATTTTACAAACATGTTTCAATACTTCAAGTAAGATTAGTCTATACAAAACAATCACAGAGACATTTCTATATCAACATCTTAAATTGATATCCAAGAAAAAAGATAAATGAATAAGAAGATTAAAACTAGATAAAAGAAATGGTAAATAAAGTATCTTGGACAAAAGTGGTCAATCCGCTTCAATCTCTAATTACATTAAAATACGATATTGACGTTGTCACGTATTTGGTGGGCGGAATATAATAACTCAATACAAGTGTATATATTCTATGTTTATTGTTTTGCATCTACTCTCAGACTCCTCTACAAGTATACAGGTATGGTACTATAAAGAGCTATGAAATGTATATATCAACCTATAAGACAATAGTGTTAATACTCTGTGGACATGTATAGTAGAATACATCACATCCTTCCCTTCAAATTAAAAATCAAAATTAAAATTTAATTAAATGTTTAAATCTGAATGAAATTCCTATACACAAAAATAATGAATGAAATTCTAATCTGACACTCAGGAATTGATAGTAATGTCCAGCAGGATTCTCACGGAGTGTAAACATCTGGATAGCGTCTCTCTAGTGTTTATGAGCTCGTTAACCTTAGGTCGTTGGTTTAATGTCTCTAGGTTACAGATTAAATTGCTAGTGACTCTTTATCTGACAGAATACTATAAAACAATGGAGTTATCATGAAGTCCTAATGTTTCTAATCAGACATCTGCTCACATTGAAATGAAACAGTGATACTTTGGAATTTTAGACAATTAATCAGAAATTTGGTTGATTACCGTACACTACAACTTAGTAAACAGCACAGTTTAAATCCAGCATAGTGAATATGAATAACTGATTTTCTTAACACTTTTCTTTAAACTGAATACTTGTATTGTACTGATTATAAAATCCAATCATACACAATCACACTGATTAAATGAATACATTGATTATATGGTTATTATTATGAACCATTCACTTCACAAATTCACCAAACCTTTCTGGTGGTTTCACCAATCTTCCCGATCTTGAACGGTATTCACCCTTATCTGTTGGTAGTTGGTTGTTGGATAGTTGGTTGTCTATTTGATTTCTGGATTGATTCGATTCAATTATCGGTTGATCATCCATCAATGATTTGTCCACGCTGATCTTAGTTGGTTTCAGATGATGTCTGTTTCTCCTATATTGAGCACCAGAGTTTGACTCAATATTGTATGAACGCGGAGTATCATGTTTGGATAAAACTTGTCCAGGAGCCCATTTATTCTCATGACGGAAAACTATCTTATCTCCAGGATTGAAAGATTTGAGTTCTGAGCCTGCATGTTTATCATGATAGATCTTCTGTTTTAGTTTTCTTTGTTTTACTCTTTTCATGATGTTTGAAGATTGTCCCTTTACCTTTAATTGATTCGATGTACAAGGTATGTCTGTCATAAGTTTTCTGCCTAAAAACAATTGTGACGGTGACATATTAATACCTTCGATTTGTGCATTCTTGTAATCCATAAGAGCTTTGTATGGATCCTTTGCTTTTTTCATCATCCTTTTCACAGTTTGCACTGTTCTCTCCACCTGTCCGTTTGAACGAGGATAATGCGGACTTGTAGTCACGTGTACAAAATTGTAATCTTGTACGAATCTTTTGAAATGTTCACTCGCAAAATTTGTACCATTGTCAGTTATCAGTTTCTGTGGAATTCCGTATCTCGCAAATTGTCCTTTCAGAAAACCGATTGTTGTACTTGATTTCAAATTGTTCATGTGCGATATTTCTGGCCATTTTGAGTAATGATCCACTGTCAGTAAGTAATAGTGACCATTCAATTCAAAAACATCACTTGAAATGATCGACCATGGTCTGTCTGGCATCTCAGTCTCCATCAGCGGTTCACGCGGATTTGCACGCGAGTATTTTGCACAAATTTCACATTTTGCAATTAATGTCTCAATGTCCTTGGACATACTCGGCCAAAATACAACATCTCTTGCTAAACTCTTGCATTTCACTATACCTAGATGAGATCTGTGAATGATATTTAGCATGTATGTACGCATCGATTCCGGAATAACTATTTTGTGACTTTTAAACAAAATTCCGTCAATACACGAAAGTTCATCCCTCACATTCCAGTACTGCCTAACTTTCTGTGAACAGTCTGACATTTTGTCTGGCCAACCTACTTCAATAATCGTCCTTAATTCTTGAAGCGTTGTGTCATCTTTCGTGCAATTTTGCAATTCTTTATACCTGTATGGTGTAATAGGAAGATACTGAACTAAATTGATTTCGTTGACAGCTATGTCGGGAACCAATTCTTCCTTTGACTCTTTCAAAAATGATCTACTCAATGTGTCAGCAACAACAAGTGTTTTCCCTGGCTTGTAGGTAACATCTAGATCATATGACTGCAGTGAAAGAAGTAATCTTTGTAACCTCGGCGGTGCTTGGTGTATTGGTTTTCTCCAAATGCTTTGAAGTGGCCTATGATCACTTTCAACAATTACTCTTCGTCCGAAGATATATTGATGAAATTTCTTCACACCAAACGCAATTGCTAACCCTTCTTTCTCTATCTGCGAATAATTCTGTTGACTCTGTGTTAATGCTCTTGAGGAAAAAGCAATGTATCTACCTTCCTGTTTCAACGCACATCCGAGTCCCTTGCTTGACGCATCGACTGTTAATGTCAATTCTTTTTTCGGATCGTAGTAGCTTAACACAGGTGCATTCGTAACTAGTGTTTTGAGTTGTTGGAAACTCTTCTCCTGTTCATGATCCCAGTGCCATGAAACTTGTTTCTCTAATAATATTCTTAACGGAGCACTTACTTCCGATAAGTTGTCCAGAAATTTTCCAAGGTATTGTATGAATCCTAGAAAACTTTGCAATTCCTTGACGCTTGTTGGTCTGGGCATCTCCATTACAGCTCTGATCTTCTCTTTGTCAGGCTTAACCCCAGATCCGGTCAAGACGTGTCCAACGTACGAAACTTCGTCTTGTCTGAATTCGCACTTTTCTGGTTTTAACTTGAGGTTGTTGTCTTGCATAACATCCAGTACACGTTTGAGCCTTACATCATGTTCCTTCATGGTTCTTCCCCACACAATTATGTCATCTATAATTGCGTCACATCCTTCGATATTGGCTATCAGTTCTGAGATTTTTCTTTGGTAGATTTCGCTTGCGGAGATAATTCCAAAAGGAAGCCTTTTGAATGAATACCGTCCATACGGAGTATTGAAAGTACATAATTTTGAACTTTCGTCATCTAATTGAATTTGCCAGAATGAAGATGTGCAGTCGAGTTTTGAGAAAACTGACGCTTCGGGAATCTGCTCAATAACGTCTTCTACTGTCTTCAATGGATGGTGTTCTCTAAGAACAGCTTTATTCAGATCTCTCGGGTCTATACAAATTCTTACTTGTCCATTTGCCTTTACGACAGCTACCATAGAATTGACCCACGGTGTTGGTTCTGATTGCTTCTCAATGACTCCCAACTTTTCCATCCGTTTCAACTCTTCTTTGATTTTCTTCTTCAACGAGAGAGGTACCTTTCTAGGAGCATGTACTACAGGGCTTGCTTTAGAATCAATCTTAATTCTGTATTTACCTGGCATGCAACCTATTCCTTCAAACAGATTTGAATATTCTTGTTGAATGTCAGCTGGAATCTTTCCGGAAACACTGTGTATCCTTTTTAAAAGACCCAGTTCCTCACAAGAGTCAACACCTAACAATGGTTTGGAGTTCATGTCAACGACGTAGAACTTTAAGACATAAATCCTATCCTTATACTCACAGTCTACTGTCACAACACCTTTAGCATTGATTTTGTGTCCAGAGTATGACTTTAAAGGAACGCTACTCTTGTGTATTTTCTTTGCAACACCCAATTTCTTCGCCAATTCGAGACTAATAACATTACACATTGCCCCAGTGTCTAATTGGAAATTCACTTTCTGGTTTTGAACTAAAATATCTTCCATCCAGTCCTTTTGAATTGAATTCAGCTCAGTTGCAACTGACGACATGTGCATTAAATCAACCTCCTCTTCCGAAGTATCTGATTGTGTGTCGCACACATTCACACCTCTCTGTTTTTTGGATCTGCAGACGCGAGCAAAATGATTCATCTTTTCACACTTCAAACATTTCTTCCCTTTTGCAGGACATGTTGCATGTGTGGAGTCAAGACCACAGTTTGTACAGGATTGAAAGTTCTTCTTCGATGATGATGTTTTCTTCTTAACTATATCAACTTTTTCATCAGACATAGATTTTGCCTGTATAGCTGATTGTTCATGGAGTCTTGCTATGTCCAGTGTATTTTGCAGAGTTAAGTCCGAACCTTGACTAATCAATTTTTCTCTTATTTTTGTACTTTTTATTCCAATCACAATCCTATCCCGTACCATCTCTTCTTTGTCAGCGAAGTTACAGTCTCTGGCAAGGATCTGCAATTCTGCTACAAATGTGTCAAATGATTCTGAATCATGTTGTACTTTGGAATGAAACTTGTATCTATTGTAAATCACATTTGTACATGGCTTTACATATTCCTCAAACTTGGCATAATGGACATCTAGAGATTTCTTCTCGTCAGCACTTAACGCCCAAGTTGAATACAAATTCCTTCCTTTTTCACCAGCCCACAACATCAAATATGAACATTTATCTTCTTCCGATTTGGATTTTAATGGTCCAGTAAACATAAATCCAATATGTTGTTTGAAACTAGTCCATGTCCCTTCCAAATCTGCACTTTCCCAGTCCATTCTGGGTGTACTTCCAGATGAATTGTTCATATTGTCCATTTTGAATTTCTTGGTACTTCTTTTCACAAAAATTCAAAAAAGTTCCAATTAACTTCTGACACCATGTCACGTATTTGGTGGGCGGAATATAATAACTCAATACAAGTGTATATATTCTATGTTTATTGTTTTGCATCTACTCTCAGACTCCTCTACAAGTATACAGGTATGGTACTATAAAGAGCTATGAAATGTATATATCAACCTATAAGACAATAGTGTTAATACTCTGTGGACATGTATAGTAGAATACATCACAGACGTGCACAATGTACATTTTAACCTTATAAATTGCACGTCTGAAGGATTTTTTCGTTTCTGGTGAAAGGCGTGCAATGAGACCTTAATTCGTTTATTGCTAGTTTTGCACGCTAGAATGAAGGGATCAGTATCTCTCACCTATTAGACTGTTAAGGATTATTTGATGGTCATCTAACAATAGTTTCAACTGCATGGTAGTTATACGCGCGTGTCGCCTCTCTTTTGTCTCAACAGATACATAGATAACAAACTAGTTGTGTCGCTGGTTTCAATGATAGATACATCCCTTTCAAGGCTTTATCTAAAATTCTTTAGACAATCAATATATATATACATAAACACAATATATATATATAAACGGATAAATGCGCAGGGGCTTGAATCAATGCATGCCTCCCAAATTCCTCTCTATGTTTACTAAAAGATGTATCTTATATAGTATATATAGAGGGATTTGGAGGGTATGTATTGATGCAAGCCCCATGTGGATGAATGCATGAAACTGAAATGCTCTCTATTAGGCGTCACTGACAGTTTGAAGTTGTTTGTTTCAACAAGGGGATTGCACCAACCCAAGACTTCTTCTTATTCTTCAAATAAGATACTAGCACCACATATGGTTATCCTCATACCGGCGCATGAGGCGAAAAGACGATAATATTAAGCTTATTTCCTAATGGTCTGGATATGTCCCTTGAAGCAGTCAACATATTTGCAATTGACTTCTTCAGTTGGAACGGTAATCTAGGTCCGTATACAATCTGGGAAGAAATATTTTTGGTCAGGGACGTAGCTAGACGCATTTTTTTTCGGTCATGAACTGAACGAGCCCAGAAGACGCGAGTTTTCTAGGGGGATCCGGGGGCATACCCACCGAAAATGTTTGAAATTTCAGAGGCCAAATCGTGACATCGGGAGGTGGGTGGGGGTTGACCAGGTTTGTGGAGTAAACAATATGTTTAACCTCACACATTTTACTTTGTCATTTTATTCTTTTTTTTTCATTTTCCTGGACAATGTGCATGCAATTGCGTTTCTTACGTACAGGAAGCTACGCGTCTGCAAGTGTCCTAGTATAGGAAATGAGGAAGATGTTTCCTCTTGCAGAGATGATGGATAATGGTATATATGCCTCTAAGAGGCTCTATATTTTTTGTTATGTCTTTCCATCAACTCTCTATTTAAACCACATGATCTCGTAGTTTTATTTGGAGGTAATGGCTGCATGCATTTAGCCATATGCAGCAGACGATTTAGATAGCATGTATAATCATGTACATATACCACAAACAGCAGACTTTGTTCGTTGGAAGCAAACGACCTTTTGTCATTTTTTTTCTCCCAATACCACACAAAAACTGTTCAAATTCAAATCAAAGCGAGCGCTCTCTGCTTTTCTTTTGAAAATTCAATCATCGCGTGACGGATTGATCAATAGATCTAGTACTTTCATTTTCGCAAACTCCTCACAGTGATCTCCCTGTATTGGATGCAGCGTAGCAAGGGGAGATCACTGTGAGGAGTTTGAAGTAAACTTGTACCCTGCTTTTGTCAAATCAGCATAAAAATGTATGACAACTCGAGAACCAGCAAAAAGAAGCTCTTCACTAAGGAGATTCCGCAATGGTTGTGAAATAAAATATTATACAAAAGAGAGGTTTATAAACACGTTACATAAGGCGTGAAAAGGGTCGTTGCATTTATGTAGTTAAGATCTTTCATATCATTAAGTCATTATGTTTTGCCTTAACTCATGATAATTGGATTTTGAGATTGCTTTATAAGTTAGAACGAGTAGGTTCTAGTGGCTCGATTTTATCAGATTATTGCAACATATTGGGATTGAAGAGAAAGTGAAATGGAAGTCGACAAAGCGAAAACGAAAGACGATGACCTGGTCACAGATATGCTAAATTCTGGGCTTGTCAAACCATCAGAAAAGCTGAAGGCAAGCATTTCTAAGAATGCTGGACATTTGAGTGAAAACGACAGGACTCGAATAACAGACATGTTAAAGGGGTTAGGAAAGTACAAAGATTTGGAAGATGCTGACAGTGGTTCTGAGAAACACCTACATCCCACCATATCTGAAAGATCTGTAAAGTCTCCTGGTAAAATGAACAAAAGCCCAAACCCTGCGCCAAAAGCATTACTGGACTTCATTGATGCTGAAATGTCTCCAACGGAAAAGACTTCTCCGTCTTCCCATTCTGAGAATGCATCAAAGAAGGAGATCTTCATTAAACCAGCTACAACATTGAATAATAAAACAAACCTGAAGGCGTTGAGTTCGGCCTTTCAAAAACTGAATGTTGAAAGTACTGGTTCGAAGGAGGATGCAGGCGCAGAGAGTGGTGATTCGCTGCCCGAAGTTGAGACTAATACTGAAAAAAGGAGAAGAAGAAAGAGAAATCGTAAAAGAAAAAATGAACAGAGTGAGGCATCTGACTCGGGCTCTCAAATCAATTCTGGTTTTGTAGATTTACAACCTATCTTGGTTTATGGTAAGGATTCTTGTTTCATTTTTAATACTACTTACTGAGTTACTAAATAATGCCCCACTTTGAGGCATCTTCAGCAGGTGACTTTAGAAACCGCTGTGAAAAAAATACTCAATAATACTCAATTGTAAAACAAAAGTCTTTTGCAGTCTTCTGCTGCAAAAGTCTTCAGAAACCAACATTGACAATAGTCAAGTTAAAACTGATTGCTTTAGATACATTAATATTATGAAGCAACATGCTTTTGTCTTATTTAACTGTTAATTGTGTTGATAAATTATTAATAAAGAAGAAAAAGGAAATATTCCTTTCTTGCTAGGCAGATGGATATGTTTTCATCCAAAGCCTTTCCTAAGAATGTACTTGGTATTTCTTGATATTTCTTAGTAAATATGTGAAGTGCTGTTATTGGTGATAGTTGAAAATATGTTTGGCAGACAATGGTGATCATTTCATTATATAAATGAGTTTGATATTTGGTTTTTGTTATAAACTTTTTTATTACTTTGGTTTTATGGTATGGGTTTTATGTTGCTATTGGTAGATGAATATGAAGGTGATGAAGAGATCAACCTTGCGCTTCAAGGAATGCCCTATGTCGAAGCGAAAAGTGTGAAGAAAGGATCTTACTCGCAACTGCTTCAAACCATGGGCAAAGGACCGCCAAAGGAAAAGGTTTGACACATTTTTACTTTCAAACTCTTTTTTTTTTCCAATACAGTTGATTTTTCTTGGCTGATTCTTAAGCCATTATACAGTCATATTTTTAATTATGGGAACAAATTATTGAATATTTCGTTGTATGTTTCTTGATTGTTGTGAGGTTTAACAATTATGCTTTATCAATTACTATTCATAATCATGATTTTTGAAATGCATGAGGGCCCATCATATAATTTAAAAGAAATAATTTTGATGCACATTATAATTACAATAAGTCAAGCTTGTATCAATAGGTATTTCATCTCTAAAATGTGAATATATATACATTGATATCTTTACCCTTTCATTGATTGCATTTCACAAATTATTCCTATATGTGATGACATCTGCTCGGTATTTCTTTAGCAACATGTTCCTAAAAAGTCCCAGAAAGGTAAACAACGAGAATATGAAGGAGCTACGATGATACATATTGCTGCTGCTTGTGACACACAAGGCAAAACAAAAAGGGATGTCATCATTGGACCAAACCTGACAGAGGTACTAGTGGTCTTCTAGATAAGGGGTGATATTAAGGTCTTATGTACAAAATATTTAAAAACCTTTTTGAACAGATGAGAAAAATACCAACATCAGCACTTTGTGATAATTCAATGAATTTTTTATGAAATTGGTTTAATCCACCATGGAAGTTGAAAAGTGCATAATACTAAAATCTCAAAGGGATATGGGGCAACCCTATTTTGATGGAAAATGTTGCCCATATCAGCGATCAGGAAAATGCTGGTTTTGTTGGTTTACGACTGATTTTGGTTTTACCTGACCGGTTATAAGTTCATATTTGATGAAAAAATCGGTCCAGATAATAGACAGATACTCTACACACCTAGCAATACCTCCAGAATCACATAATTAATCCTTTAATTGTTATCCCCATGTCAAATGATGCAAACAATGCCTGGGGCGCGTCTTATTTGGGGTTTTAATTGTAAACAAACAAGACATGCTTGATTAGTAGTACAAGTGACACTTTAATTCGCGAAAAACGATCATATTAAGCACATTCGGACTGAATTGTAAAGTTACTTGCTACTTGCGAGACATCAAAGAGTTTTATGTGTAAAGTATGGTGATAATGACAATTTGCCTCCCATGCCAACGCAACGTAATTTTTAAACATTGAACAACTTTATTGGACATCAGGGGAATCACCAAAGGGACTCTTGAAGAGTTTAAAACAAACAGACCTCAGAACTTGTTTACCTTTCTTTTCGAATGGACGATTTATAATATGATTATTAAAACTAAGAATACTGAAACATTAAGTTTATACTTAATATTATCCCAAATAAAAGGTTTGTTTTAGTATTGTCACATAAAGCATAACTATTGTTAGATGCATGGAAGAAATTAATGATTAATATTTTTTTCTGGGGGTTTGAAGACGTATGAGTATGAAGGGTTTTTGGCTGATTCTTGGACCGATTGGGATTCAGAGATTTCCTGATCTCTGCCCCATATGATGCACTTAAGTAAGGCTACTTTCACTAAAATTCACCTGTATGGCTGCAATCATTTATAGAAAAAGTATACTTGGGTTACTCTTCGTTTCAGGAACCCCAAGAAGGAAAGAAGCAGAAACAAAAAAGAAAAAAGGACAAAGAAATTGTAAGAGTTCAGCATTATTAATTTTATCTTCATATTTTGACAAACTATTGGGATATTGAAATTCCTTGGGATCTGCAATTTTTTCTTTATCATATTGCTTAGATCTAACCAGTACTGTCATCAAACAAACAACTTCTTGAAGTTTGCCTGTATGTCCATAAGTTTTTGTTGTTTGTACTTTGTCAATATTTTCATAAACTCAAGTATACATATAAAGATTTCAAGATTAAGTTACTATGTGGAAGACACAGTTTCTAGAAACTCTTGAGTTTTTGCCTCCAGCTTGGCCATATGGAATTACATATGTCAAAGGAGTCAGGGCTTCTTTTCCATGCAGTTGGAAGAAGCCTAGGCCTGTTGATTTGGAAAATTGTTAGGACGAAATTACTGAATTTGGAAACACAAAAGCTGATGTGACATTGAATCTTTTGGAAAACTGCATGATTTTAAAGAAAATTCCAATTTGGAAAGTATCCTTTATGGGGCCCTGTTATAGAACAAGAACAAGCCCTTGAAAATGGTATACTTTTTAATCCAGTTTCAATACTTTATACTTATCAAACATGTATACTCTTTAATTGTATTACAGGACAATGAAGCAAATAGTCCACAAGCCTTTGGAAAACTTTCTGTTGCTGAAAGATTAGAGATTCAAACAGTAAGATATACAATGTTTCCTATAACACAACCCTTCCCATCCTAAAGGATTTATGTCTGTTTCAAATTGAAAGCACAAGTCGCTGAAAGAGTCTGCCTGGCCCAGTGGTTAGGGTGGCTGACTTAGAACTTAAGGGACCTTGGTTCAAGCCCCACTGGTACCCTTGGCTCTGTGGCTGTGTCCTTATACAAGACACTTCAGAGCCTAGTACTGGAGGATCAAGGAAAGATGTGACATAACTAAAAATTGTTGATGCAGTGTTAAACCACATGTATATGAAATTAGATAAATAAACCAGTTGAAAAAGAATCCAAAAACTTTTCCTTTAAGATAATGTCAGAAAGAAACGTGTATTGAGGTGTAAGTAGATATCCATTTTCTTTGAAAAAAATCATGTAACTGGTTCAAGTTGAAAGCAACAGTCAATACCAATAATTTGTAAATTTGCTTTTAGTAATGGTAAAAATCATTGTCAACGAAACAATTCAGTTTTTGTATATTTGTATGATACACTATCAAAAATATCTTTAAGAAGCAAAATTGATTTAGGTAGTGTCAAATTATCTTAGTATGTACTGTCTGTATGTGGTAGATCTAAAAAGCAATGTCACACTTTTTTCATTGAGATACATGTTAATTGATTGTATGCAAACTCTAGTAAATTAAAAACAATCTAAATTTGCTTCCAATGACTATTTTTCAGTGTATATATAATGGAATTGCTATTGTTCTGTTATAAAGAAATCAATTTAAAGCTTCATAATTTCCTCTATTTTGTGAACAAGCACCTTTAATACAAAAACAAAAATCAAAAAAAGAAGCTAGTAAAGGGAATAAGCTAGTTATCTAGATATGTTGATTTGATGATTAATTTTTCTTTTTTACAGGGCAAAGGGAAACAGCATAAGAAAGGGAAAGGAGGGGCCCTGTCCCCTCAAGAGGTACAAAGTAGGGGCCAATCCCCTAAACTTGTCGAGAATAGGGGTCTGTCCCCTAAACAGACACACAGGGAGGCGGCTCAAACGAGGAGTGAAGCCTTTAAAGCTCGTAAAGCTGAACAGTTCAATCAACAGGCTTATGAGTTTGAGGAGCAGGTGAGCTGTACAACCCATTCCTCCTAATGGGAATTTCTTACTATTCATTTTACATGTTTAACCCATTACCTAACACTAACGACGTTTGCCCACTTTGTTGCAGAGGACTCTGGAAAATATTGTGGGAAAAGGAGAAATTGCTCGTGACGAGCAATTTTTCTTTTTTCCACAATGTTTTCTGCTCTATCAGAAGATTATTTTCAAATTTCATCACATTTTGAAATGTCGTCTGCAAACTCTTTCAATTTGGGACAGTCAAAAATTTGGCATTTGGTAAAGGGTTAAAGGGGTTTTACATTTTGTCAACACTATTTTAGTGTTGCATTGCCTGACTCCTGATGATGAAGGAAGATCCCGAATTGAATTGCCTATTAGGTCTGTTCAAGCAGGGTACAGGCATTGTGGTTCTGAAAGTTTGGAGACTGCCTCTCATAAAATCTAAATCCCGTCACTGGGATTTAAACCCATGCAGGGACATACCATATAATTTCAAGTTATGGTCTCTTTAATGCTTTGTCATGGAGACCCCTGTGATTATATTATTTCTTTTGGACTGGTCCAAGTTGAAGGCATCAGTAGATGATGAAATAAAATGAAGAGATTTTTTTTTTTATAAAATATTCGGTAGAGAGCATTTTGACAAAAGGATAAATGGCTCATTAGGAGCATTCTTTCCTTTTTTTCACTTGTATCTAAAAATTTCATCTTAGTTTTATTAAACTTTTATGACAATGTTGAGATTCTCTAAGGAGGTTTAGTGTTACATCCCTCGAGTATTGTTATATCGCAGAAGCATGTTGGAGACATGTTATCTTCCTCAAAACAAGCTATATTATATGGACAAGTTTTCATACAATGTTAATCAATACCGATAACATAGAGATGCATCCTTGGCCTAGTGGTTAGAGTAATGAACAGGAAATTAGGAAGCCCCCCTCTCTGTGTGGGTTCAAATTCACTGTATTCGTATATTATAGGGAGGGGTAGTCTTTAGTTCACTAATAGATTGCCAAGGATTCTAACAAATTTTACCAGTCTAGAAGGGCAGCTAAGAAAGTCTTCCTTCATCCATGATAAACGAGGCATTACAATTAAACTAAAGAAACTGTAGACAAAATTTTAAAATCCTGTGTAAACAAAAGTAAATCAATCATTTTCATGAAATTGCTTTTCGAATATTCGTTAGCTACTTTTCAAATGAATATTCGAATGTTCGATATTACAACTAGTTTTGATGTCAAAATGTCTTTCATAACGAAATAATGGTGCACTTATCCTTTGTCGACATAAACCTCTAGAATCGCCAACATCTTTAACCATATTTGCACAAACATGCAACGTCAAAGCACTTAGTTTCTTATTTTTTTATTCAGAGCTCACCTTTAGAACCAGACTACTCAACGACAGCCTCAGTAAACATACGCAAACAGGAGCATAAGTTTGTCATTGGTCATCAGAGAAAACACCTGCAAGAAATCCACATGATCACTGGTAAGTCTTCAATTCATGGTTAATTTGGGTGTCCTACATGGCTCAGTGGTTAAGGTGGCAGACTTAGAACTGAGGGTTCTGGATTTGAGCCCCACTGATACCACTGGTTTAAGGGAGCGGCCACACATCACTTCATTGCACTAGTCTAATACTGGTGGATCCAGGATAGCTGTAAAATAACTTAAAAATTGTTGACGCAGTGTTTAACATAATACAAAATATGGTAAATTTGACATACCAGCAATAGGTAACATATGAAATGAATGGTACAAGCAGAACTATATTCTCATATTGATCAATTTGTTTTATATTTAGATTGTTTTCTTTTTAATTTTAAGCACCATTGAATCCCAGGAGAGCCATAATGTAACTGAAAACATGTTGCATAGCCTTAAACCCTATACAAACAAACTGTCCAATTTTAAGAATGATTTTGCAAACATGGTTCTTTGTAATTCATTTTCACCAATGACTACATTGAGCTTATTTTCAATAAAGGAAATTGATCTGACCTGGTTTGATATATATTTTACTGGTGCATATACCTATTTTTATATGATCTATTTGTTTTAGGTGTTGACATTGATGTTCCACCTGTTAAAAGTGTATCCGAGGAAATCATTTTTACTGGCCCAAAGAGCCAATTAGGGCCTGCAATAGCATTGATGTTGTCAAAGGTAATTACAACATTTCATATTTTTTCCTCGCTAAACTAGGGGATGGGAGGGTGGTGTCAAACTGTCATTCGTTGCCTGCAATAACATTGATACTAGCAGAGGTATTCCACAACAATGTTCATATTACTTTTAAGTAGGGGCAGGCCTTCATGGTAAGAGATGAAGAATTTTGATTATTGTCAGGGATCCTGCATGGCCCAGAAGTTAAGGTGCCAGACTTTGAACTTTAGGTTCCCGGGTTCAAGCCTAGCCAGCACCTATGGTTTGGTTGGAGAGATCTTTAGCAAGTCACTTGAAAGCCCTAGCCTTGTACTGGTGGATCCAGGAAAGCCCTTACATAACTGAAGAATTGTTGATACAGTGTTAAAACACCATACAAAGCAAATGAAATCATTGGTCACTCACCATATTGGTTAAAGTCACTGTTCCTCATAAGTTTTTCATGAGAGGTAGACATCTGGCTGACTAAGGGAGTGCTGATGCTCCCACTCGGCTTGGCCAGTCCTTATGGGCAGTCGTGTACGAAGAATCCTCATTATCTGTAATGAGTAGGGCATTACAATATAACTGAAAAATTGTTGAAGCAGTTTAAAAACCCAAATTAAGCAAACAGACCTAATTTGAGTTTCATATCAGGCAAGATTGCTCCTAGAACTGAAGAGTCACAGCTTTTAAATGATAAGAAAAAAGGATGTTTTGGGCTTGACTGCAATCTCATTAAAAATATTATCATTCATTCTCTGTTAAACTGTATAAATGTGTTTGTTGTAATAATATACGGTATGGCTCAAGCTTGATTGTTCTAAGGAATTTTCAATTATGGCTGTTTATCATTGTATATAACTATATTTGGATTCATGTATTACTCTGCGCATGTCCAAGCTCAGCGTGCAGCTTCACAGATGTATTTTATCTCAGTCATTAAATCTGGTTCTTATGATACACAGGCGTTATGTTATTTACTACAATGTATGCATAACTTGACCAATTCCCAAATGCTCAACAATGGCCTTGTAAAACAAGGAGATTTAAAGGGGACTTCATTGTTTTAGGCTACATTATTTTTTTACAGTCCCAGCAAGCCCAACTGGAAGCCTCTCTAAATAAGAGCACAAGCGCCAGAGCACGGGATACCCTTCTTTCACATTGCAAAGGTCAACAAAACTTCCAAGGTCAGCAAAACTTCCAAGGTCAACAAGATCACCAAGGTCACCAGAAAAAGAAAGGTCAGAGTGGACAGTATAGTGTACATCAGAAAGATCACATCAAGCACCAGACAGCACCGCAGTTCAGCAGACAGCATTCCTCAAACTCCCAGTCCTCTCTCTCAGAGCATGACCTTGACATCCAAGAGGTCAAAGGTCGCAATGTCAATCAAAACGCTAACAGAGGTCAGCGGGACACACCCGAAATGAACAAAGGTCGTAATGTCAATCAAAATGCTAATAGAGGTCAGAGTCAAAGGCCCTATGGTAATGTGGGGCAGATTGACTTTCGGGGGCCTACTTTGTATGACCAGCAGTACCGTCAACAGAACAGACAACAGAATAGGGGTCAAATGGGTCACCAGGACACAGGGTATCAAGGAAGAAGGGGTCCTAATGAAGAGTCACCTGGACAAGGCCCCATGAATAAAAGTCAAGGGAAAAGACAGAGAATTAAGAAGGTAGGAATTAAATGGCTTTCTTTCATCTTAAACCTTTTGTCTTGTGTCGAATTTTGTTAATGTTCAAGATTGAAAGTGTGGGAGTGACCTTTGGGAAGTCATGTGTGAGCCCTAGCCTACTACTGGTGGATCCAGGAAAGCTATCACCTAACTTAAGAACTGCTGAAACAACATTAATCACCATACAAACAAACAATTCCAGATTGAATGCAAAAGCAGAGGGTTTGAGTGATGTATGAAAATAATTTTTATGATATTAGGGTAGAACTCATTGTGACCAAAAGAATAATTACTCATCTTGAGCAATTTCATCTTTTGGTCGCAATTGTTTCCTTTGTTGAATGCATCAGCTGTGTTAAATGCACTGCTATGGAAGGAATCATTCTTTAATCACTAGTTAAAATTATCTTTCAAGAGAGATGATCTGATTTTGTTGAAAGTCTATAACATGGTTTTCCTCCATTCTGATCTTGTTAATGAGTTTTTCCTTAAATAAAAGATTGATTTATTTTGGTCTTTTTTTCTTAGTTTGTCCTTAAGTTATATTTTGTTTTATTCTGAATTATTTTCTGTGTTGGTCCAAAGCAGGGTTTTGATTTTTTTTGTCTTTGTTTTGAGTTTATCTTAATCCTTATAGTGCTGGGACCAACTTCATGCTTATGCAAACAGGTTAGACCACAGGCCAGTTGCCAAGTAAATTGGGGACTGGCATGTGGTCGTGCCTGTTTGCTACCATGAGTATCTTTCCTCATCAGAATCAAGCAGATATTAAAGGTTTTGGAAAGCAGATAACACAAAAATCTATTTTTTAGAAAATAACCCAGCATTCTTAGGATAAAGTTTGATTATTACTTTAATTTACAGGTTTTGTTTGCTGACTACATCTCACCAGAGGAACTTTCAGCAGGACTTAAAAGAGGAACTCTCATTCAAGTAAGTGTGTTGTTTTTATTAGAGATTAGGTAAAAACCAGGGTACGGTTTTACTAAACAACTTCAGGGAAATATTTTATGATAGTCAAACTGATAAACATGGATAGTATCTCATATGAAAGTACAATATTGCAATGTGACATGTCATTGGAAGCGTGTCGGAGAGACAATTCCTATGATTTGTTATTTTGCAATATTGTTCAGCCCTATTTTGAAATAAAAGGAAATGCTGTTTTGATCTTGCGCAAATTTCTAGAATAAGATGGTTTTTATATTTTGTATCTTTCTAGGTGTGTGTTTTCCTATTCTTTTTTTTTTTTATCAATTTGTCTTGATAAAAAGATAAAAGAATTGAAGATTCATTTTAATGGTTTAATTTATAATTTTTTTTCTTCTTTCCTTTAGGGACCAATCCGAATAAATCCAAAGAATTTTGAAGAGGCCTATGTACCCCATCCCGTATGTATGATTTTATTTTGAATTAGGTTTTATTGTTCAGCATTAGTCATTAACACAATTTATCCATTACCAAACAATAACGACATTTGACAAGTTTGTCGCAGACAACTCTGGAAAACGTTATGGGAAAAGGAGAAATTGCTCTTGACGAGCAATTTCTCCTTTTTCCACAATGTTATGTGCCCTATCAGAAGATTATTTGCCAACTTCATCACAATTTGCAATGTCGTCTGCAAACTCTTTCAATTTGTGACAGAAGAAAATTTTGCGTTCGGTAAAGAGTTAATGATATCACAGTACAGGATAAAGTCACTTATATAATTCCTCACAAAAATCTTTGAGCCTGGTCGATTTTTTAGCTTTTTGCAATATATGCATTTTTTGGAAGTGATCTTTATCCCTTTTACTCCACAGTACCTCCCCTTTTTGCTGTCCTTAGAAAGCATTGCAGTCTTAAACACTGGCATTTTGACAATGCTTTATACAAAAGTTTAAGGAATTGGTTTGTTTTTTCATATATCAAAAAAATGTGATTCTTATCTTCTCTATATATGTGAATACAGGATGACATTGTACAATGTAACGTCTCTAACTAACTTCATTGCAAAGAATTTTGACCTTGCCGAATTTTTTATGTTGTTATTATCAGGTCATTGCAGTCTTTTTGAAGTTTAATTATAAAAGTTAATCTAACATATAATTCATGTCCTTTTATGAGATGCTTTTGTTTTCAATCTATGTGAATACAGGATGGTTGCTCTGATATCCTTATTTGCGGCCTGAAGGATAGAAACAGAGCCCTTAATGGTGACATTGTGGCCGTGCAGTTGGCAGAGGATGGGGAGTGGAAGGTATGTTGTTTACAAATATCCTGTATTGGTTTTTACAATTTATAGCATATTGTATTATATGTTCGGTTCGGGTACTTATCAGGATACTATGAAGGGAAAAAGGGGGCCGGAGGCAGTTGGACTTGTATGTCACAGAAAACAAGAGACAAGCTATGATGAAAAGGGCATTTATTAATGCCGGGCATTTATTCATGCCAGAAAGTAAATACATGTAAATTTGTATGCTTAGCATTTATGTATGCCAGCAATGTGAACACATGTAAATTTGTACATCAGAATAAGCAAAGCTCTTACTGTGACATATCTGGGCGAAGACAAAAAGAAATAATTGACAGCAGTTGAATTGCGTTATTCTCTTCCAAAATATTAAGAGCAGTGGTCGAAAAGCGATTTGATTGGCTTATGCCAAGTGTACTATATCTATTTTTGGTAACATAGGGTAATGTGCTAAATTTAGTATTTCTGTTTATTCCTCGGCTTTTTGGCGCAGAGAGGGTACATACCGAACGGATCCATAAAAGATTTTATGTTTGCATAAAATGCCATATATTTGGTAGTGAAAGGTTTGGCCTTTACTTTCTTCCACATTTTCTAGCATTACATTTTATACAGTTTTCAGTATCATAATGAACTTTTTATTGACCTTAATATTGAATACCTTTGCAAAAAAGCATCATGGATTTATTCTCTAATTCTGATTTGGCTTAATATATTATTTGTTAACAAGCAATTAAGTATAACCCCAAGAAAAGAAAACACCCCAAAAAGGAAAAAAAACTGTTTTTTTAATATGACACTCCTCCTCCTCCTTTCAAAAAAGAAATATTGATTTAAAAATGAAAAAAATAAAACTATTTTCATGGGTCTTGATTGTCTTGATGATAATTTTATGGCTGGTACTTTTGCCATTTTATTGGTATCTGCCCTCTTTAGTTCAGGGTTTTAAAGCCCTTAAAGGCACATCAAAGGAGAGGAGAACAAATAAAATAGTGAAAAGATTTATGTTCATTAAAGTCATGGGAATTAATTTATGAATGCATTGAGACCCTATTAAACAGACTCATTTAAAAAAAGTTATTTCATGCTTGAAATATAGTTGTCTCCAATTCAATCATGTTTATCAACAACCTGTTTGTTTATATTTTCAAAATAACAAATTCTGATTGGTCGGTTCAAAAATGTGTGTATCAACTGCCAAGGTGAAGAATCAGAAAATCTAAATTGTAAGACTTGCTAATATTGGTTATTTCTGGTTTACTTTCACATTTAAGTTGTGCTGATGGTGTTTTCTGGTGATAACTTTTTGAATCTGTCCAAAAATTTACCAAATAATATAGTTTGATATAGCATTAATCTCCTTTAATGGGCCTTTAAAGGTTGATTATTCTTATTTCTCTCCATCTTTATAGGGATTGATATCTTATCATAGTATACTTGAATCTTATTAAATAAACCAAGTAAGGAATACCATTTAATGTCTTCACTATTGCAGCTAAACAAAGAGGAACTCCAACACTTTGTGGAAAGCAACAAGACAGAAACGAGTGCTGGTAATGCGGACGATGACGACTCCGATTCAGACGCAGACATAGTCATTGAGAGTGAAGAGACGATTGAACTAGTCACTAACAAAACGAACAACAGCCCCGCTGATGCCAACACCTCTGGCGCGGAACCCGCCCCAAACTCTGAAAGCAAGTCTAAGAAACAAGGAGGAATGAGGGAGTCCCCGATGAAAAGATTTGTGTCTTTGAAAGATGTTATGGCAAGTGGTAGTAAAAGCGAGAAGAAATTGTTCGGAGCCGACAGAGGTGCATGTGCCAAGAAGGTGCTGATTAGAACAGGGGCGGTAGGTACATTTACACATTACTATTGAACACCTCATTTTTGCATCTTGCAGTAGACGGCTTTAAAAAAGCATTGTCGCAAAAGGAGAAATTGCTTGTCACAACAATGCCTTTTCAATCTATTCACATATGAAAACATTTTTCACATTTTTGCACTTTGCAGTAGACGGCTTTCAAAAAGCATTTTGGCAAAAAGAGAAATTGCCGCCATTTCTCCTTTTGCCACAATGCTTTTTCAATTTATTCATATATCACAACAGCAGAACTGAAAGGTTTTTCACATGTTTACAGTGCTTTTCTAAAGATGACTGCTGCAAGTAAAAATAATGTCGCCTGCAGGTGGTAAAGAGTTAAAATTGATCTTATGATATCTATCTTGATTAAACATTATTTAGGACTGGCATGGTATTTTTTTTTTTTAAAATGATCTCAAATCTATCTCAAACACTCAAGATTACGGAAACAGTAGGAAATCACCTTTTTTTTATAGTCCACTGTATCTATTTGATATAGGTACTTGTGTTATACCTTTCAATTGTTCAGTTGGTTTCAAAACACATTTGTTGTCTTCCTCTAACACATAAGACCTGGACACAGACATATATCTAATATACTCTAACACTACATTAAACCTACTTAACCCTTTACCAAACGCCAAATTCTCAACTGTTTCAATTTGGAAGAGTTTGCAGACGGCATTTCAATATGGGATGAAATTGAAAATTATCTTCTGATAGGGCAGAAAACATAGGGGGAAAAGGAGAAGAGCAATTTCTCCTTTTTCTCATGATGTTTTCTAGAGTCATTTGCAACAAAATGGTCAAATGTCGTTATTGTTTGATAATGTGTTAAACAAACAAAATGATTTTATTGCATCCTTATCACCAAAATGGTTATCACTCCCGTGAGAAGCGGAATCTGCCTTGCAACCTTTCATTAATTCACATTCGGCGCGAGTACTGGTTATGTATCCAGGAAGCAGAATCAAGAATGATTAACCTAAGTTGTATTAACTTGTTTTACAATCAATGTAAAATTTATTAGTTTGAACTATCACCAAACTCGTACATTAACAGGTTGTAGCGATAGTTGAGAAGAAACACAGCCGGGCAGCCACAGGCTTCCTGAAGCCATTCCTGGACAAATGTACAGATAAGGCCATGTTCTGTCCGGTTGACCATCGTCTACCCAGGATCACCATACCCCTCCAGGAATGTCCTGCAAGTAAGACGGATATATGTTTTACTCAAGTTTTTTTTTCTCTTTTATTTAACCCTTGACTTCATGTTATCTCACTTTCTGGTATCTGAAGCAGAAGTACAGTGAACCCTCGTTTATCCGAACACGTCCGTTCCCAACAAAATGTCCGGTTTACCGAATAATCCGGACTAACGAAGCAGAGCATGTTCTTATTCACATTAAGACATAAACGGTCTGTATGAGCGGTGTATAGTTATAACCCTTTAGCAAACGCCAAATTGACGACCGTCCCAAATTGAAAGAGTTTGCAGAAGACATATCAAAACGTGATGAAATTCAAAGATAATCTTCTGATATGGCAGAAAACATTGTGGGAAAAGGAGAAATTGCTCGTCACGAGCAATTTCTCCTTTACCCACAATGTTTTCAAAAGTCGTCTGCAATAAACTGGTCCAATAATTCCGTTCCCTTACAATTTTGTTCGGATTGCGAGACATCCGGATAATCGGTGTCCGGATAAACGAGGGTTCACTGTATTTAGAAAACCATTGTGACAAAAAAGTAATATATTTGTTTAATTGGGCATTTTTATCTTCTTATGCTCCTGAGTCCTTTACTCCAGGATAGCTAATTTTGTCAAGTCTGTTACAGACTGTCTTACACGCAGGTCCAACATTGCCCAGTGGAAAAGGCTGCTCTCTTAGAACTTCGGGGTTCTGGGTTTGAGCCCAACCCGTACCTCTGGTTTTGACGGAATGTCCTTTGGCTAGACTCTTGAGAACCTTAGCCTAGTACTGACGAATCCAGGAAGGCTGTAACTGAAATATTGTTGACCAGCGTTTAATCCAATATAAACAAAATTTATTCCATGCAAGACTTGTTGTTAAGAACCTCCCTATCTTGTGTTTACAGATTTCACTGTAAGACCGGAAGAGTATAGCAGTACTTTGTTTGTGGCGCGGATTGTGGACTGGAGAAAAGAAGCTGCCTATGCTGATGGGTAGGTTACGCTTTAACCCTTTACCAAACACCAAAATAAAACCCAATTAACCCTTGACTAAACACCTAATTTTTGACCGTCCCAAATTGAAAGAGTTTGCAGATGACATTTCAAAATGTGATGAAATTGAAAAATAATCTTCTGAAAAACATTGTGGGAAAAGGAAAAATTGTTCATTGAAAGCAATTTTCCTTACCCATCACGTTGTCCATAATCGTCTGCAACAAAGTGGTCAAATGCCGTTATAGTTTGGTAAAGGGTTAACGCAAAAAGATAATAATTTGTGTAACAGATCTGTAGAATTCATTTTGAAGCGGAACTAGGCTTCATTTCTTGTTCATATTTCTTGCGTTATCTTCTAGTATAAGGATAGGAAACAGTATCCAGACAATGAACTAATTTGCCTCTTTAAGATTTAAGGAAAGGGCATTTAGAATTGTGTTGTAATAGATCCTTAACCCAAGAAAAAGAAGAACTAGATTTGTGGAATAGAATTTTTATCGTAAACTAAACAATCTTGAAGTGCTGTATACTGTCGAATATTTTTGAAAAATGGTTGAAAAAGTGCGGGAAAAGATTTATTGCCCAAAGCAACACATCTTAAAAAATAAAGGTTTTACTGTTAGAAAATAAAAAGAGTAAATTTCCCAAAAGAGCTCTTCATTTGTTTCTTATATCAACTTTGTTATGTTTGAGTCTGTGAATGTTGAGTAAAAGTCTAATTTCTAATATCCTTTTATCTATTCATTATCCGAACTTTATTCTTGTTGTAGAAAACTTGCCAAGAGTCTTGGTGAAGCTGGAGAAATTGAGCCAGAGACAGACGGCATGTTGATCGAAAATGGCATCGATTTTGAAGAGTTCCCTCAGGAGGTTAGTAGTGGTAGTTTAGGGTCCCACATATTTATGTTGGTGGACCTAGAACTTGATATTCCGGGGATGAGCTCTACCGACATCTCTGGTTTCGTGAGAGTGACCTTTGGAATTCACTTTAGAGCCTTAGCCTGGGACTGGTTGATCAAGGAAAGCCATTATATGACTGAAAATTGTTGGTTTGGTGTTCAGCACCATACAAAAAAGTGCTAGTTTATTAACTCACAACAACAACTTAAGCTTGACTATTAAGCAGTTTATTTTTCTTGATTAACAAAATCGTTTTAACCCATACGAATATGCAGGGTTCTAAAAGTCCTTCTGGTCTGTGACCAACAATTTTCCAAAGGAACAGCGTACCATTTCCATAAAACATTACATGGTTAAAATATACCTTAGTTCAAAACAACATCCCCTCTAATTTCAATGTTTGGCTTAGCACTATTGCAAAGTAACACATCATTGGAAGTGTCTCTCTGAGCTGTCATGTTGCAATATTGTACTTTCATTTTGGATACTATCCATGTTAATAAGTTTTGACTTACAGATATTTTCCATAAGATTTTTATTAAAACGGTACTTTCGTTCTTTCTTTTTTGCTGCAGATCGGTTAAAATGAACATCCATGGCGTAAAGGTGTTAATCCTTTCCGGAACAATAACGAGCAATTTCTCCTTCTCCTGCAATGTTTTCTGCCCTATCAGAAGATTGTTTTTAAATTTCATCACATTTTGAAATGTCGTATGCAAACTCTTTCAATTTAGGACAGTAGAAAAATTTAGCATTTGGTAAAGGGTTAAGTCCTTTAGTAAAACGGTACCTTTGTTCTTACTTTTTTTTTGTTATAATAACTACAGCAGATCAGTTAAAAAATGAACTTTTATGGCATATAGGGGTCAAACACAATACATCATTAACACTTTTCTGTCGTTTTCAATCCAAGGTTATAGACTGCCTTCCTAAACAGAGTCCTTGGTCCATTCCTGAGAGCGAGTTTGAGTACAGACGAGATTTCCGATCATCCTGCGTGTTCACTATTGACCCGTCCACTGCCAGAGATCTGGACGATGCGTTGTCCTGCGAAGAGTTGGGCAATGGTAGATTATTTTGAACTTATTTATTTTAACCCATTACCAAATAATAACAGCATTTGACCGTTTCGTTGCAGACGACCCTGGAAAACATTGTGGGAAAAGGAGAAATTCCTCTTAACGAGCAATTTCTCCTTTTCCCAAAATGTTTTCTGCCCTATCAGAAGACTATTTGTCAAATTCATCACGCTTTGAAATGTCATCTGCAAACTCTTTCATTTTGGGACAGCCGAAAATTTGGTGCTAGTAAACATCATGCGTATTCACCATCTACCCAGCCACAGCCAGAGATCTGGACAACACCTTGTCCTGCAAAGAGTTGGGCGATGGTGCTGTATTCTTTGTCTGGGTTCTCATTACTCATCACTAATCATTAATGTTCATGTGGGAAAGGGGTCCTGTGTGGCCCAATGGTTAAGGTGGGTGACTTAGAAATTGCATGTCCCGGGTTTGAGTCTCACCAATACCTCTGGTTATGTGGCGGTTTCCTTTGGCAAGACATTTAAGAGCCCTAGCCTAGTACTTGTGCATACAGAAAAGTTGTAACATATCGGAAAAATTATTGACATGGCATTAATCTCCATATAAACAAATAATCATTTGGAATGCAATCTGATCTTGGAAAGATTGTTGTGCATTGCTGTGGAGAAAACACTAGGTCTAATAGGACCATGGATAGGTAATCTGACTGATGAAATATTGATGAAAGTGTTGATAGACCCCAAATCCAACCAACTGACCATATTATGTTTTAGATGTGTGAATACCTTTCTTATTTTAAAGAAAGATGTAGATGGCATTAACAGCAGGTTTTGCTTCAAAATGTTGTGTCAGGAGAGAATTCTTTTGTATTTCAATGCTTTTGTTAAAGCATTTTCTGAAGAAGAGGTGGGATATGGTATATGTGTAGCCTTCTTTATAGTAAGTTACAGTGAGCTATAAATATGTTTGTTTTTTTTGTCTGAGATATGCAATTTTTATTTTACAGGTAGGTACAAAGTGGGTGTACACATTGCTGACGTCAGTTACTTTGTGAAAGAGAGCACCAGTTTAGATACAATGGCAGGGCTCCGAGCTACAAGCGTCTACCTAGTACAGAAGGTATGTTGACATACAGTTCTGTCTATCTTCTCTTAACCCTTTACCAAATGCCAAATTTCTACCGTCCCAAATTGAAAGAGATTGCAGACGACATTTCAAAATGTGATGAAATTGGAGAATAATCCTCTGATAGGGTAGAAAACATTGTGGGAAAAGGAAAAATTGTATGTTACAAGCAATTTTTCCTTTTCCCACAATTTTTTATAGAGTTGTCTGCAACAAACTGATCAAATGAAATGGGTTTACTGTTCCCAAGATGTTGTAAGAAGATGACTTTAAAAGGACTATCTTATAGATTACAATTTTTATTTTCTTGATACAAATGGTCCCCTATGGATAGAATGACAGCACAGATCAATGAAGTTACATAAAACTTGGTTAGTGATACATTTCCAACCCTCTTGTATAACCGTGTGATGAAGATATATAACATATACCGTGTTTATGTTGCAGATATAGTAATCTTTCTAAATGGTTTATTTCGTAAAGGGAGATCCGATTTTTACTAACCCATATCTGAGCAGTGGTACAGTCAAACTTGTGTTAAGAGGCCAGCCTATGGGACAGAGTAAATTGGCTGTTTAAGACAGGTTGGCTGCTTAACACAAATTGATTTACACTATAAATCTAACAATGGGACTTTCTGTAGTGGCTGTTTAAGACAGGTTGGCTGCTTAAAAGGGTGGCTGCTTAACACAAGTTTGACTGTATTTGCTGCTCTAAACCCTACATTGTGGACACTAATTAGAATCATCTTGCTGTGGGGCCTCTATGGCATAGTAATGAGAGTATAGAAGCTGAAATTGCACCGCCCATCTCTGCATGGCCTCAAATTCCGTTTACCGCGTTTGATTTTTCATGAGAGGAAGTCTCCTGGCTGACTTAAGAAATGCCATTGGTGCTATCTGGTTTGGCCAGTTTTGATTCATCCTCCGTTTATACGAGTCGGGCATTTAAACATGATTGAAATGCTATGGATGTGATGTAAAACCCATTTATGAATCAATATAAATGAATAAGAACTGTCCTGCTAAGATGTTTCTTGAAGGTACCAACATTATGACTTTTTTCAATAGCTTTTAACCCTTATAGCGGAACCAATTTCATGCTTATGCAAACAGGTTAGACCACAGGTCAGCCGCCAAGTAAATTGGTGGCTGGCCTGTGATCTAACCTGTTTGCTTCTTTCAGTATCTTTCATCACCAAAATTGATTAGATATTAAAGGGTTTGAAAAGCAGACGACACAAAATCTATCTTTAGAAAATTACCCAGCATTCTATGGGTTAAGGTACTGCTTGTTGGAGACCCTTATACTCTTCCGTATCCCCGTATCTTATTAGAGTATTTAGATTAAAAACAAACCTGAGTTCATTATCATGGACAGCATTTTTTCCCTTTTGTAGGTTATTCCCATGTTACCGAGACTACTTTGTGAGCAACTGTGTAGTTTAAACCCTGATGTCGAGCGATTGACGTTTTCTGTGGAGTGGATTATAACAGAAGAAGGGGAGGTAAAAGAAATATTATAAAGGTTTCTCAGGGTTTTGCATGGCCCAGTGGTTAAGGTGGTGGACTAATAACTTGGGGGTCTCAGATAGGAGCCCCGCCGACATCTGTGGTTACGTGGGAGCGACCTTCGGCAAGTCACTTCAGAGCCCTAGCCTAGCACTGGTGGATCCAAGAAAGCTGTTACATAACTGAATAATTGTTGGTACGGCTTAAAACACCATACAAACAAATGTAAAGGTTTCTTTTTACTAAAATGGTGCTTAACTAAGTAAAACATAATATGGATTGTCTTAGATGAAAGTTTAATTCATCCGTAGTTGACGATTATGAATTAAGAAAAATTATAATTGATTTCCAAAGAAGGTGAAGGTGATATATAAAGGATATTATTTTGCTAAAGAAAAATTGAAAAACATTTATTTGGTAGACAATTGAAGCCAATCACTTTATGTTGGTAAATTGTCTTTCTAGAAACATGGTTAAAATGATTTTTATTAAGGATTTAAAAATGGAACAGACATCATGCTTATGCAAACAGGTCAGAACCAGGCCAGCCACCAAGTAAATGGACGGCTGACCTGTGATTTAACCTATTTGCTTCTCTGAGTATCTTTCCTCACCAAGATTAAGCAAATGTAGGTTTTCGAGAGCAGATGATAAATCCATTTTTAGAAATTTGCCCAGAAATCCAAGAGTTAATTCAATGCATGTTAATTATTTGTGGAGTAATCAGAAAAAGTGTGATAAAGGGTTGAACTAACAAATGTTGTTTATTTTACAGATTGAAGAGGAGTGGTTTGGTCGCTCTGTCATCAAGTCTTGTGTGAAACTGGCTTATGATCATGCACAGGTATTTAATTCTTTAATTAAAGTTATATTCTGGATCTTTATTCCTTTTTAAACCTTAAAGTGCTGGAACCGACTTCATGCTTATACAAACAGGTTAGATCCAACCCAGCTGTCAAGTAAATTGGCGGCTGGCCTGTGATCTAACCTGCTTGCTACTCTGAGTATCTTTCCTCATCAAAATTAAGCAGATATTAAAGGTTTTGGCAAGCAGACAATGCAATAATCTATTTTTAGAAAATTAACCAGCATGCTAAGGGCTGAGTCAGAAAGGCAACATTGTATAGTAATCTTTCAAAATTTCTTTTAGGGGAAAAAATTGAAAATAATAAAATTTTTCAGTCTTTATGAAATTTTAAAAGAAATATTTGAATACAAGCACATTTCTTCTGCAATCTCTAAGACAACAATTGTTTGACATTTCAGGGTTTTATAGAACAGCCAGATAAAGTTTGGACCCAGGAAGAGTTGCCTCCCATTTCCCAGCCTTATACAGTAGAGGATATAAAAACAAGGGTGCTTAACTTACATAAGGTTGGTGTTCCCCGTGATTGTTTTAACATTGGTGTTTAACTTTGTGTGAGGACAATGTTTATGATTTTGAGTTTAAATAGGCCATGGAAACCTGAATATTTTGGATTTTAAAAGAATGAAGGAAGACATGTTTAAATTATCAATCAATCATTAGATCAATACAATTCCCTATATGTTATAGATAGCCCAGAATCAGCGCAAGACCTGACAACTCAGGGTTTCTGGGACTAGATCAAAGCATCAGTCAACCAATCAATTAACTTGCCTCTTTGTTACAGATAGCCCAAAATCTGCGCAAGGCCAGACACGACTCAGGGTCCCTACGACTCGACCAGGTGAAGCTACAGTTTAGTCTGGATATGGAGACAATGACGCCAAATGGTTACTTCGTGTACCAACAAAAGGACAGTAACAAGTGGGTGATGTTCTCCCAACTACTCAATTAGTGTGTTAGTTGGACTCGACCCCGTTTCCCCTTTATGGGAAAATGCGACTGGTTCAAATTGAAAGAAACAGAGGATAAAATAGCTAAAAAAAATATGCATAAACTTTAAAATATTGGGTAGAAATAGCTGTGACAGTAGTATAAATTGCTCCTTAGAAGCAATTTATACTACTGTCACAGTAATTTCTAAAAGTGTTTGCAACAGATATGGGAAAATAACGTATTATGGAGAAAGGGTTTAAGTTACAGTTTCTGATTTTATGTAGATGGTTATTAACTCATTCCCTAGGAAAGGCGCAGGCCTTTTATGGTCAAGTGGTTTGAGTGCAGTATGTGTAATCACATGGCCCCTCTCCATGTGGATTCAAATTTTGTTGATGGCATTTGGTGTTTCATAAGAGGCAATCTCCTGTCTGATTTACTGAATATTGACGGATCTACCCGGCTTTGACGGCCCTTTAGGGCAATTTCAGTCAGAGTCTTCCTCCATCATGATGCATCAGGCATAGCAACATAACTGAAATTCATGCTCCAAACATCTATTTGTCAAAGTCTCTCTGCGTGGAACATTTTCCAGAGGTCCCTTTGAGATAAAAAATTTCTACTGTAATATTAATGCAATTTTAAACCGTCAAAGTTAATAATTATTTTCATAAAACTTTATGTTGTAGGTTGGTAGAGGAATTCATGTTGCTAGCTAACATGGCTGTTGCCCACAAAATCAACTCTGCCTATCCAGACCATGCTGTCCTTAGGAGACATCCAGAACCTCAGGAAAAGATGATGGAAACATTGGTAAATATAAGTCTGCCGATTTGTTTACACAATCAGACACCCAATTATTATGAAACAACATGTTAAAACATAGCAAACCTCTACATTATCTTGATAATATCATGCTTGCACCGTTTATTAGCGTTGTTTCAAAGTGCTATTTTCACAAATTGTGTAGCACTCAGTTTGACTTTATTGTCTACATTTGAGTTATGGCTTAATATAGAGATGAGCGCTCAGATAAATGAGTGGTGTGCACCTGGTTAGAAAGGTTGCGTGATACGTACAAAAATACTGTCATTTATCCAAAAACAAAAAAGAGAATGTTCAATATGGAGAATTTCTCCAATTTCACTGGTCCCTGAAGGTTTACAGAATTCACATGGCTATTCTCAGCTGACCTCTTTTTATCACTAATTGTAAACTAAACTTTATTGTCATAACACTTTTAAAAGCATCATTTAGATATGTTACTTCTCAGTTACTCCTTAAAAAGGAATTTAAAGTATTTTCAGGTTAATTGTCAATTATTATAGATTTTACACAATTTTACTGTAAATGAGCGCTATTCTGTCTTACAGCTTCTAGACTTAGGTTAAATCACTCTTCAATGAAACTTGCCTGATCTTTGCATAAAGCCATATGCAGTATGACTTTATACTTTTTCTTATTTTTAGAGGGCATTGTGTAAGGCTTTAGTTTTTAAGGAGACGGTGGCAGCATTTGAGTTTTCATGAGCAACCTCCAGATTGACTTACAGGGTGCCGACAGGTTTACCTGGCTTGACCGGACCTTATGGGCAGTTGAGTATGGGGTCTTCCTCCATCACCATTAGTCAGGCATTGCAACATAAAGGAACTAATGTTGACGCAATGTAAAAACCCATATAAACAAATTAATTTCTAAACTTTACTTAAATCACTCTTCAATAATAAAATCGTGGTAATATTTGCATAAATCCATATGCAATACATTTGTATTATAATATCATTATGCTTAATCTTATTTTTATTAGGCATTTCTATAGGGGTCAGGCTCCTAAACTTAGGTTTTATTACTCTTCAATACAATCTTCCTTGCATATTGCCCCTCTGCAGGTTATTTAAAACTTTATATTCCTGGGTTTTTTTTCAGAGGGATCTGTGCAGTGCTTTAGGACTTCATCTTGATATAACCAGTGCTGGAACCCTACAGGTATGGTCTATTCATCTCACAGTGATCTCCCTTTCTGGGATTGATAAATATCATATGACTGTCTGCTTGGAAACGAAAATGGTTTACATTTAAATGCATCATTTGTCAAACTAAGTATTTTGTTGGATGCTGGGTTAAGGGAAGCTTTTTGATCATCATGAAATCTTAGACAAAATATGACATATAAAGTTGCATTGCTCAACTTAAGTAGAGGATGTTTTTTTTTTAGATTTGTTTTTCTTTTCAAGAAAGCTTTTGTATCAAGGTAATGCATAATGGAATGAAAATTGTAAAAGATGTGATAGTGGAATAAGCATTTAGATTTTTTAAGAAATTGAAACATGACTCAGTCTAAAACCATATTTTTTAGTTTTAGTTTTTGATTGGACAATATTAAACATTGTTTTAAACAATTTGTTAAATATATTTTATTTCTTGCAGAGATCTCTGATAAACTACTGCGGTGAAGATGAATATTCAAGGGCAAGAATGCAGGTCCTTACGGTACTTTGTGCCAAGCCAATGCAGGTAATCAGATTTTTCGTTTGTTTTAGTAACTTCTTTTTAGCTTGACTGTTTGAAGAATAAGGAGAACTATACTATACTTCTCACCCAGGGCGTTAGGATCACAACTCAGGGTATCTCATTAGCTACCACAGAAATGGTTTGAAACTTTATACACATGTTCAGGGATATTATGAGAGTTCCTTAACCAAATCCCATAAAATTGGTTTGGATTTTAAGCTAATTCAACCCCCTTTTGTACATAGTAAGTTTGTATCTCATTAATTATAGTTTAATCTATAATTCCTTAATCTATCATACCTGCATGAATCCTTATATGAGTGATAAATCTTGGTTTTAAAACCATTATAATCAACATGAAATAACCAAGTCCTTTTAATTAACTTTTTTTTTTTCCCTTCTTTATAAACAACGTTTGTGAAATGTCCTGGTTTTTGCATTCAGATATCGGCATATGGTGATAAACCAATGTTTTAAAACTAAAGAATATATATTTTACGCTTATAATGATTGATACAAAACAATCAAGTTGAACTTACATGATATTTTCCTCTTTATTTGCCCAGATTGCTAAGCTTTTCTGTTCTATAAAAACTATGATAACTATCAGAGGTTGAAAATTCCACTCGCCCGCTCGCATTTGCGAGTGAACTTCGAGGTCGGACGAGCGGAAATTGGACAACGCAAGCCCTGCAGGGCGAGTGCTTTTTCCAGTTCTGGGATAGAAATCAAGAGCTGATACTGAGAAGTGAACTTATGATACGCAAGCAGAAAGTGCTTAAAATTTGACAGACGATCATAAGAAATCTGCCAATATATAAAACCGCATCGCTAAGGTAATCAACTGATGACGTCACGGGCACTGTGTTTACTCGGATGCATTCGATTTGTGAAACACGGAGAATATAATACAATTCAAAACGGTCGATCAATACCGCATTTTATAGCGAAGTCGGTAGTTTTAAAAGTGAAACCTACGCACACAATTATTTGGAAATTAAACTTTATATATTTCGTGTCTACTCTTAAAAAACACCTCTTTCATTGTTTGCATGGCGAAATGGTGAAATTTATGATCGTTCTAATTCATGGTAGGTAAACCTTGGTTACCAAACAAGCAGCCCTTATATTTTCGTCTGCAAAAATGGAAGGATCAATACTAAAATTTCTCCAAGGAGGTGGGGACCATGAAAAAAAGGAAGAAGAAAAGAAAAGAAAGTCTGAATTAGAAAAGAATGAGAAGCGAAAGTTAATCCAGAAAACGTAGGCAAACACTGATTATTCAAGTTGAAAATACGTGTTACCAAACAAGATAAAAATTGATGCCGAGCAACAAAGGATGCCAATAATTTATGACAAGCTCATCAAAAGATGTGAAGAAATTTCAATAAATGATAAAGTTGACTAAACAATGTTTTAATTTTATTTCCACAATTTTATTCACATTCAATATAACAGGCAAGGTCAGCAGAGTCATCTGGGTTTTTTTTCACCTGAAAATGCAGGGCAAGTGGCTATGGTTGCAGGGCGAGTGAATTCCATGAACCACTTGCCCTATAGGGCGAGTGGCTCTAAAAATATTTTTCAATACCTGACTATGTTTTATGATAATTCATATAAAATCATTGAATTGTACTTACCTAATATTTTTTCCCCTAGAATGCCAAGTATTTCTGTACGGGATGTATCGATGATGAACACATGTATCACCATTATGCCCTGAATGTGCCGCTGTACACACATTTTACTAGTCCCATCCGGCGTTACCCTGACATTATGGTACACAGATTACTCGGTGCTTCTCTTGGTATGCATTTTATTATTTTATTCATAATTTTTATAATAAGAAGTGGTGATCTTAGAACTCGAGGGTTGGGGTTCAACCGGACTGGTAAATCTTGTTTTGCTGGCAGGACAATCGAGAGCCTCAGCCTAAAACTGGTGAATCCGGGAAATCCGTACTAAAACTGAATAATCATTTTTTACACTGAAGGAGATTACAGTTGACATTAAACTCAATGGAATTGGAAACTGTTTTCCTCTGATAGATAAACAAGTCATTGATTGTTTCTTTTTAATCGTCTGTCACAGTCACTTACTTTATATTTCATTTCTGACCTGTATACTCATATTTGTTTCTGGGAAGACGTCTTGGATGAAAGAAAATATATATAAAAAAAAAGGAACGAAACATATGAAAAATATAGGAGGTTACTGTAAGCTATAAACATTATACTCACTGGAATTGGAAAGTATTTACCTCTGATAGGTTATAAAGTAATTGATTATTTTTTGGGGGGCAATTTACTTTCTTCATCATTTGCAGCCTGAAAACTCGCATCTTTTTCAGAAAGAATTTTCCAAAAAATTAAAACTTTAAGACTGAGGAACATTTTGACAAATGGAGAATTTGCTAATTTTCATGACTTTACATACAAGTTTGTGTAGTGATCCTTTTCAACATTTTTCAAGAGCTTTCAAAGAAACTAGAAATATGGTATCGCCAGGAAATGAACAAAAGCTACTTTAAAGGATCCTAAGTGGGGGTCTTATCACTCTGGGTCCTGGGTTCCAATCCGAAATGGGTTTTAAAAATGCTTCAGAGACCAAGCCTTGTACAGAATTTTTTTAACATAACTAAAAAACTGTTGAAATGGTATTCAACCCCATTTCGAAAAACGAAAAGTTAAAAGAAATATCTGCGTTTGTTGTTCAGGTTATTGTGATCCTCCAAGCCTCCCCCCAACCCAGATCCATCGGACGGCAGAGCACTGCAATGACAAGAAGACCTCGGCCAAGAGAGTCGGGGACCTGAGTGGGGAACTGTATTTTGCTGTGATTGTTAAGGTAAGCAGTACTAAGCTAGAATACTCCTGGGTCTTGTATGTCTCAGTGGTGAAGACTATTGACACTGGGAATTCAGGTTTATATTGATCATATTCTTGTTAGAGTCTTTAGAACAATTCATAGAAATGGCAATTTGACACCACATCACAGTAATCTATTATACACTTCTGACAAATTTTTTTCCACTAAAGTTTTCTTTTTTCCCAATTGTTGTTATATCATATCTTCAATTTATTGTTGAATATTTAGGAACAGTTTAAATTCAAATATATATATATTTGTCTAACGGATATATAGGAGATGATCTTTATAAGCTTAGCTTTCGTTGGAATCCTTTTCATCTGTTTATTTATAAATGTAAATCTATGTACAAATATATATCAAATTATAAAATATGTTTAAACTAATTTAGGTTTACACCTGGCCAGCAGCACTGGGAGTTTCCTTAGGCAAGACTCTGCAGTGCCCTACTTAGAACTTTTGCAATCCTGGAAAGCTGTAAAATAACTGAAATACTTTTGACACGCTGTTAAACTGTTTATATACAGCAATAATACTCATAGGTTGATTAGCTGCAGGTTTCTAAAAGAAAGTCAATCCCTTGGGGAAGATTAAGTTTTGGTATTCTTGAATTAGTTTAGTCTTATAGATTCTACATCAATTGTGCATTAAAGAGACTCTCTCGGAGATGGAGATTTTATCTTTTTGAAATAAATCATCTTCTACTGTAAAAAGAATGACAAAGATTTCTGAAGAAACATAGAACTAGATTATTGACAGCTTCCCCACCCTGCTCATAAACTATACTAAGAAGATTTATAACATTTAAAGGGAGGTTATTGATATGAAATTTATTTTTAGTTGTAACGTATAAGAAGCAAAGTGCGGTGTAACGTATAAGAAGCAAAGTGCGGGAAGAAGAATTCCCCTATTTATTTATAAACCGGCTTTCCCAAAGAAGATCAAACAAACGTGACGGCTCTCTTCACGTTAGTTAACAAAAACACAGGTTTTGAGCAACTTATCAATAAAGAAATGGAAAACAGTCTTTGGTTTAGTGACAAGGATTGTCAATACCAATTTTTTGACGTTTGTTACTCAAAATACACACTTCTCTGAGAGAGTATCTTTAAGTTACTACAAATGAGATTAAATTTACATTGATTATTGATTCTGTTTTTCTTGATACATAACAAGCACTTGTGCAGAGTATGTGTCCTCTTGAGTGTGTAAGTTTCTGATTGAATGTTTGCCTAACTTACCTTAACCCTTTCCCAAACGGTAACGATATTTAACCACTTCGTTGCAGGCAACTTTATAAACTATTGAGGGAAAAGGAGAAATTTCCCTATCAGAAGATTATTATCCCATTTCATCACATTTTGAAATGTCGTCTGCAAACTTTAAATTTGGGACAGTCGAAAATTTGTTGTTTGGGAAAGGGTTAAGACTCTGTTTAAGTCACAAATAATTTCTGAAATCATTGCAGGACAAAGAAACTGTTGTTCAAATGAGGACTTCAGTTTTTCATTTGAACCAAAAGTTTGTCGTTTGGTAAAGTGTGGACGTAATAAGGCATGATTTGTCTCTGTTTTCAGACTGTTGGGCCGCTAGAAGAAAAGGGAATGGTGATGGCGGTGTTTGACAAGAGTTTTGATGTGTTCATAGTCAGGTTAGGCGTATCTAAACGGGTGTACTGTGATGTAAGTATTTCTGGTTATTGTCAAGTAAGCGTTTCTAAATGGGTGTACTGTGATGTAAATATTTCTGGTAATAGTTGAGTTAGGCGTTTCTAAACGGGTGTACTGTGATGTAGATATTTCTGGTAATAGATGAGTTAGGCGTTTCTAAACGGGTGTGCTGTGATGTAAGTATTTCTGGTGATAGTCAAGTTAGGTTTTTTTATTTTTGAAAATAGTCAAGTTAGGCATTTCTTAACAAGTATACTGTGATTTGAGTATTTTTGGTAATAGTGAAGTTAGGCGTTTCTAAATGAATATACATTGATTTAAGTGTTTCCGGTATTAGTCAAGTTAGGCGTTTCTAAAAGAGTATACATTGATGTAAGTGTTTCTGGTAATAGTCAAGTTAGGCGTTTCTAAAAGAGTATACATTGATGTAAGTGTTTCTGGTAATAGTCAAGTTAGGCGTTTCTAAAAGAGTATACATTGATGTAAGTGTTTCTGGTAATAGTCAAGTTAGGCGTTAATGCATGAATTTATTGTACTACGTTTATTTATGTTTATAGTCAAATAAGACTTTTTTAAAGAAGTGTTGAGTGACAAAAGTATGAAATGAGTTTAACATTTACACACTGTTGCTACATAAATAATTATATACATTTAGATACACATGATATATTTTATCATAATTAAGTAAAGTTGAATTGATAAAATATCATACAATAATGTAGGCATGTGTGATATTGCTATATTTGGAATCACAGATGGTGTTTGCCAAGTATACACATTGTCTGAGATTTAAAAATAATGCTTTGATTGTAAATGCAAGGTTGAAATCTTAAAAATGCTGTATTTTTCATCCCAAGAAATTATCCTTAAAAGAGAAGTTTGTAAATAATAGCTTAAAATCCTAAAAAGCCTGTATTTTTCCTCCCCAGAAATTGTCGCTGAAAGAGAAGATCTTCAAGAAGGAGAAGAAGGTACCCAGCCTCAAGTTGATTTGGAATGCAGAAGACGGGGAACCAGAAGTTCAGCAGGAGCTCAGTATTTTCTCTGTGGTCGACTGTATCATACAGAAGGGTGACCAGCCCTTACAATGGGTGGTAAGTGGCCTTTGTTTGGTTGTTAGAGTATTATAGATATTTTTTGTATTTTGCTTACGTTGTGTCAAAATCTTATTTCAGTTATGTTACAGCTTTCCTGAATCCACTAGTACTAGGCTACGGCTCTGAAGTTACTTGCCGGAGGACACTCCCATGGGGCCGAACCTGAGATCCCCAAGTTTTAAACCCGCCACGTTAACCAGGAAGCCTTGTTAATGTGTTTAACACAGCATGAACAGTATTTCAATGGTCCTGTGTTTAAGGTGTAGGACTTGTGACACAGGAGTTTTATGTTCACTCATCACCATCAGCAATAGTTGTATAGTTGAAACGTATTCATTTTACATTGGTTGTGAAAGAAGTTCTTACAACTTAGATTAATCACTTTTCATTCTGCTTCCTGGATCATAACCAGTACCTGTGCTGAATGTTAATTATTGAAAGGATGCACGGCAGATCCCACTACTCATGGGATTTGAACTCACAACCGTGTATAAGCAAGAAAGGTATAACATAACATAGCATAATTCTCATTTCAACATTAAAACCGTCGTGTCCGTAGGCAGACGTTCTACCCCTGGACTACTGTTCTAAACAAGGATTTCGCGCAGGGTTGCCCTTGGGCAAGACACTGCAGAGCTATTTACCTGCACTGGTGAAATCCAGGAAAGCAGTAAAATGAAATACTGTTACTTCTAAAAAACAGTATATATTTTTGTCTCTACATAGTTTGATAATAAAAAAAAAAAAGAAAAGATTTATTTTCTAGGAATATGGAAATTGGTTAAGTTATTTATTGTCTGTTTGTTTCTTCTTGTCTTTCGTTAATTTGTCTGTCTATCCTAATGACTTTCACTCTCTGTTTTTCTTTGACTGTAATTCACTGTGGTGTTGTGTTAAACCTTGGGCTATATTAGATGCTCGACCTGTGCTTGATTTCTTCTGGACCTCAATCAATTCACTGGAAATGTCCTTGGACAAGGCACCTTTTTCTAGCTTAGTGTTTGTAAATTACCCGTAAAGCATTGTAAAAATGAATTTTTTGTTGAAAACCTTTATAAACCCCAGCCAGAGTTTTATAAATGGCAGTATTTTTATGAGCTTCACATTCCTCTTTTTAATCAGGTGACAGCCTCTTGTTTATCTGAGCGCTCATTGCTATTTTAGACTTAACTTGAATGTTAACAATGAAGTCAAATTGTGGGGTGCACAATTTATGAAAGTAGCCCTTTGAAACATCAATGGTAAATAGTGTAGGCCTTATTATTGTCATGATCATATGGTGTTTCACTATGTTTCAACATATTCTTTCATGATTTATAATTTTTTGGGCAATAGTATGGTTTTAATGTTGAAATGAGAATTATGTCATGTTATGGTATACCTTTCTTGCTTGTACGTACATGTTCATTTAATTGTATTTTTCTTTTCAGGTGACGATCAAGAGACCCAGTCGTTCAGTATTATAATCAGAAGTGAATTCTGGTCATGTGTCTGTGTCATGTATGGTGTATTGAATGAATAGCCCTGGTACATCTTCATGCTGAAAGTTCCATTCTTGATCCATCATTGTTTAATACTTTTTTCTCCTCTTTTATAATTATTGTAATTCCTTAAGTTTGACAAGACTAATTTATATATATAACAAAAGAGTAATTTCTAATCTGGAGATGACATTAATTAAGTTTGAAAAAAAGATTAAGAATAGAACTTGTCATTTTTCATGAAATTATTGAAGTTTTAAAAAGTACATTAATCAAAATGGAGCCATTTCTGATTTTGAGGTAGAATCAATCAAGTTTGTAAAGAAGACTTATAAAAGAAGAAGCTCAGTTTAGCTTGATGTTTTGATCTTTTATTCATAATACACGGTTAAGTGACAAGATTAAAGTGAGATCGATATAGCAGACTACAAATATCAAGTATAAACATTTTTTTGTGACAATGGGTGAAAACCATCATTAAGGTATAGTACATATAATCATCTATTTTGAAACTCATAGGATTACTTTGGTCGATCTCCGTATACATCGGTAAAGGCCAGGGTACCGTTTTACTAAACAGTTTACGCTTAAGATTTGCGTAAGTCTAAAACAACAATTCCTCTTATTTCAATATTGGAAGAAGCAATATTGCAAAGTGACACATCATTGGAATCGTCTCTCTGAGACGCTTCCAATGAAATGGCACATTGCAACATTGTACTTTCATTGAAGATACTATCCTTGTTTATCAATTATGACTTACGCAAACATTTTCCGTAAGTTGTTTAGTAAAACAGGCCCCTGGCAGAACTCTTTGCATTTAACGGAATGTTTCCGTTCCCAACCAATATATACTGAGAATGACTAAAGTACTCTCAAGAAAGAATGAGTTTCAATTAGTATTATGGGGATTCTACCTTAAGTTTCATCTTACAATATTTCAAAATAAAAATGTACCGTAAAAGTTCCCTAAAACAAAAAGGATACCATGAGTTCAAGAATCAGTTGTTTTTTTAAATCATTGTAACATAAGAAGAAATTGCTCAACCTGAGCAATTTCTCCTTTTGTTTCGATGTTTTCAAACTTTGACTGTTGAGTATAGAGTCGTCCTCCATCATTAAAAATTGGGCATCACAACATTACTGAAATATGAAAAAAACTAACACAATGTTAAACCCCATATAAACAAAGAAATCATCTGCTGTGAATGCATTTAATGCTGTTTGTGGTCTTGAAAAATGTTATTTATGTGCTATTTACAGACATTTGTCATTAATGTAAAATATCGTTTTAATATTCATTCTTCGTCATATCATTTGAAAGGAATGTGATGAATTTTATTTTATATATTATGATTTTATTGGTACTAATTGTTGTGTAAATATTGCTGGTCGGCGTAATATTGATCTCTTGTTGTGGTGCAGACGTCATGTGTTCCGATATGCAAATGAAGTAATTTGCATAATGTGGTGGTGTAAATATGCATAATAATGCAGACTTATTCTGCTCATTGTTATGGACTGGATAAGAGATTTTTAATAGTCAGAATTTCTCTCCAAGAGAAAATGTAAATAAAGCCTGAAAATAAAACAATCTTATGCTTTAACACATTACCAAACAATAACGCCATTTGACCAGTTTATTGCAGATGACTCTGGAAAACATTGAGGGAAAAGGAAAATTGCATATTACCTAGCAATTTCTCCTTTTCATACAATGTGTTCTGCCCTATCAGATGATTATTTATCAATTCCATCACATTTTGAAATGTTATCTGCAAAGTCTTTCAATTTTGGACAGTCAAAATTTGGCTTTTGGTAAAAGGTAAAAGTTGCTTGTTCGCCATGAGAAAATTTGAAAGTCTGAGTGAAATGCTATTAACAGAAAACAGCTTTGAAATACTTTAAAATATTTGATGAAAAATACCTTCAGAATACAAATTTTAAAAGGTGTTAACATATCTTTAGTTTGAAAAATCAGTATTCGATGGATCTCAAAACTGTTGCAACTCTTTTTGATATGAATACATGTTTATTCATTACATGCAGGCTTTTGCATGCATGCTTTGAATTCTTAAATACAAACTTATTTTACTTCCAATGGCTGTTCTCCAGTGTGTAATGTATGATTACAGTTCTTATACAGTATTAACCCTTTAAATGCTGGGTATTTTTCTAAAAATGGATTTTTGTGGCGTCTGCTTTTCAAGACCTTAAATATCTGCCTAATTTTGATGAGGAAAGATACCAAGAGTAACAAACATGTAAGATTACATGCCAGCTGCCAATTTGCTTGGCGGCTGGCCTGGATCTTACCTGTTTGCATAAGCATGAAGTCGGTTCCATCACTATAAGGGTTAATTTCATTTTGATATCCTAGTTTCCTCACATCTCTGCACAAGCAGCTTTAAACTATTTCATCATTTCAAAATTTGAAATGGTTTCAAAATTGAAAAAAAAGCATTTGCAGATGTGAAATGATATTTTTGTCAGTTTGATTTCTAAATTATTTTGCTAGTTATGCTTCATATAAACCTTTTTAACTGTTGAGATCAAATCTAAGCCAATAGTTGGAAAGACCATTATGAAATCCTTTTGAATCTTGTAGATGATGTTGAAACATTTTGAAGAAAAGGAGCATGTATTTTCTCATGATAAGGAAACTTTTTTTCACAATGTCTAATCTGCTTTAAGCATCAAAGAGTACTTTCAAGTTTCTCAAAAATCAACTTTTTCCTTCATAAATAAATACTTGTTTTTTCGCACTTATATCAGAGGATTCTTGAAACCATTGTAACAAAAAGCGAAATTGCTCATGATAAGCAATTTCTCCTTTTGTTTCAATGGTTTCTACTCAATATTGCTATGAATTTTTTTCATAGAATATAGAAGACTTTAACTTGCTGTTCAACAATGGAATTATGCATTTGAGTTTTAATGGATGTTAATGAAGGAATGGGGGGCGTTTTTAAAATTAAAGTTGTAAAAATAGAATGAAATGAATAAACACGAAATTAACACAAGTCATGTACAATCTCCATAGTTTATTTTCCTGAGTTTCTTATCTAAATGGATTTCCTATTCTAAAGAGAGATATGAAAACTACAAACAACAATTTTTATATTACGAATTTGTAAGTATGGTGTCAACAATATTTGACAGGGATTTTCTTGACCCCCTACTTAAATTGTAAATGACACCCAATACCCGGATATCACCCCTAAATACCATTATTTTCCATTCACAATTCCATATATGAAAGGTAAAGGTTATTTTATTATAGTGTCACCACTATTGAAAGGGCCAGCCAGTTTTGGCTTATGAGACACTTTACACTGATTATACTAAAGTACATCCCAACTTGTATCACTATGCCGGGCGGCTAAGTCCCCCAAATTAGGATATATCAAGGGGTCAAAGAAAAAACCCTGTAATTGGTAAAGCAGTGCAACTCGAATTGTCGTCAAGAGCTTGAAAAAATCCAAAGTATATGGGTGGTGCCCCTTTAGGGGAGGGGAAACAGCTGAAAGGGGGGGGGGGGGTTTCAACATAGTCCAGTGGTTAACACTTATAGTGCTGGAACCGACTTCATGCTTATGCAAACAGGTTAGATCCAGGCCAGCCGCCAAGTCAATTGGCGACTGGCCTGTGAGCTAACCTGTTTGCTACTCTGAGTATCTTTCCTCAACAAAATTTAGCAGATATTTAAGGTTTTGGTAAGCAGACAACACAAAAAACTTTTTTTCAGAAAATTACCCAGCATTCTAAGGGTTAAATTGTTGGACTTCAACCAGACAAGCACAAATGGTTTTGTTGGTGAGCCATTTGGCAAGACACTTCAGTGTCCTAGTGCCTAGTACAGGTGTATATCAGGAGAGCTGTCGCTTGACTTAGAATTTGTTGACATGATATTAAACACCATGGAGAAAAGAGTGTTAAAAAAATATTTGCGATGATAATTCTAATTTGGTGTCCGGTACAACAGTGATGTAATGTTAATATTGTTGAAATGATATTTTACCGTAAACAAACATTATTAAATATCTTATTCGTATTTATTGGATGCAAATTGTTTGAACTAAAATAAAAATCCATAAAAATTACCTTTAAGTTGGTTTTGTCATGAAACTTTTTCATTTCACATTGAATGTGATGGAAGATTGAAGCTTATTAAATACACTCTCAATGACTCTTTCTCGATATAACCACCACCCTTGTCAATTTGTGAGAAAGTTCCCAAATATTCAGCTTGCAGCTAACAGGGATCCAACCTGGGACCTTCAGAACCAGAAAATGAACCAAAGCTTGTTTAGAAGGGGGCATGGATAAATTGTTGCTGGGAAATAAATGAAACACATATTGAAAAGCGCCATACTCCATTAAACAAGAGGGCCATAATGGCTCTAGAACCGCTCACCTGAGATTACCACCTATTTGAAGAATAGTTAGAAACATTGCTTTTAACTTTTACACAGAGTTTCTTGTGCTTCTATGCATTGATCTTTTTTTCATTCCCATTTTACAAGTTTGACACTGTATGCTTGATGCGGGACATTAAAATGGTACATAATTCTTACAATGCAGAAACTGGATATTTTACTTTTACAGATTGTATGTACGAAGATCAGCCTGCACTTTTGTCCAGTAGGATCTATTGTTGCCATTTTGTGGTTATCATTTTGGCATATTTGGACATCCAAATTGATATTCATGTATTTTGTTAGAAATTCTATCATACATGTATATAGTGGAAATGCAAACAGGTTCATATTTCAACGCACCCTGGTGCGCTAAAAACTCAAAATAAGAACAAACAGTTATGATATTTTTTCATTTTTTTTTTTGTTTTACATCACATCAACATTATTTCAGTTATATAGCGATGCCCGACTCTTAATGATGGAGGGAGACCCCATACTCAACTGCCCACAAGGGCTGGTCAAGGCGGGTAGAACCATCGGCATTTCGTAAGTCTGTCGGGAGACTGCCTCTCATGAAAATCCATATCCCTTTCAGGATTTGATATATTTTTTTTTTTTTTTCATTAATCAGTTTATTGTGCAAATAAAACATCAGAAAAATATACTTGTATCAAACTGTATAATTATTGATAACTTCATGAATAAACACATCATGTAGTATGAATATATAAACATTACTAGTACATAAATGTATCACGTGCATGTAGAATAAAATATCTCATAATAACTAATTAACCCTTTCCCAAACAATAACGCCATTTGACCACTTTGTTGCAGAAGACCTTAGAAAACGTTGTGGGAAAAGTAGAAATTGCTCGTAATGAGCAATTTTTCTTTTCCCACGATGTTTTCTGCCCTATCAGAAGATCATTTTCCAATGTTTTGAAATGTCGTCTGCAAACTATTTCAATTTGGGACAGTAGAAAACTTGGCGTTTGGTAAAGGGTTTATTGTGCAAATAAAACATCAGTAAAATATATTCTATCAAACTGTATAATAATTAATATCTTCATGAACAAGCATAAATATGAATATATAAACATAACATAAATGTATGACATATGCATGTAGAATAAAATATCTCATAATAAATTGTTTACATGGTAAAATAATTGGCACACAAATGAAGCCATAAAAAATAGATGTAAAAAGATTGCACTTCTATTAATTTATAATTTGTGAAAAAACAAGATCAATATTTAACAGCTCATAACAAATAAAAAACAAAACAGCATTCTTTGATTTTTGTCCAATAAAAATGTATCCTTCATCTATCCCATGATTGAATAACAATTTATGGATACAAATCCTGATTAATTACTATGGTGAATGCAACAAATCTCACAGTATGTCTACTTCTCCAAAATAATTAAGTATTTCTTCTTCTCCAGAATAATTAAGTATTTAATAATAGCTAAAACTTGCAAGTTCTTGGTTGACCAATTACCAAACAATAACGACATTTGGCCAGTTTGTTGTAGACGACTCTGGAAAACATTGTTGGCAAAGGAGAAATTGCTCATAACGAGGAATTTCTCCTTTACTCACAATGTTTTCTGCCCTATCAGAGGATTATTTTTCATTTTCTTCATATTTTGAAATGTCGTCTGCAATCTCTTTCAATATGGGACAGTCGAAAACTTGGCATTTGGTAAAGGGTTAAGTCAATCATAAGCCATAATCTGATGTCTCTAATGCAAGACGAGTCCGAATGATGAAACACAGTAATAGGTCGCAGTTTCATTTTCATCTTGTTCTATAGTGTCTCTTTAATAACCTCTCATATTCTCGTCCACAAACTTCAACTTGTTCATCAAGTTTTGCTCTCAGAATGTCAAAAAGACCTTAAAGAGGCTTTCAGAAGATGGTATATGAAGAAACCAACGTGACAAAAGAAGAAATTTGCTTCAAATCAACATCACAAAGATAACGTCTCTTTCAATGAGTTTGCTTTTCTGCACATAATTGTTCACTTCATTCCATGTTTCTTTATCTCTTTATATGGGTTTTAAGTCACATCAACAATATTTAAATTATTTTACAATACCTGACTCTTAATGATGGAGGAAGAACCCATACTCAACTGCCCATAAGAGCTGGTCAAGTGAGGTAGAACCATCAGCGTTCCCTAAGTCAGTCGGGAGATCCAAGTTTCTATCTAAGAGTATTTGGAAGATCTCAATAAGAATTGCAGAAGAATGTTAATAAGACAATGTTAGAAAGTGAATGCAGAACAGAACATAACTTTATCTAAACCCAAGTATAAACATATACAAAACGGGTGATACGAAAACAGTAGACTAAAAGTGTAGAAATGCGAGAAAGAGAGGGATAGAGAGAAAGGAGAGAGAGAACAAAAGGAGAGAGATAGAACAAGAGAAAGAAAGCGTGAGTTATGTAACATATTTCTGAACCGAGAAAATTGGGAAAATGACGTCAAACATTCAACAAGAATTATATAACAAAGTAATAACAGCAAAGGTAATCATTTGAAAAATATCCCTTCAAAATCGCACACAAAAAGTGTTTAAAAACACTTGCACAACTTAATACCGACTAATACGGGATGTAACATAACAGCTTAAGTAGTGTGTTTTAAATCATTACACAATATTGCGCTGCTAGCCAATTAGATCGCAGACGAAATGTTGACATTCATGTCATGTTTTCAAAATGTTAAGTATACATGTATAAGGTTAAAATAGGTTTAAGAAACCACAGGGACTAACATAGACATTAGACTAAGATAAAACTGTTGTCATGATTTCCGATGGCGTCTCTTTATAGGGTTCCACTTATTCTCGTCTATAAGCTCTATTCTAGTTTCTCTCTCAGAATGTTCAGTATGTTGGGTTTATATTGGTTTAAGAAACTACAAGCACCAACAGAAAATATACTAAGAAAAAAAAAGTTGTCATGATTTCCGATTATGATGGCGTCTCTTTATAGGGTTCCACTTATTCTCATCTATAAGTTTCATCCCAAGTTTCTCTCTCAGAATGTTAGGTATGTAAGGGTTGGAGTTACAGTGCCCATGACGATTAGGTATATCACTCTCTCTATACACGTGGATCTGCACTGTGGAGCGCAGCTCTTGGTTCAGTTCCTCCCATGTCTGAAATATCATTTGGTTTATGATTAAATCCTTTTATTGATATATTTGTTATTCAACAACTGACGTAGCTTTCAATTGTAAGCTATTATGAATTTTTGCGTTGAATAACTCAGTTGAAAACCTTAGAGACATTACCTTAATTAACCCATTACCCAACAATAACGACATTTGACCAGTTTGTAGCAGACGACCCTGGAAATCATTTTGGGAAAAGGAGTAATTGCTCTTAACAAGTAATTTCTCCTTTTCAGAATGTGTTTGGCCCTATAAGAAGATTGTTTTTCATTTTCATTACATCTTGAAATGTCATCTGCAAACTCTTTCATTTTGGGACAGTGAAAACTTTGGAGTTGGTAAAGGGTTAATTGGTATATTTGTTATTCAACAATTGAAGCAACTTTAAATCACAATTCATGATTAAATACATTTTTTGCATTAAAAAAACTCAGTTGAATAGACCTTACTTTAAAACCTTTTACCAAATGAAATAATTGGTTAACTGAAGACCTTACTTGAAAACCATGTACCAAATGAAGTAATTGGTTAAATGAAGACCTTACTTGAAAACCATGTACCAAATGAAGTAATTGGTTAAATGAAGACCTTACTTGAAAACCATGTACCAAATGAAATAATTGGTTATATTTAGCCCATAGTTGAAAACGTTAAAACAAATGAAGAAATTGCTCATATTCAGCCCATTGTTTAAAATCTTATATCAGATAAAGAGATTGCTTATAATGAGACCTTACTTGAAATCGTATACCAACTGAAGTATCAAATTGCTCAGCCCTTAGTTGAAAACCTTGTACCAAATCAAGTAATTGCTTATATTGAGCCCTTAACACTTTTGAGTTTTCTAGTCTACTGTTTTTAATATACGCAAATGACTTATTTGGTGGAATAGATTTATTCTTTCTTCATAACACCTCACTTGTATTAGTCTTCTAAAAAATCAAAAAACACTTCTGTGACAAAAGGATTACCTTAACAAAAGTCTGTTCATGATGAACAATTTATCCTTTTATCCCAAAGGTTTCCACCAAGTATCACAAAGCTACTTATTTCCTCATACTACATAAATTGTATCTATTTTTGGTTTGAATTTAGACCAGTTGCAGATTCCCATAGGCAGGAGGGTTGAAATCAATTAACCCTATTGCCCAGCTTGTCACAAAGCCGAAACGGACAAGTGAACTTTTGCTGAGATATACTCTACATCTAAAACCATTATACAGACAAGTGCAGAAAAAATCTGGCATTTTGTGACAAATATATCAAAATGAGATTTCTCCACCAATGATGGGGGAAATGGGTTGACCCTTTCCCAAACAACAAATTTTTGACTGTCCCAAATTGAAAGAGTTTGCAGACGACTTTTCAAAATGTGATGAAAATGAAAAATATTCTTTAGATAGAGCAGAAAACCTTGTGGGAAAAGGAGAAATTGCTCATCACGAGCAATTTCTCCTTTTCTCACAATGTTTTCTAAAGTCGTCTGCAACAAAGTAGTCAAATGTCCTTATTGTTTGGCAAAGGGTTAAGACGATTAATCTGTTCAAGTTATGAAGATAAACACATACCGTCTGACCGAGGATGTTTGTCACTTTCTCCGCAAGCTTGCCTACAGGTAACATCTGATTACCTTTATCCAATACACAGTTTTCTTTGTATTTACCTGTAATAATAAATTGAGTCGTTCACAGTCTGTGATTAAATTCTGTGGGCAGAACTGGTGCAGCAGTGAATCACATGACCAATATTTATGATCTAATGTCCGAACAAGATGGTTGTGGCCAGGTAATTTTGCTTTTTTTCACCTACTTTTGCCAATGATAGCCACATTGTGTACCCCGCATGAGTTGACCATAAATTGCACGGTTCTGGTGGTATATGATAACCCATGCTTTATAACTGCGTTACGTATAACACTCGGCAGAGAAAACGCGGTCAATGTGTGCACATGTCCAAAACAGTCAATCTTTGACTGCGATGTCTCTGCCGGTGTAATGAGCAAATTTTTCTCGTGTCATAAATGGTTTCTACTTATTATCATAAAGAAATTTTTTTTTTTAATAATGTCGTCCACCATTTCTTCTATTTGACCAGTCATGTATTCATAAATGTGGAAATATGTTAAACAAGTCAAAATAAAGGTAACAGTTTAGGGAAGTGGTTCAGGGGTAGATTGCTGGCCCCAGGACAGAAGAGTAGGACGTGGTTTTGATTCCAATTACCGGTAATGGCAAAGGTTCATTTTGAAATCTTATCGATCCATATTCTGCACAAGCACTGGCTTTTCTTCCAGGAAGCAGAATGAAGTGGAAAGAAAGCTATGCTACTATTTGCTGTATACATGTATGGAAATGTTTCATGATGATTGTTGCATAACTATTGAGCTGCATATGTATAAAAATGACAAACATGTATTAAAAAAACCAAAAACACGTGCTTTATAATGTCATGTAAATAAGTTCAAATCAAACTTTAATATTACAAGGTGAATCTAACCTGTGAAAAGTATGAAGATTTTCTCTCTCAGGTAAGGAAGCAATTCTTCCCTGTAACCTGCTCCCCTTCTAATTGCGGTCTGCATTTCTTCCCTGTTGGCTGTTTCCATAGTTACTGTTGCTAGGAACATGTCAATAAGGTCTGTAAACCCTTCTGATCTGGTCGTGTAAGTATTCATCAAGTAACCTGTAAGGACCAGTATACATTTGTAGTTTAACCCATGTAGTGCTGGAACCGACTTCATGCTTATCCAAACAGGTTATATTACAGGCCAGCCACCAATTTACTTGGCGGCTGGCCTCTGATCTAACCTGTTTGCAACTCTAAGTATCTTTACTCATCAAAATTAAGCAGATATTTAAGGATTTTGAAAAAGCAGACTACACAAAAATCTATATTTAGAAAATTACCCAGCATTCTAAGGCTTAAACTTTATTATTTAACAACGATTGTGGCAGAAGCTTGAAGCTTATTGAATTCACTCTCGATGACTGCTTGCTGGGTACTTGGTCAGTACTTGCGCCATTTTGAGGGCTAGTTGCGACATTCTTCACCTCGCCTAACAGGGATCAAACCTGGGACCCTCGGTACAAGAGGCTGACAATCATTGTTGCCCAAGGAGCAATATAGTGGTATAAACTCTTTAAAGTGACCATCTTACAGATAAAGATTTTATCATTTTTGAAATAAAATGTTTTCTACCGATAAAATGACAACATGGATCTATGATGTTACAGTATTACAGTAACCTGGATTAATGATACACTTCTAAACCCCGTTCATAACCATCAGGTAAAGACATGGCACATGTTACATATATGTACAATGTATAGTAAACTGTTAAAACGGTTTATTTTGTAAACAATGATCTTTTTTTTCCGTCCTACGAAATGAATAATAGGGCCTGAAATCGGTACTACAAAATGGATCAACATTCTTATCTTGTTATGCTAAGTTGTAAGAACTTGGTTCACAATCAATGTAAAACAATTGAATTTAAACTATCAGGAGCATGGATAGGTGTGCTTACCACTACAACATGACAGAAATACTGTTGACAATGGCATTAACTTAACAAACGATAAGTTTTAGACTGTCCGGAATTGAAAGCGTTTGCAGATGACATTTCAAAATGTGATGAAATTGTAAAGTGATCGTCTGATAGGGCAGAAAACATTGTGGGAAAAGGAGAAATTGCTTGTTACGAGCAATTTCTCCTTTTCCCACAATGTTTTCCAAAGCCATCTGCAACAATCCGGTCGAATGTCGTTAAATTGTTTGGTAATGGGTTAAAGCATAAAACCTAAACCAATCAATTAAGAACCTACCAATGAAGGCCCAGGGTGTTGATGCCCGCACCATGCAATGGTTGGCACGCTTCCACATGACTCTCTCAAAGACATTCTTCCTGGCCGTGTGTTTATACTCTTCTATGGCTGTATCGCACTTCTGGAGAAAAGCCACGGCATTTGGATTGCCCTCTGAAACAATGAATAGCTTATCAAAGGCTATAATAAGTGCTTTACATTTGCGATCTATGGTGTTAAAGGCAGTATTAACAATTTTTCAGTTATGTAACTGTTCACACTTCTGGAGAAAAGCCACAGCATTTGGATTGCCCTCTGAAACAACAAATAAAACATACAGGATTCAATGCAAGGCTATGATAAGTGCCTTACATTTGAGATCTATGGTGTTTACCAACAACTGTACAATTATATAACTTTTCACACTTCTGGAGAAAAGTCACGGCATTTGTATTACCTTCTGAAACAGTAAACAGCAAATACATACAGTCAAACTTGTGTTAAGAGGCTAGCCTATGGGACAGAGTAAATTCATTGTTAAAGACAGGTTGGCTGCTTAACACAAATTGATATGCACTACAAAATCTAACAATGGGACTTTCTGTAGTGGATGTTTAAGGCAGGTTGGCTGCGTAAAAGAGTGGTTGCTTAACACGAGTTAGACTGTATGGTATTCACATACAGGACTCAGTGCAAGGCTATGATAAGTGCTTTACATTTGAGATCTATGGTGTTTAACGCCTTACCAACAACGGTTCAGGTATGTAATGGCTTTACTGGATCCACCAATACAAGGCTAGGCCTCTGAAGTAACTTACCAAAGGTCGCTCCCACAATACCATAGGTGTCGGTGGGGCTTGAACCAGGGACCCCCAAGTACTAAGTCCGTCACCTTAACCATTGGCCCACACAGGACCCTTTTCAATATGTGAAGGACCTACTATGGTCTTGCATTGAATTTCTCAGTGTACAAGCTTTTTAAAAATTCAATGCCATACTATAGTAGGTATCTCACTTTTGTGAAGGACTTACATTTTCGTTTTTTCTTGCATTGAACCCTTCATACAGTGAACCCTCGTTTATCCGAACATGTCCGTTCTCAACAAAATGTCCGGTTTACCGAATAATCCGGACTAATGAAGCAGAGCATGTTCTTATTCACATTAAGACAAAAACGGTCTGTATGGGCGGTATATACTTATAACCCTTTAGCAAACGCCAAATTGTCGACCGTCCCAAATTGAAAGAGTTTGCAGAAGACATATCAAAATGTGATGAACTTCAAAGATAATCTTCTGATATGGCAGAAAACATTGTGGGAAAAGGAGAAATTGCTCGTCACAGGCAATTTCTCCTTTACCCACAATGTTTTCAAAAGTCGTCTGCAACAAACTGGTCCAATAATTCCATTCCCTTACAATTTCGTTCGGATTGCGAGACATCCGGATAATCGTGGTCCGGATAAACGAGGGTTCACTGTATATCAATAAGATGCAAGAACAATGAATAGAACATCCAGGATTCAACGCAAGAGAATGGTAAGTGCTTCATTGTTTGTAAAGAGGGTACTATAGCCTGCATTGAACCCTTTACATTTGGATTACCCTCTGAAACAATGAATACAACATACAGGACTCAGTGCAAGACTATGGGAAAATCAATTGCGCATTCCTTATGGTACATCAAGGATTCAATGTAAGTATTTAGTAAGTGCTTCACATTTGTGAAGAATGTACTATAGCTTTCATTGAACCAATGACATTTGGATAAAACTCTGATTGTGAATTGATTCATAGCAGGACTATGGCATGCGAAGAACTTACTAGAGTCTTGTATATTGACATTCCTCGTTATAACATGTGACTAAAAACAATCTAAGCTCATATGTAGGAATTTAAAATTCCCTGATTTTCTTTGACCAGTCAACCTTATATCATCAAAGGACATATTAAAAAATTAGTCCAAAGTCTGTGAACAAGCAGGTTTTAAAAGAAAACGTAAGGTCGAATTACTCATGTCATCTGTTAACAAATGTTCAAACATTTGCATTACCTGATAAATCGATGAACTCGTTGTTAGATATTGCACTCCTAGTAAGACTGTTGCTATGGTAACTGACAACTTGGCACAAAATGGCGCGGGTCATTTGAACCTCATCAAGGTCAGGGTCAACAAAGTGAAGAACAGCTGGAAGGCATATTTTCTTGGATCCTTTTCCTGCACTGTTTCCCCTTTTTCTGTTGTCATGGTCATCTGGTTGGTTGTCATGGTTACTGATTGCTGGAGTGTCTTTCTGGTCTGATATTTTATCACCTCCTGAGTGGTCGTTTTCAGCCTGCAAGAAAAATTCAATGTGACAGCCTTTAATCAGTAGGGGCCTGTTTTACTAAACAACTTACGGAAAATGTTTGCGTAAGTCATAATTGATAAACATGGATAGTATCTTCAATGAAAGTACAATGTTGCAATGTGGTACTTCATTGGAAGCGTCTCGGAGAGACGATTCCAATGATGTGTCACTTTGCAATATTGCTTTGTCCAATATTGAAATAAGAGGAATTGTTGTTTTAGACTTACGCAAATCTTAAGCGTAAACTGTTTAGTAAAACGGTACCTAGATCTTTAATCTGATTGTTGCAGTGGCATCTTAACTTAACAATTTGCCGAGAACACTACAGCACACAACCATAAAAGGACAAATTAAGAGCAAATTCCTTTTTGTCAAAACTTACCTAAATGTGGATTAATCCTTTTTGGATCTATTAAGGCAAACAGTTTATCTCTTTGATGATCATATAATTATATTGCATTCAAGTGGACATTGTTGATTATTGCTTTAACCCTTTGAATGCTTGGTAACTTTTTAAAAATGAAGTCTTGTGTAGTTTGCTTTCCAAAACCTTTATATCTGCTTAATTTTGATAAAGTAAGATACTCAGAAAAGCAACAGGAACAACTGACTTTGCCATTCCTATGATCATCAATAATGATAACAAACCTCTGTTTCTATGGTTCTTTGAGATTCTGATACATCCACAGTATCTCCATTTCCCTGCTCCTGTTCTGCCAGACCATTAGAAGTCACTACCAAGGTTTCCTTATCTTCAAGCTGCTGGTTTGTATAATCTTAAACAGATAAAACATTTGAACTGTTTAACTAATTATAAACCGAACTGCTTGTACACAGATGTGAGGAAAATTTGAAAGTTAAAAATTAATTTATTTAACCCTTATGGAACCGCCTTCATGCTTATGATAACAGGTTAGATACAGGCCAACTGCCAAGTAAATTGGTGGCTCTCCTGTGATCTAACCTGTTTGCTACTCTGAGTATCTTTCTTCATCAAAATAAAGCAGTACGCAAGGGCACCAGTTTTAGACCATGGACATTAATATATAGGACCCCATTGGCAATAAGTTGAAAAAAATTCATGGGTCATCCTATGTTATATATATGTGTTATCTTTGTCTATTGAAAGTACTCAATTTTATCTGAACTCCCTTCAATCTGTGACATGCCAAATACGAGTTAGATCTATTCTATATTACTATCAATTCTTTGATATTGATGTTTTAACTGTTTTATTTATTAATCGTTTGTAAACTAGTGATGTATGAAGTGGCTGTTTAAGGCAGGTTGGCTGCTTAAAAGGGTGGCTGCTTAACACAAGTTAGACTGTATATTACAATCACCCCTTATCTCAGGTATGGTATTGTTCGACTGAAACACAAACATTGCACGAGAGCGTAATGGACTTATACCTCTAATATTTTCACAAGTGGTTCTCACTGCGACCTTCACCTCCTTTATCCAAGATTCCGGAACCAGCCCACTGTTGCTATCAAGGTCTTCCAAATGATGGCTCCTTGACAACCAGTTGTTTACAAAAGCTATACATCCTGGCAACGTTTCAAGACCTGGAAACGCAGCCCTGCATACATTGTGCTGTAGCTGTCAATGAAATATATTTCTGACATTCATTAGCCCATTTGTATGCTGTAGCAATTTGTAATTTACAGAAATTGCTATATAAGATTAAAATGGGACATTCTTTAGTTTCTTGGTCTATGTGAAAATGAAAGGAGGAATAATAGTTTGTTAAACAACAACTTTTATAATATATATAAACACAGATTGATTCTCAGACATTCAAAGAATACCTGCATTTTTTTCCTTGAAGATTTTTTAATTCAAGTATTATAAGTTTATAAAACAATAGATCTACTATGACTAACATTTCTAACTTTTGGTCTTCTTCCTATTAATGTACAGCAATCACTTTTGAGTATTTTGGTACATGTTCCCTAGATGACGTACCAGTTCTGAGCTAGGAAATACATCTTGCCCAAGGACACTCCGAGGTATAATAAATGATCACTTTCGGGGATTGAGCCCAGGTTGACAGGTCTATAGTCCCCAATGCTTACCATTACACTTTTAACATTGTGAAGTATATGATCTACCAACTAAGCATGGCAAACATAGAAATCACTCAGATTGAGAAAAAGATAATGTCATGATTGATGCTTTTAAAAAATTATGATAAAATTTCCTTATGATCAGCCCTCATTGAGCAAGTTTATATCACATTTCCGAATGGTTCGTATCAAAGCAACAGAAGACGTGATTTCGTTCATGATAATGGCTTAGAAACTATTGTGACAAAGGGAGAAATTGCGCCATTGAAGCAATTTTATACTTCTGCAACTGCAACAGATTTATCTAGTTCTTTTGCCTCAGATTAATCAAAATACATGTAAGTCACAAAGTTTGTTTATATTGTTTATAACCCCTCTCCCCTGTCAACAGTATTTCAGTTGATTTACAGCTTTCCTGCATTTCACCAGTTCTGGGTAGGGTTCTACAGTGTCTTGCCCAAGGACATTTTCATGAAAAATCCCAGAGTGATGCTGGTGAAGATTGAACCCGTGCCCGGTGTCACACACAAGTCTTAAACCTTAAATATCGGGCCATGCAAGACCATGTAAGTCAAAATGAAGAACAAATTGATTTTCTAAATCCTGTACTCACCTGGGAGGTAAGACGCAAAGCAGACTGTGTGACAGTCTGGCAATCAAACTGGCTGGTTCCATGAAACTTGCTTGCAGGCCCAGACAGGTTCTCAGTTTCTTGCTGAGTCTGGTTCCCTGCCTCCTGCTGGTTCTCCTCATCTGAATCCTCTGACTCCTCCCCATTGCCAGTTCCTGTATTCTGATTGGTTGGTTCTAGATAGTCTGCCATGATCTCTGCACTGCCCTGGTTCCACCCTCGAACTATCCTAAGGGCATCCTTGTATTTCTTTGTTTTTGCCAGATTCTGTAAAAATTAACGTAATGGAAGATTAATATCAACTACAAAAACCAGCCAATAATAACATAGTTTAACCCTTATAGTGCTGGAACTGACTTCATGCTTATGCAAACAGGTTAGATCCAGGCCAAGTAAATTATCAGCTGGCCTGTGATCTAACCTGTTTGCCAATCTGAGTATATTTCCTCATAAAAATTAAGCATATATTTTAGGTTTTGGAAAGCAGACAACACAAAAATCTGGTTTTAGAAAATTATCCAGCATTTTAAGGGTTAACAGTCTATTTCTTAAAGCTTTGGCAGATATCAACATATACATCTTGCAGCATAGTCTTGGCAGTCCCTCCTGGTTTTGTAGAAGTGTTGAGATTGCATCACCAAAGACCCCGAATAACCTTCAAGAAGACTTGCCTATATTAGAGGCAGAAGGCAATTTGCTCACATTGGTACCTTATTTAATTGAGATAATTTGTAGTTCATACCTTATAACACTTATCAGTCACAATAAGGTAAAATAAGAATATAACCTTAACTATCAGTGACCTTTTCCATGGTGCAACCTTAATATTACTGTAACCAGGGGTCCGTTTTACTAAACAAGTTACGGAAAATATTTGCGTAAGTCATAATTGATAAACATGGATAGTATCTTCAATGAAAGAACAATATTGTAATGTGACATGTCATTGGAAGCGTCTCGGAGAGACGATTCCAATGATGTGTTAGTTTGCAATATTGCTTTGCCCAATATGGATTAAAGCGGAATTGTTGTTTTAGACTTACGCAAATCTTAAGCGTAAACTGTTTAGTAAAACGGTACCCAGCTCTTTTCTATGTAAAAATCAACAGAGAATAGAAATACAAAAACGAGTTTTTGGAAAATGGTTAATTGCCAATGCTGATATTCTAAACCAAGACCATGCCTAGTTTGTTTCCTTAAGAATCGTCTCTATGAAATAATTCTAATGAGTGATAACAATACAGGATTGAATCTTAGAAAAATGTCAAACTTATGTAAGAAACCAGGGCACAAATTTACAAAACATTTTATGCCAAAAATTTCACATAGTTTAAAACACCATTCCCTCTTATTTCAATACTGGGTTAAGCAATATTGTATAGAAAACATCAAAGGAATCCTCTCAAAGAGACGATTCCAATAATGTGTCACATTGCAATATTGGGTTTTCATTTAAGATACTAATGATGTTTATCTGTTTTGACTTGCGCAAAAATGTTCCTTAAGTTGTCTAGTAAAACTGTATCCAGGTGTTTGTAAAGAGTGCCAACAATGCAGGTTTTGGCTTTTATCTTTACCACTAATCCAAAGTTATCTAGCTGGCTAATTTGACTATTCTGACCAAACACCTAGCTGGATAATTTGACAAAATACCTTGCTGGATTACTTGACAAAACACCTAGCTGGATAATTTGACAAAATACCTAGCTGGATTACTTGACAAATCACCTAGCTGGATAATTTGACAAAATACCTAGCTGGATTACTTGACAAAACACCTAGCTGGATAATTTGACAAAATACCTAGCTGGATAATTGTACCAAATACAAAGCTGGAAAATTGGATCAAATACCTAGCTGGATAATTTGACCAAATACCTAGCTGGATAATTTGACCACATAAATACCTGGATAATTTGTTCAAATACCTAGCAATTGAACCAAATTCCTAGCTAGACAAATTAACCAAATACCCAGCTGGACAATTTGACCACATACCTTCTGATGTCCTGAGGCTTTCTCCGCCCAAATTTCCATGGCTCTGTCAATTTTCTGGTCATGCTCTAAACATACAGTGGGCTCTACCATATTGCCTAAGGGGTTGAAAGGTGGGAGATCTACTTCCAGCTCCGTTACAGATTCGTCCAGACACATTTTGATCAGTTCTCCGGTAGCATTACTGACTACACTGTCATCGCCTGAAATAGAAGTCATCGTTTATCAAACTTTTCAATGTTTTAAGTTATAGAGCCATACCAAAAAGGGATACAGTGTTGTCATCTAAAATAGAAATCATAGTTTATTGAAGATTTAAATAATTTAAGTAATACAGCCATACCAAAAGTATTACACAGTTGTCACCTAAAATAGAATTCATTGTTTATTGAACTTTTCAATGTTTTAAGTAAAACAGCCTTACCAAAAGGAATGCACAATTACAAATTTTTACCAACAAAGAAAGTACACTGTTCAAAAGACTGTATTTACACTAGAAAAGTCATGAGATGTTTGTTTACAGAAAATAAATACCACATGTACAATTCCATGAGCTCTGAATAGATATGAATACTATATCAGCCAATGAGAGTTAGGCTATATGTCTCTTAGGATTTCAGTCAATAAAATAAATGTTTTTTGATAACAATATACATACTCAACTAACATAGTTTCTGCTAAAGTCCACAATCAGAATACTAAGTTGATTATAATATATGTCAGTATTACAAACCTTTGCTAATATTGTTACCGATCGAAGTAAAATGGTGTTCACATTAGCACAGAGTATGGTCATTTTGTCTTGGAACAGGTTACCAGCCAATAAGAGCTGGACTAGTGTTTTATAAAGAGTTACTGGTTCCCGATCCATGTATAAAATGTTCACCATTGAAATGAGTATGGCCATTGGGTCCTGAACAGGTTACCAGCCATTAAGAGCATTTTGTTTTGAAAATACTTACTGGTTCCCAATCCATGTAAAATATTCTTGGAATAGGCACCAACCAATGTAAGAATGCGTTCATACATACTTACTGGTTCCCATCTCCATATAAATATTGCTCACAATACCAGGGAGTATAAATATTGGGGCATGAAACGGGCTACCAGCCAACTAGAGCATTTTGTTTTATAAATACTTACTGGTTCCCAACCCATGTAAGATGATGTTCAACTTAACAGTACAGTGATTGAGCCTTGGAACAAGTTAACAGCCAATAAGAGCATTTTGTTTTATACTTACTGGTTTATATTCCATTTATATAATGTTCACAGTTGAATCGAGTATAGTCATTTGGTCTTAGAACAGGTAACCAGCCAATAAGAGTATTTGCTTTAATGCTTACTGGTTCCAGATCCATGTAAGATGGTGTTCACCATACCAGTGAGGATTGGCTTCTTTGTGTCTTTGTACAGGTTACCAGCTGAACGCCGCAACCATTCTGATATGAATGCTAGCCAGAATTGGCCTAGTTTGTTGTTCTCATCTGTTAAGAAAAAATGATAATACATTTTATCCTGTCACTAGTGTCATTTTGGGACCGATAACTAGGTGCCGTATAACATTTGTGATATCCGGCAATAGCCATATAATACATGCATGTGACGAATCATGACGTCATAAGTACGACATGACGTCATATTTACATCATTCTCTTCTTATTTTTGTCCTTTTTTTCGTGTTTTATTTTCATCTTTTTTCTTTTTAAAGAATACATAAAGGTAACCGGATAAATAGCATAGATAGTTGGTGTCTTTGAATGGGAAATGTTATCGGGCAAGGCTTCGGATTATTATCCGGTGAGCCTTCCGCTCACTGGATAATATTCCTAAGCCTTGCCCGATAACATTTCCGATTCACGACACCAACCATCTATTCTCTATATCATACAAACTGCATTGAAACATTGGCACAAGGCCCTTGAATGCCATCTGCAGTCAGTCGATTTTAAGGATAGTGGATATCATTAAACTTTGAAGACTTTCTGTTGATTGCAAGATTTGGGTCATTCAGTCATATTGCAGCAGTCAGGACTCTGATCTGTTGTGACGAACGACCGTTGAGCGCTGTTGTTAAAGTCATTCACTTAGGTGCCACTGGTAGCCATTCTTTGTTGATTCAGTTCCCGCGATACAAACAGTGCTTAAACGGTATACATGTATTTAACGCCCTAATTTCATTTAGGGATATAGTTGGACAGAAACAGAAATAATTTTTTTTCCTTTTTTCATCGCCACACTGTCCTTATTCTTATCTAGGTTTTCTTCACCAATTCTGTGACATTGAATGCTTGCAAACACAAACATAATTGAACAGTGGTGAAAGCCAAAAGAACTACATCACAGTGACTTAATTTAACATAGAGTATTGACTAATTTTGGAAAAGCCTTTTTGTATGTTAATTTCAAAAGTGTTTGCAGCAAACAGGTAACATCTTTTGATTTTTTATCAATTAAATTTATGTAGTACAATCTTTAATTTAAAATTTGTATTATTACTGAAAAAGGCAAGAAACAGATTAGGAAAGTAAAATTCATTTGGAATATCACTGTACCTTCCATTTTGAATATTGTTCTCGCTGTTTCTGTTGGCATGGCAACAATGTAGCCAATTAGAGTGTAGAGGTGGGCTATAACATCTTTAGTACGTCCCCCTGCGGACAGTACAAATTGCTCCACAATGGCCTTCACTTGAGTGGCAAGGTCAAACTCTGTGATACATGCTGAGGACATAAAACAAAAACATAATTTGATGCAATTACATGTATCTATTTTGAGAAGCTTGTTGACACTATAAGATTCTATCATGTTACCAATTCACCGATAGTTTTGTAAGCAACTTCCATTATGTGCTCTTTGTACTTTACACGGGTACAGGGCTGAAAGAAATATTTTGATTAAAGATCAGATACAAAGAAGAAAAATATGAAACTTAATTCATAATGTATAAAGCAGTCAATAAAAGGCTTTTCCTGTATTTTTGGAAATAAAAATTCAAAATAAGGAAGCAGGTCAATTTGTACCCAAACCAATTCGTTACCATCCAAATTTGGCCAATTCGTACCCACATTTAAGTCAGTTTGTACCCATCCTAATTATGAAAATGTCAATTCATAACCATTCTATAATTCAATATTATAATATCATATAGCTTACTACAAATATCATTTTATTATTGCTGCATAGCTGAATAAAAGGCCTTTGAAGATATTACATTTTATAAAGACAACAAGGAATAGTTATTTGGTCTATAAAACTGCCTCTTTTTGTACGTTGTTCATGTTTTGTTTTTGTCTATTCTGTTTTTTATTATGAGTGTATGTGTGTTTTGTATTACGTAAAATGGTGTTTAAAAATTAAATGAAATGATATAGCATTCTTCGAGTTATATATGTTTCCTTCAGTCGATATCCAGATTCAGTACCTTTTTTCCTTGCTTTCCCCACTCTCCTCATTTTTAACTGACTGATATGGATTCTTTTCATCACGTGCAAACCGAAGAACTGACATTGACATTAATTGTTCAATTAATTGGTGTCCTTAATTACTAGGCTAATCATAAGCCAGTTACAACAAAAGGGGAACATACATAATCACAACAAAAGATAACAAACTGTTATGTATTATTTTATTGATAAATCACTTTAGAAACAAATTAAGACAAACATGTTGTGATTTGCTAAAACCCGTTTGGAAATCAATTCGTTTATATGGCTTTTCATTTACGAAAATTGCCTATGGATAGCTAACTTAAGCATCCGTGCCTAAAAGCTCAATGTCTAAAGGATGTGTGCGGTTTTTTTTTCACTATTCGATAATTCGTACTGAATTATAGGATGGGTACGAATTGACATCTTCAAAATTAGGATGGGTATGAATTGACATAAATGTGGGTACGAATTGGCCAAATTTGGCTGGTTATGAATAGGACATAGATGAATGAATTTTTTCAAGATATGAAACTTCCTCAAAACCCTGACCAACCTTGACTATTTTTAGTTTCAATCCATTTCTTTAAGTAGTTAATGAAATACATGTACCAACATGCACATAATACCTTAACCAAACTCTGATACAGACACTGGCTTCTGGGTGTGTAGTTAAGCTCTTCCTATTCCTCTATTAATAAAAAGGTTAAAATCTACAAATTTAATAACCTACCGGTACATTGCATAGTACTGGTGAAATCAAAGAAAGTCGTAAAACATCTGAAACACCTTTAACATCACATTAAACCCAAAATAAACAAATAATAATTACCTGCACATGTTCGCTGGACCGCAAACAAAAGTCTCAGTTGGTGTTCCCCCACGGTTTCCTCGTTTAACTGACCAATCATAGAGCCGAGTACCATAAACATCACATCTAGCTGTTTATAATGGTAGCCCAGTGGGTCCAATGTACAGAAGGATCCAAGTGCCGGCTTCAGGATTACCTACAGGAATAAAACAATCATTTCATTTATGTTTCTTCAACATTTATTTTATTTAATGTGCTATAGTGTTGCAGGGGTACAGCTATGGCTATCGGTACTGAAGTTATTGGATTCAATCGCTGTCAGCATCGAGGTGAAATTCTGCAACTATCCAATAAATTTGATATTTAACTGTGATAATGGATATAAGGATGGTCAATTGTTGAAACAAAAATTTCGTCGCAAGTAACCACCATTAAATGAATCGTTCGAAAGTTTGACGTGATAGGAGATATTGACCATGCAAAAACTTTTTAAAATTTCCAAATCTCATCCAAATACGTTTGACTACACTTACCTTAACCCTATCCCAATGACATTTTGTGACGTAGAGCGGGAGCCAGGCATTGATCGGTTCCCTGGATGCCCCAACAGTGGTGACACCTAGAGACTGATTCCCAAAACTAAATCCCCCATGAGCAGACAGGTGGGAACCGATGTTGAGCTTGTACTCCAGTGCATCCAACATGGCCGTGCGGCTGACCAGTGTTCCACTTATCACATACAGCTGGATCTGAATAAAGGGGAGATAATTTATTGGTTTTATTGTTGTTGTTTTTAAAAGAGAGAATTATTATATCTTTATTTTATATCTTTATTTACCTATAAACACTGTTCTGGCCTTTTATAAACATCTAAAATGTAAACTAGCAACTTAACCCTTATAGTGCTGGAACCGACTTCATGCTTATACCAACAGGTTATATCCAGGCCAGCCAACAAGTTGATTGGCGGCTGGCCTGTGATCTAGCCTGTTTGCTACTCTGAGTATCTTTCCTCAACAAAATAAAGCAGATATTTAAGGTTTTGGAATTTGTGTTAGATAAATGACATTATTTTTATGTGTATCATGTGACTCTTTTTAACCGGGTGACCACCTGTCATTTATCTGAGCACTCATCGCTATTGTAGAGGTAGCTTGAATGTTAACAACAAAGTTGAATTATAGGGTTCATAATTTTTGAAAATAGCACTTTGAAACATAGATCTTTAATATATTATTCAGTGTCTTTGAGAGGTTAATTTGCTCTGTTTGTTAGACAAGCAAAAGGCCATGCGGGAAAAACTTACCAAAGACGGCTCATCAAGCACAACTTCACTTCTCTTCACCGCCAAACCAAAGCCAATCACATCTTCCTTGTCGTCGCCTAGCAACACATCCTTGATGCAATTCTGGGACAGGACACAGAAATAGAACTCCAGTGCATCCTGGGATAGTTGGTTTACGTCCTCTTCCTGTATGACGAGGCCAGAGAGTGCTTCCTGTGCCGACGTGGCCAACGCCATGTTTTGGGAGGCTCGCTTGTCCATTGTTCTCTGTCTCCTCGATTTGCTGAACTGTGAAAATATAATGTATAAACAAAATTGATAAGTGAAATATCAAATGCCAATATCTTTTTTGTGAACCAAGCATGTCATATCTATCTCTAAATGACTTATTGATTAATGTCTTGACTCTGAGAAGTTATGTTTATATGAGAGAGTTTGTTTTTATGGTGTTTGATGTCGTATCAACAATTCTTCAGTTATATAACGGCTTTCCTGGATCAACCAGTACTAGGCTAGGGTTTTGAAGTGACTCGACAAAGGCCACAACCACTAAACCAGAGGTGCTGGTGGGGCTTGAACCCTGGACCAAGGGCCCCAAAGTTCTAAGTCCACCACCTTAACAACAGAGCCACGAAGGATATTTAAAAAAAAATATCCTTTTCATGAACCAAGGATGTCATGTCTACTTCTCAATCAAGAGTACAAAAATAAAACCAATTAACACAATTGCCTAACATTGTTTAACACAGGGATAACAAATTAACAGAGTAAAACTCAAACCCAACAATTCGACTTATAATGAAATTACTTAAAATCACATGTTTATTTGGAGGTTGAGCATTTCGAGGGTTCAATTCAAGATTATATAGCAGGTGCTTCATGTCTTGCATTGAGTCCTCTATATAAGTACAGTGAAGCCTCGTTTATCCGGACCCTGATTATCCAGATGTCTCGCTATCCGTACGAAATTGTCAGGGAACGGAATTATTTGACCAATTGGTTGCAGACGACTTTTGAAAACATCGTGGCGAGCAATTTCTCCTTGACCCACAATGTTTTTTGCCATAACAGAAGATGATTTTGAATTTCATCACGTTTTGAACTGTCGTCTGCAAACTCTTTCAATTTTGGACGGTCGACAACTTGTCCTCTATATAAGTATCTATTGAAAGATTCCGTTATGGGGGGGTGGGGGGGACCTAAATTGCTTTAAAAGACTTCTGATTGAATTGTATCAAAATGTGACAAAACTGTTTAAAAAATTCTTTATATACTTATTCATGAGTTTTACATCACATCACCGTAATTTCAATTATGTTGTGATGTCCATCTCTTAATGATAGAGGAGCGTAACAGGGCTGGTCAAGCCAGGTAAAACCATTGGCATTCTTTAAGTCTTTTTTATAAGAATTTACATTATTTCAGTTATGTTGCGAAGCCAGACTCTTAGTAATGGAGGAAAACCCCACACTTAAAGGCCCATTGAGCTTGGTCAAGTCGAATAGTACCATCTGCATTCTGTATGTCAGTCATGAGACTGGCTCTCATAAAAATCCAAATTCTTTCACCTGGATTTGGACCGATACAGGAATGTGCCATGTGATTCCAAATTCTGTGCTCTTACCACTAGGCCTACAGGTCCTTTACTGTGTAATCCATAGAGCACAACTGACTGTTTCACACAACATTGGTGCAGTGGTAGAGTATCGGCATCTTGTACCCGAGGGTCCAAGGTTTGATCCCCATTTGGATAGCTGAGAATTGCTAGAACTAACCCACAAATCCACACAAGCACTCGTATACTCGTGTAGTATCCACAAAGCAGTCCTTGAGAGTGAATTTGATAAGCATCAAAGCTTCTGTCACAATCGATGTAAAGTGGATACAAGTGTAAACTAATCTATGTGCAAATCAAATTTTATTTTTTTAACCCATTACCAAACAATAATGACATTTGACCAGTTTGTTGCTGACAACTCTGGAAAACATTGTGGGAAAGGGAGAAAATGCTCTTAACGAGCAATTTATCCTTTTATCCTTTTTCTACAATGTTTTCTGCCCTATCAGAAGATTATTTTCGAAACTCATCAGATTTTGAAATGTCATCTGCAAACTCTTTCAATATGTGACAGTCGAAAATTTTGGCGTTTGGTAAAGAGTTAAACGACAACTTACCACAGCCTTGTACCGCAGGTCGTGGGCCCGAGCTAAAAGTGACACAGAGTTTGTGCCAGCTCGGACGTACTCCGCCAACATACTCTGAACCTGATCAAGCTGTGAACATAGACAACATTGGTATTTAACATTAGAATGCTGGGTAATTAAATAAAATAAATTTTTGTGTTGTCTACTTTTCAAAACTATAAATGTCTGCTTGATTTTATTGAGGAAAGGTACACAGAGTAGCAAACAGGTTGGATCACAGGCAAGCCGTCAATTTTCTTAGCACTTTTTTGGGTTAAATGGACAAACTCTGAGATTTGTGCTCTGGGAATAATAAACACCAAAAACTTGATAGCAACAATTTTTATCTCTGAACTAAACAACATTTTGGTTTGTTTGCCTCTAGTTTATGAAATCCCTGTGACTTCGCTAAACATATGTGAAGTGAGCTTTTGCACTTGTAAGCGCTTCTATGGGAAACCAGGTTTATGAATAAACACAGGAGTTCTTTCTCTCACACCTTACTAACTTTACCAGACACGAGTCATTTAATTGCTCTCTGGCACACATTTCAATAATCCTATGATTAAAGTGTCAGAAAAACATTTAAGTTTTCACATTGAAAAAAACATTGGCCAGGATTTCATTTAAGCAAATATAAACCTTGAAGATATTCTCTATTTCCTTAACTAAAGCAAACTTCTCTAGTGATAACTTGCATTGCTTTGAATTGCCTTCAATACTCCCTGGAAAACTTGAATTAAAACTTGAATTGCTTTGCATTTCCTTTGTACCTGTACACCTTGAATTAAAACTTACATTGGTTTGGATTTCCTTGATTGTAGCAAACAGTTTTTCGCGTCCCTGTTTTGTAATCCCATTACCAAACACTTGTATGTGGGTAATGAGCGTCTGGTACTTCTCTATCTTAGCTTGTATAGGCCCAGAATCTACAATAGTAGTTTGGTATGGAGGGGTACTTAAAGTAAGGTTCTATAATAATTGAACAGATCATTTGATGATATAATTTACAGCAATTTAGTAGGAAAAGGTGATAAGTTGCTTGAACAAGCATTTTCTCTTCTTTTCCAAAATCTAATTCTAATCTCCTTAGGACAAAGCAAGGGTACAGTGCAATATTATAGTAAGTGCTTCACAAATGTGAAACACTTACTATAGTATTGCGCTAAACCCTCAATTTTTCAAGGTTTGAAATCTATTTTGATTTCAGTTATTTTCCTGCAATTTTCAAAGATGTAAACATACCCATTGGTGAAGGAATTTCAAATGTTAAACAGTGGCATGGTAAAACCATTTCTGATCCAAAATGACTGTTTTTCATATGGGCCACGTCACGCGAAAAGGGGCACTTGGACATAGCAAACAGTGTAGCCCCAGACCAGCCGCTACGTCAGTGACGTGGCGGCTGGTCTGGGGCTACACTGTTTGCCATCTTAGAGGACATCCAGTTATACCTTTAAATAAATACAAATGATAACTTTCGTGACTAGATGCTGGAATAATAGCGCTAAGATAGAGCTGAGTCAGCGCTTTTTTTATATGTCCGAGTGCCCCTTTTCGTGTGACGCGGCCCATATGTTCTTTTAACTTAGATTGATATAAAAAAAACTCTCTTGTAAGTGACATCACTTTAAAAGATGTTATCTTCTACTTTTTAAAGTTTTCTAAAGTGCCCTTAATGGAATGTCAACAATTTTTCAATTACATTGCAGATTTTCTGGATTTGCCAGTACACTGCAGACTCATTATAACACGGTCGTCGGGAGCCATGATGCTAGATCCGCGTTAATAGTGGGGTTGACAAATATAACGCGGGGTCCCTTACGCGCTATATGCCAGACCATAACCACTTAAGAAACAATCAGATTCAAGAAGTAGTCTATTCATATTTCAAGATTGTGTTGAGTTACGGACTTATCATTGAATTTATTGTGAATAAAAGAAATGCAAATAAAAAACATAATCAAAACTTACATGTTTAACTATATATTCCTTTTTTTTTGTTTCATTACGATTCAAGTTAAGGATCATTGATAGAGGCACGTGCAGTTTAAATACGCACTACAGAAAAAGGAGGGTGGATTCAGTTAACCCATGTTCTATTTATAGATTTAAACTCCAAGTAAGGAGTGAGTAAATTTTATCGATAGTTCTCCCAGCATGTGTACCTAATGCTTTACCATTTAAACTAGGTGTGTGTATACATATGATGGAAACAAAGAAGTTAAATCTTCATGTGTTAGTGATATTTGTTTAAAAAGTGTGCATACGGTTGGACGCCCTAGGTTTGGGGAAAAGCATGGGTGCACGAGGGGATTTATGCATCTGTGTCCGATAAAAACCTGAAGTTGCTCTAAGTTTTGAGTCAATCAGGCATAAAACACTCCCCTGAATAAGCATGTACAAACTAATGATATTATGTAATTTATCAACACTATGTACACATAGATTTAAATCTTCCCTCGGGTCACGGATTGTGTACGTATAAAGGCCACGCGCTTTGTTTAAAAGACCGTGACAAACAATGGGGATTACCCAGGGAGTTATTGATTTTCACGCCTTCGGAGTGCAATTTGTAGGTAGACTTTCTATTTAGAATGCCGACCGCGTCATTTTGCAGAAAGGGGGAGATTTAGGCTATTGTTTAAGCCCTAATGTGCTTGAAATTTTGGGAGCCATAGGAGACCCGCGTTATAATGAGTATCGCAATATAACGGGTCGCGGTATAATGAGTCTGCAGTGTACTAGGGTAAGGCACTAAATTGCTTAACAAAGGATACTACAATGAAACCAGAGTGTCCTTTGTTAAACATTTCTTATCCTTTGAATGACGCAACTGTATCTTTCTCCAGTTTTGTGTTTGCGAGTCACATGATATAATGTGAATGTCTGAGACAGTAGGCAGCATCACAAAAAAAACCCGACAAAGATACCATAACATCATATTGCTTTCATCATATTTATTTATTTCATCAATTAAAATCTATACATATATTTTTCAACTGCATATATTGCTTGAAACTATAGGAATAATAAGAATAATTCATTTGTTCAATTGGTTTTCATTAATGAATTGCAGAAAAAAATGTTACTAAAGATTTTTATCTGTATCACTTGCATGGTAGTACAGATTTTTCCTTTACAGACCTCAAACCTTGGACCAATAAGTTCTAAGACAGCCCGCCACCTTAATCACTTGGCCACACAGGACCCTCATGGATTGAAATTGCATTGTCACAAACATATAAATCAATAGATAAGTTCCATACCTTTCTTTTCAGTAATGGCAATAGAAGCCTTTGTAACTAGATCCTCCACATTTCTCAGAAGTATCCGCAGTCTCCAGTGGGTTTTATCAAAGTCCGACTCAAGCATTGTGTACTCCATCTTATCAATTATACAGGGGATTGTCACTGACTTCGGTTCACCATTCTGAAATGGTCGAGGAATAAAAACTGTTAAAGAGGAACGGACGAACAAGCTGTAGAAGCTTTTATAAATCACACTGGAAGAGGAATAAAATAAAAGATCAAATCAAAGTTTGATTCAAGCATGGTGTACTCCATCCTATCAATTATACAGGGAATTGTCACTGACTTTGGTTCCACATCCTGAAATGGACATGGGCTAAGAACTGTTAAAGAGGAAAGGTGGAAACAAGCTGTAGAAACCCACAGATACCACACTGACAGAAGAATGAATAAGATCAAAGTCTGACTCAATGGTGTTCTTCGTCTCATCTATTATAGACAGGATTGTCTTCAACTTTGGTTCACCATTCTGAAATGAAGAAGGGCTGCAAACTGTGAAAGAGGAAGGAACATTAAAAATGCATTTAAATAAAAAAAGAGCATGCCCATATGGAATGTACATACTTAGACATATTGATGGGCCCTGAACTAATTATGCTGTCAAAAGCTACTTTTAATTGTATTAAATACAGCTGCATGTATACAAAAAACTGTATTGATTTAAAGACATATCATTTTGACAACTTTTCTGATAAGTAAACAAGCACCTTTATGGTAGAATACCCATAAACCACCATTTTGCAACTTATTCCTTTGTCAGATTACTTTGGGTGTTCTCAGGTACACATTGATAGGGGCTAGAACTATTGGTTTTCATGGGAATACTTCCGTTCCTGACCTATGTATACCAAGAATGACCTAAATAATCCGATGTAAGAATAAATTTCAAAATGGTGGATTATGGGTTTTTAACCTTTAACTTTTATAGTGCTTGAACAGATGTCATGCTTATGTAAACAGGTTGGATCCAGGCCAGCTGCCAAGTAAATTGTAACTGGTCTGTAATCTAACCTGTTTGCTACTCTGAGTATCTTTTCCCATCAAAATTAGGAAAAGAATTAGGGATTTGGAAAGCAGATAACACAAGTATCTATTCTAAGAAAATTAGCCAGCATTCTAAGGGTTAATGTTTAAAAATATGCCAGTTCCAGACAGGCTTAGGTTAATAGCAGAGCTTACTTAAAAGTGTGCCTTAGATGTTCCCATCAAACTGAACACTCTCGGCAGTTTAAAAATCTATTTTTAGATAATTACCCAGCATTCTATGGGTTTAATCCTGAGTTACTCACCACAAGCATGCTAGTCTGAACGGCTAAGTTTAGGGAAACTTTCTGCTTGGTGGGGTTCTTTACTTGAATCCACGTTTCCCCTACAAGGATTATGTCTGCAATGGGAAATATGGTTTTACATCACATGCGCAATTTTTCAGTTATAACTTATAACCTCTTATGTTGCCCAAGATATGCATTTACATTCCATGTAAAGGAAAATATTGGTTAAGTTTAAACTTGTCTTTTTTACATCAATTTTACGGGAAGCTTGAAGCTTATTTAATCCACTCTCAATGATTGTTTTCTAGATACTGAACCAGCACTCACACTGTTTTGAGGAATAGTCCCTGCATTTTACCTCGCCATTAACATGGATCGCAATCAAGACTCTGGATAATTTCGCACGATTGAAATAAAAGGATAGAAATAAAAGGTCATCGTTAACATAACAGATCATTTAAGTTGCTTACTCAATCTGCGACATAAAGGTACTTTTATCTCCACTACACTTAACCATCTGCAGAGCACATTTTGTTTACTTGAAGCAGACTACTTTACAGAAAAACTTGGTAAAAATGTGAAAAAACATTTCATTTCTGCTGTTGTGATAAATATTATATCAATAGATTAAAAAAGCATTGTGGCAAGCAATTTCACCTTTAGCCACAATTCTTTGTGAAAGTCTTCTGCTGCAAGACACAAAAATGTGCGCTTAGTTGGTAGTATGTATTTAATGCTATCTTAGATCAGTTTTTCAGAATTTTCTGTCACTAATTAGATCTCTGATGCTATTTTATCTTAAAAACACTAAAATCTCAATTAGTGAGATAGTCACTTTAATGATTAAGTGTAATACCTTTCTTTTCTGCGGCAACATCATCCACTCTCTGAGTTTTCAAAGTAACATGCGGACTTGGTTTACCAAGACCAAGGAACATGTTCTCATTATCAGCAAATTGAGCATCTATGGTGGTTCCTTCATTATTTCTAGAAGGTAAAGAGAGGAGGTGAATATCTCTAGGTTAAACAGTCTATGTCCAGTAGATCTCAAAACCATGGCAACAAGTTTTGGATTTAAAAACACATAAATTCCCTGTAAACAGACTTTAAAAACATAAATACCAACTTATTTTACTTGTAATATACAGTGAATTAACATGAATTTCAATTCAAAAGTTTGACAATGCTTTTTAGATCTATATAAAGTGTTCATACTAAGATTAAATGGAGCTTCCTGAATTATTCATGCTTTCAATAGTTACTTTAAAATTGTACATCAAACAACAATGTAACTGTATTGTTTCAACATTTTGACTTTCATACTTTCTTTTCTGTGCATAAATTGCTTTAAGGTAGTCCAACCCTAACAGAGAAAAGTCAGAATAACAAAGTTGAAGATTTAACAGAACAAATGCCGTTATAAAATCAAGTTTTATATAAGAATTTTTCAAGGATTGAAATTTTTATTTGCCACCTTTTATTTGTGTGATCTAAATTTCAATGTAAAAATTAATAATTAAAGGGAAGTAGAATGAATTTAATCACAGAATTCATTGACAATCATTTTGTAAATAAGAATACATAATGAGACATATTCGAAAAAAGTGGCTCAGTGAATGCCTTTGAAATGATAAATACTTTCATGATTAACATTTCAATTTATTCTTCAACCAAAGCAAATACAAGTTTTCCATTGGAGGTGGACTAGCTTTACCCTTTACCAAATGCTAAATTTTCGACTGTCTCAAATTGAAAGAATTTGCAGACGACATTTCAAAATGTAATGTGAAATTGGAAAGTTATCTTCTGATAGAGTAGAAAACATTGTGGGAAAAGGATAAATAATTGCTCTCAACGAGCAATTTCTCCTTTGCCCACAGTGTTTTCCAAAGTCATCTGAAAGAAAGTGGTAAAATGTCATAACTGTTTGGTAATGGGTAAAGCACCTTTATACTAAATCCCCGTTAATAAACCGCGTTATATGGTTGCATGTATAGAAGAATTAGGTACACATTTAGAGTATAGAAGGTTGGTATATAATGTACTGTGAAACTTGATATCAATTTTCATGAATCAGTGTATCATTTGAGTGTCTGTTACAGGTGGTGCAGGGTTAAATTCTGTCTTTTTCACATTTTCTTTTAGTATACAAAAGATTAACAAGGTATGGTAGTGAAAAGGTTAAACTTAATCACAACTCCATCAGAGGTGGACTACCTTTACCAATTACCAAACAATAACAACATTTGACCAGATGCAGACGACTCTGGAAAACTTTGTGGGAAAAGGAGAAATTGCTAGCGAGCAATTTCTACATTTCCGACAATGTTTTCTGTCCTATCAGAAGATTATTTCTCAATTTCATCACATTTTGAAATACCATCTGCAAACTCTTTCAATTTGGGACAGTAAAAAAAATTTGGTGTTTGGTAAAGGGTTAAACTTAATTACAATTCCTACCCCTGTAATATGAAGTCAAACAGTTCGTCCAGTTTGTCCTGTAAAGCCTTCCTGCTGTCCCCAGACTCACAGTATCTGAACATACCAGGGGATTTACCGCCATTTTCCGCCAGGGATTTGAGGAATTTAAAGTCATGGGCTGAAAAGGCAAAACAAAAATCAGGTCCAGCAAAACTGAAATCAGTCCAGCAAAACTGAAATCAGTCCAGCAAAACCGAAATCAGTCCAGTAAAACCAAAATCAGTCCAGTAAAACCAAAATCAGTCCAGTAAAACAACAACTAGGTTATTTGACCATGTTACAAATAAAGTTTTCAGGCGGGTAAAAAGGTTTAAGGTTTAAACACATCATACAAAAACATTTTGGTGAAAAAAATCCAAGATAATTTATACAATTATTCTGCCAAAAAAGTATACAGCTTTCAGGCAGATGAACAGGATAAGTTTTGGGAAAATTGTTATATAGTCATTTGGAAAAGACAACTTTATAATTATACAGTTTTTCATCCATGTTGCTTCCAAATACAGTTTTCAGGTAAATACAGTATTCATTCAGGCCGGTTCAGTAAAACTAAAATCAGTCCAGTAAAACCAAAATTGGTCCAAAACCAACAAAACCGGCATTTTCCTGATCCCTGCAAACACTTGTTAAAATGATGGTCTAGCTATGCACCTGACACTCTATAGAAATGAGCAGAAATTGATGAAATAAGACTTACAGGATGTAAAGCCCACAGCGTGAATTGTAGACTGTGTCTCCATTTCCACCAGCTTTTCTGTCAGTTTGGGAACCAGTCTTGGGATGAGGTCTTTACTGTTGGCTGTGTCGTTACCATCAGTCATAAAAACAATGACAGTATTTTTAATCGTCTTATCTGTAAATACAGTAAACACATGTAATCTGATTTCTTCTTTATTCTTTCCCTTGTGAAGTAATACATGGACACATAGTTAGACATTCAAACTGTAGACCCCATTGATTTCCTTTAAACAAAGAGTAATGGGCAGAGCTTGTGCCAGGTCACGGTATGTACCGTTATATTTTTAAGAAAAAATTCATGGTTTGCTTTTGTTATTTTATTTAGATGGTGCACTTGTCGGCCCACTTTAGATCTAGATTTAAGCGACATTACCCGTCAACTTGCAGGATTCCCGTGATCCCACACACTTGGACAACAGTGGTGCAGAGGTAGAGTGTCTGCCTGCCTTTCAAGATTAAATTTTACTTCTCATATTGAAAAATAAGAAAATTCAATGAAAGGAATTCTTTAATATCTTTTTTTGTTGAATACAAAGATATGAAAAACAAAAATTGTTTAGATTATTATAGTTTAATAAAACATTGAATTATAGAAGTATTGGAAGTATGAATCCATGTTTGTTGTGTATATAAACCTCTTAGGAATTATCTTATAACCGTTGTAGATAGTATGGTTATTTTGACAGTTTTGCCCCAAATGGTTACCATGGAAACTGCCATTTAACAAGCTAAATATTCTCCTTTTTTTCATTTTTGAATTCAAAAGCAAATTTGAAATAACATATCAAAAATTAAGAAAATTATATGAAAGGATTATTTTCTTATAAAACTGTAGGAAATGTCTCTAACTTACCAGTCTCCATCATGACCGTACAGAGTTTTACGAAAGCCGACTTAAAATTTGTCATGCCACCTGCCCTCAGGCCATCAATGACTTGTTCGTAGTTGTTCTCGTCAAAGTCGACAACTTTAGCGTTGTCCGCGTAAATGATAAGGTGTGTTAGGATGTCACTCCGTTTCACCGTCTGAGCAACGATAAGCTTCAGCGACTCCTGGACCTGCAAAACATTTAAAAGGACTATCTCACAAATGGGCTATAGCGGTGCAGGGGTAGAGTGTCGGCCTATTGTACCCAGTGTCCCTTGTTCGAATCCCCTTTAGGCGAGGTGAAAGTTTTTGGGACTAACCAACAAATCCATGTGAGTACTGGTTAAGTATCAAGAAAGCAATCAATGAGAGTGGCTTTGAACAAGTTAAAGCTTCCTTCACAATCAATGTAAAACAACAATAAGGTTAATAAGGTAAATAATAAATTGTGCTCTAACAAATGTTAAACTGGTGATTCAATCATTCCGCATCATTTATCAAAAGACAAATTTTAATTACATTATTCTAGAGTTGCTGGTCATCAGTGGTTTCCCTTAAAAGAGTGAAACGAGCTTCCATGCCTTTCAATGCTTCTTTGGCAAACTCATGGCAAAGGGTGTTCTCTAGTTTTGCACCAGAATTTAGAAAGTCCTTCACAAAAAATAGTCTTAATTAATACTTCACCAAAAGTTAGGAACCTATTTTAGTCTTGCACCAGGCTTAGGCAAGTCCTTAACAAAAGTTGCACTTCAACGTTTCCTTAACTGACAAGAAAAAGGACAAACTTGCTTTATTCTTGCGTCAAACCCTCAATATTGTTCCAAACGCCAGTGATTTTTTGCAGTTTTGGGGGGAGGGGATCAGGTCCCATGAGGGGAGGGGGAATTTGTGCATAAAAGGGGGAAAAGGGGAAATTTCTTTGCTTAGCAAGTAACATTAGAAAATCAAGTTTTAACACTAGTTCGCCGAACATAGAGAGAAAAAACATTATTCCAACTCTTTTCTTTTTCATCAACATGTTTTGTTCATGCTCAAAATTCAACATTTCTTTGGGGTTTTCTTGCAAGTTTGTCAATTATTTTGGTTCCAAGAGGAATTATTCAAATATTTGAGGGGAAAATACATATTCTAGAGATGGGGGAATGGGGCCAAATAACACTGAATATTTCATAAAATAAAAAAAAAATGCATGCTGTAGTGCTAACTTACCTGTTTCCAAGCACTTCCTGCCATGGAACCACTCTTATCCACCACAAGAATCACATGTGTTTTGTCCTCGTTGTTTTGTTGTGTTATCTCTGGCAAGGTTACAGTGATTTGCATAAACTGTTCAGTGCTGCTCTGATTGGCTTTGTCATCTGTCAAACAAGAAAAATGATTTACAAACCCTTTTTCAAAAGAAAGGGTAGAGAACAGATTAAGGGGTCAGTGCTAAAGACAATTTGAACGAGTTTGCAGACAACATTTCAAAATGTGATTAAATTAAAAAACAATCTTCTGATAGGACAGAAAACATTGTGGGAAAAGGAGGAATTACTCGTCAAGAGCAATTCCTTCTTTTCCCACTATGTTTTCCAGAGTCGTCTGCAACACACTGGTTAAAATGTTGTTTTTGTTTGGGTTAAGTCAGATAAAACCATACCTGTTTGGATTTCGTCTCCATTTCTTGGTATATCAGAGGCAATGCCTTCTATGCTGATTACAGCATGGGACACCAAATCCGCGTCTGCTTCCATTTCTACAATTGTGTCGTAACTCTTGGTATCAAAGATAGTTGTATTCACATTTCTTTTACTCTGCAAAAGATTTTAGCATTTCTGTTGTAACTTTACCATTACTCTGCAAAAGACGTTAGCATTTCTGTTGTAACTTTACCATTACTCTGCAAAAGACGTTAGCATTTCTGTTGTAACTTTTTCCATTACTCTGCAAAAGTCGTTAGCATTTCTGTTGTAACTTTACCATTACTCTGCAAAAGACTTTAGCATTTCTGATGTAACTTTTTCCATTACTCTGCAAAAGTCGTTAGCATTTCTGTTGTAACTGTACCATTACTCTGCAAAAGATTTTAGCATTTCTGTTGTAACTTTACCATTACTCTGCAAAAGACGTTAGCATTTCTGATGTAACTTTTTCCATTACTCTGCAAAAGTCGTTAGCATTTCTGTTGTAACTGTACCATTACTCTGCAAAAGATTTTAGCATTTCTGTTGTAACTGTACCATTACTCTGCAAAAGATTTTAGCATTTCTGTTGTAACTGTACCATTACTCTGCAAAAGATTTTAGCATTTCTGTTGTAACTGTACCATTACTCTGCAAAAGATTTTAGCATTTCTGTTGTAACTTTACCATTACTCTGCAAAAGATTTTAGCATTTCTGTTGTAACTTTTTCCATTACCCTGCAAAAGTCGTTAGCATTTCTATTGTAACTTTACCATTACTCTGCAAAAGTCGTTAGCATTTCTGTTGTAACTGTACCATTACTCTGCAAAAGATTTTAGCATTTCTGTTGTAACTTTACCATTACTCTGCAAAAGATTTTAGCATTTCTGTTGTAACTTTACCATTACTCTGCAAAAGATTTTAGCATTTCTGTTGTAACTTTTTCCATTACTCTGCAAAAGTCGTTAGCATTTCTATTGTAACTTCACCATTACTCTGCAAAAGACGTTAGCATTTCTGTTGTAACTTTTTCCATTACTCTGCAAAAGTCGTTAGCATTCTTTTGTAACTGTACCATTACTCTGCAAAAGATTTTAGCATTTCTGTTGTAACTTTTTCCATTACTCTGCAAAAGATTTTAGCATTTCTATTGTAACTGTACCATTACTCTGCAAAAGATTTTAGCATTTCTGTTGTAACTTTACCATTACTCTGCAAAAGATTTTAGCATTTCTATTGTAACTGTACCATTACTCTGCAAAAGATTTTAGCATTTCTGTTGTAACTGTACCATTACTCTGCAAAAGATTTTAGCATTTCTGTTGTAACTTTACCATTACTCTGCAAAAGTCGTTAGCATTTCTGTTGTAACTTTACCATTACTCTGCAAAAGATTTTAGTATTTCTGTTGTAACTTTACCAATACTCTGCAAAAGATTTTAGCATTTCTGTTGTAACTGTACCATTACGCTGCAAAAGACATTTTAATTTCTGTAGCTAGATAATTCTTATCTTATTTCTTGATATATAATGGGTCTAGTGCAAGACCATTTATAAAAGCAAGTCCTTCACATGCCATGGTTGAATGACTTACTATATTGTTTTGCATTGATTCCATAGTACACACTTTGCAAAATACCTTCATCAGAAAACGTGTGTAAACTCTGAAAAAAATATTAGGGGAAATATCTCTTAACCAGCAAATTTTACACAGTTTGTAATAAATGAATCCCAAATGAATTATGTCCACAACTATTTTACATCCATCCCATTGCTTGTCTGCTCTTGCTTTCAGAAACAGTTGCAAAAGGAATCACCATGATATTTTAAGCTAGCTAGTTATAAACTTTAATTAGAAATAGGAGGAATCTTCTGTCTCATGCTATTCCCTTTTTTGACCATAGGGGTATATTGTCATAATACCTGTAATAACACTATATAGTGTTATTACAGGTATTATGACATATACCCCTGTGTTTTTGACATGATAGTTTCTTAATTCGTCTGGTTTAATGAGTTTGTCAATTCCACTCCATGACTACGAATTACAGAACAATCCTTTTTTTCTATTAACTGACAATGAACAATCGGGTTAAACAAACCTTTCTCCTCGGTAAATGAACACTTAATGATCGATTCACGGTAAGCTTTTAAAGCTTTCTTACCGTTACAAGACATTTCATCAGCAACACTCTTGCAAAGAGTTGCACAACCCAAAGTTAAACAAATAACAAGCTGGTTCTCGATATTGGGTTTTGACTTAGCCAGAGCCGGGGTAAAAAGCAAGTGGTCAATCTGAGTAGCTTCCCTTGAAAATGAAATCGCCTTGCAAATTGATCTTATTTTTTACTGTTTTTGGGAGTCCCTTCTCGTACTTTAAACATTTCAATGATATCGAACAGTGTGATAAATATAAACATTTATCAGACAGTTACCTTTATCTGTTATGAAACACTGTGCTTATATTGATAGATATTTATTTACACGGTTATCTCCCGCGACCAAGAAGCCGCCATTTACTATCAACATATCCAAGCAGAAAGCACGTGAGTTACACTTATTTTGAGGTTTTTACATAGTTTGCAAATTAAGCCAGGTGTCTTATGCCTTTAGCATTGAAATATTTGCATAGGCATGAATAGAGTATATCTTAGAATTGAACTTCTTTGTCAGACATTTAATGATTTATTAAGAAAGTGTTTCACTTTCCTGATTAAATTAGTCTAAAATAATTCTTTTCAAGTTTTAGTGCCTAGTGGTACATATACTGGGTATACCAAATACCGTTGACCTAAGAAGCAAATTTCGAGTTTTTTAATCCCAACCCTATATATTTAAATATTTCAAGGTTGATATGAATATTCATTCATATTTGTGTTAATCACTATCATTAAGAAGTAAAATAAACTTGTTGTTACCGTTAAAATTGAATTTCAAGTTTGCAATATTGAAGCCAAAAAAAGGAACAGAAACTCCCAATTACCGATGATTGTATAAATTCACCTTGTTTGTTCATCTGGAAAAAAGGTCAGAGGTCAATTCGTAAACAAGAGCTGTCTGCCATGTCATTTGGAACATTTTTTTGCAAATTTGTTTATTGAGTTCCTATACATGAATCAAAATTATAATCAGATAAGGAAATCTACCTTGAAAATCAGCATTTCCCTGCCTTTATCATAAATATTTTGTAATACTGTTATTTATCTGTTAAAAAGACATTGTGCAATGGTCCGTGAAAACAACACACTAACCACAGCGGAAGTTATTTGATCAGAGGGTGCATCCGCCAGAAATCTGGCAATTTATGGAATCGTCGGTAATACATATACATCGGTAATAGGTATACGCACCATACGTTCTCAGTTCATTTTTCAAAACACGTACTAATTCAGCAAATATGAATATAAAAAGTACTACCCTTTTAACCGTGTTTAAATGATCAAGCAGGGCTCACCCTGGCTGGAAAAAAGTCTGCGCCAGCACATTCGCCAAATGACAAAAATAGGAGCCAAATTAAAGAAGTAGGAGCCAAATTCTGAGCAAATGGCTCCAAACAGAATTTCTTTATTTTAAACACTTTTCATGTTATATGTACATATGTGTTAAATCCCATTGGTAAATTATTTCTGTTTGTTATGTTTCACCATTTGTATTAAAATTGTATTGTCATAAATATGTAATGTGTAATGCCAATAAAAATATCATGTAAAAAAAAAAAAAAAGACAGGACACCCCCCTCTGTTCCAAACAAATTTAAACCAAAGATGGTATAACTAAAGGCTACGCTTTGAGTGACAAAATCAAAATGAATCTTTTATCTCAGATAACATTAAATCATATTGAAGACTATACATTTCTGAATTCTCAGTTTTGTTATTTATTTTATAATGTCCGATAGATGAATGAAAAGTAAACATGATCTTTAAGGTCTGTTTGTTTTTACTCTCGTCAAGACTCCGGTCTGATGATGTGAATGATAAATGATAGAGGATCGCAATTTGAATAATACCGTTGCATCAGCGAAGGAGGCAAACTGTCAATATCAAAATACTTTACAAATTAACCCTCTTTTAATTCTCGCATTCTGCCATGCATCATAACACACTGGACGGAATGGGGTAAATAGTAATCGGTTTTCGTGGAACAACCACATCAAGTCTACCAATCAAGTGTGTCGAGTTGGACGTCCTGTCGAGTTTACACTAATAAAGACCCGATTAATACACGCCTCAGGCATTGTTTGACACGGGGATAACAATTAGCGGATTAATTTGGGGTTTTCGGAGATACTGTTAAGTGTGTCAAAAGATAAAACTGTCTGTAATGTCCGGACAGGTGGAAAAATGGTAAAGTTGAATAAAAAAACATGCGCCAAGCAAATTCGCCAAATCGAGAAATCTTTCGCCAGAATGAAATAATATTCGCATTTGGCGCATTTGGCGACCGACAGCGTGAGCCCTGATCAAGAGAATAGACAACAATTATCTTTGATCAGGAGTGGTGGTCTCAATATTGATCCATGAACGAAGCTTTTTTCATCATTTGGACATTTATCGTGCTTTGCTACGTCTCGAAGGCGTCAGTCAAATAGCAATAGCCTTCGAGACCAGTTATCTGGACTAAGGAGTGGTTAACTTTTTGAAATGGATCTTGGATCTGTTAGGACTTCATTTAGGTGTGTTCCTACAAATAGAGATGTGTTCACCTCAATTAGTTTTATCTTTGTTTCATTTCAGAATTAAGATATGCTATAAGGGGTCTTTGAAGCCTTTTTAGGTGGGAATATTCACTTTGTTAAAGTTAAATATGCTTGTTGTATTTCAGATAATGCCAGGTTTATACACAGGGCCTTGTAAGCGAGGCATTTTTGCCTTACCAAGCTGGGATGTTCCATTGAAGAGACCGCAGTGTTGGCTTCAGGAAAAGACAGGTACATGTTTCTTGTACAATGTTTCTGATTCTCATTTCATGAAAACTCAAGATTTCTTGTTACTGTAGTGGTAGGGAGATATATTGATTTACTTGGACTTTCCATCTGATTGTTTTTTGTCGCATCTCCTATCCAAACTTTTCATCTAATCTTTACAAAACTTGATAGAAATGTTTGCTGCAATTGTTGATTCAAATATCCAATTTCATGAAAGACAGCCTGATTCCAGGGGTTTCATTGATATTTAAAGTAGGAGGGTGATTTGCAAAAGTAGGTGGTTTTGGTGGACCTCCTAAAACTAAGCAAAGAAGCCAGGGTTTCTGTTCAAAGTGGCCTGGGGAAATCCGCGGCCCAGGCTCCTAATGAAACCTCTGCATTCAAAGGGGCTTAAATCAATGAATAATTCCCAAATTCCTCTATATGATATATTGAGGGGTTCAATGCAATACTATAGTAAGTACTTCATGTTTGTGAAGTACTTACTATAGTCTTGCATTGAACCCTCGATATATGATACCATTGTATATAGTGGGATTTGGGAATTATGCATACATTCAAGCCCCTGTGGCCTCATTGTTAAGCTTTATTGTACCTATACTTTACTGGACCCTTTTGGGTATTTGAATACTTGTCTGTCTTTTTCACTTATGGGCAGAGCGGCACAATATATCCGAGATAAGGTTCATCTCAAAACTTAAAAGTAAAAATCCAATAAATCAATAATTTATTCAATACATCAGATTCCCCATCATTCCGACCCGACCAGAAACTGATGGTGAAGTTTAAATACGCAGCCAATGAGAACAGCCCTCTCGGGAAGGAACTCACAGTGAAGCAAAAGGACACAGTCTCGTTTGTGGCCCAGCATGACGCTCATTGGATCAAAGTGGCGAATGAGGAGGGGGACCAGGGTTTCATTCCAGCAAGTTATGTCATGGTACGTTGACGTCTAACCATTTTCCTTTCAGTTTGAATGCATTTTTATATCAATCAGCAGCAGACTCAAGCAAACCATTGTGACAAAATGAGAAATTGATAAACTGATGAGTAATCTTATTCTCTTGTCACTACAGTGTCTACCTTTAAATAAAATTTTAAAGAGAAAGTTGTTTTTTTCATCTATTTCACAGTTGTCATTTGTTACTGTTTCTCTGTTTCAATTACGACCAGTTACACATGAATTAATTGATTATATTTTCCTCATTTAAAATTTCCTGACTGATGGACCCATTTTCTCCCAAAACAAATCTAAATAGCTGTTTCTTTAACCCTTTACCAAACGCCAAATTTTCAACTGTTCCAAATTGAAAGAGTTTGCAGACAACATTTCAAAATGTGATGAAATTGGAAAATAATCTTTTGATCGAGTAGAAAACATTGTAGGTAAAGGAGAAATTGCTTGTCACAAGCAATTTCTCCTTTTCCCACAGTGTTTTTCAGAGTTGTTTGCAACAAAGTGGTTTGATGTCATTATTGTTTGGTAATGGGTTAATTTGATCTTGTTCATCATGGTCACAGGTTATGTCGATATTTTTCAATTTCCAAACGATAAGTTTCTATCATTCAGCATGCCCACATGTTGATATTATGTAGCACGCAGGCTGTTAAGTTGGTTCTATTCATTATATTCACAGGTTATTCAGGAAAAGGTCACAAGTTTGCCATGGTTGGACCAGAAAGCGCAAGAACAAAATGTGAAACAAGAAAATGGTAAAGAAAAATAAGCATACATGTATTTTCATTTTATAAATCATTTCCAATGTATGATATAACTGAGAAACTGTTGAAAACAATTTTAACTCTAACCGAAGCCAATGGATCTGATGAATTAATTTTATGCTTATCATCTTGAAATAGTGGAAAGACTGTTTACCTGTAGTTGAATGCGAAACCAATGACAGATAAAAAAAAAATATTTTTCATATTTTTTCAGGGGTATAGAAATCTTACTTGTAGTTGCAAGAATGTTAGCTGTAGTTAAATGCGAAACCAATAACAGATAATCAAATCTGTTTTTGCCTTTCCATTTTTGTTCAGGGGAATACAAAACTTACTTAATAGTTGAAAGACTGTTAACTATAGTTAAATGCTAAACAAATCACACATAATCAATTCATTATTCTTTTCACATCTTTTCAGCAGAATACAAACCTTACAAATCAGCATATGCACCAAAAGGCGACTCAAATTCCAATGGACCAGAGAACTCTAGCGAATTTTTCTGTACAGTGTGTGAAAAGCAGCTGAATGGCCCGATACCATACCGGGCTCATCTCAACAGCAAAGCTCATAGGGATGAACTTGAAGTGGCTGAGCAGAGGGAATAGGTTGTGATATGGGCATGTTTTCATACACATGCTATGTTAACATGTGTTTTATGTAGAGATGATCTATAGATTCAATTTATAAATGTGTCAAGGGTTCAGTGCAATACTATATTAAGTGCTTCATGTTTACTTACTTAAATTAATCCTGAATTTATTTGTCATATGCTGCAGGAGTCCCAGTCACTGGGGTGGGCAGCAGGCGGCTAGATTTTCTTATACCCAATCTCCAATTTGTTCTGTCCATTTGGCTGACACTGACGAGGTTGCATTCCTTCCCGTCCTGAACAATGCTGTCTGACCAGGTCTTTCTGGGTCTGCCTAGTCTCTTTGCACCAGGAATGGCCATGTTGAGACTTCTATTCTGTGAAGCACTAATTATAGTTTTGCATTGAACCTTCTATGTATGTCATATAGGTATCTTATATTGACATGCTTTATAGATATACGAGGGTTGTTCGGAAAGTTAGTAGAATATTGTTATAAAACAGCGTATAAGCGTTTTTAAAGCAAACAAAATAGATCATCATAAATTTTAACATATATGCTACTAATTCTGAAGAAATCATTGAGATATTCAAAAAATTGAATTATTCTTGCATAATACAAAAACGAACATATCACGTACCCGGAGCAGGGTAATGTTTTATGACGTCATTCAATTTTAAGCGTCACGTACGTCTAACAATCGTTGCATTTTCTCAACATGGTCACTAGCAATGTCAACACACTTTCTTTGTTTTCTTATCCCTTTAACATGTTTCGACATACCAGCCTTCACTAAATGATGACACAACACTCTGAGTATGTTTGATAGGTTCAGCTGACGAACTAAGTTACCCTTTGACTTGGATGTTCGTTTGATCATGGTCACGGTTGTACGGTGGGTGTTCCAGTACCTCAAAACATAGGAAACTAATTTCTATTTGTGTTAAAGAAGTGTCCATACTGATGACATAGCTTTGGTTTCCAAATTGAAATGATTGGGCCAGGTCTGATCCGTTATAAAAATCCTGTCCAAGAAATCGTCTCCTCCTGCATCATTTCGGGTAAGGGCATCAGTGAAATACAGTGAGACTCGGTGCTAATTTCCCTATCTGTAAGGAGCCGTGGCTCCAAGAATGCACTAACTTTAGGCATACCAAGTCCGTCTGTTAAAATTACATGAGTGGTAGAGCTTGAAACATAAAAATCATTTGCAATTGCTCTTACCGTTGTGCTCTTGTCCGCTTAAGTATTCTTTTTTTAGACATTTCTTAATGGAACATCCAGTTGTAGACGGTTGACTGCCTCTTGGATAAACATGCATTGAATTTCGCCCGCTTTAAAATCTGACCCACATTTGAAAATAATTGCTGGACTTCAACTTCCATATTTTTTTTTGTTGACTACACCATTTAAAGTGTTTCTGTTAGTGATTTACGGGCGCAACACACAATTTAATTACACTCCGCAGTTCAACGTCACTGTTTGACGTCATTTTTTGTCGGAACATTTTTCTCTCTCTACAGGATAAAAGCTCTAGTTTTTATAAAAATTCAGATAATGTTTTGAAATTCAGAGGAAATGGCGTCATGATGTCATTTTTTTGCAAGCTGTTTTTTCGTCTCTCTTGTAACACGTTGTGTGAGACCAACCACACTTTAATTATGTGGATACTGTTTGAAATGTTAGCATTTTCCGACCTGCTCCGGCTACCGGTGACTACGTCACTACAGTAACCAATATATCTTGCTTGAATGATGTCTTTGTTTTTTCACGATTAGTATATGTTGAAAACAGGTGAATACATGCATGTATTAAATTTCAAGAGTATGGAACAATGCTACACAGAGATATAACAAAATTCTACGAACTTTCCGAACAACCCTCGTGTATGTAAACACTTGTTTACCATTGACATATTTTAGAGACAGGTTATGTTAACATGTGTTTGATATAGAGATGTTTTATAGAAACGCTGTGTTAACATGTGTTTAATATACATATCTTTTATACATACAACAAAGTAATGTGTGTCATTTAGGCATCTTGTTTTGACATGTTATATAGACGCAGAGAGAAGCAGTTCAGCCATTTTTGTTTTGTTTTGTTTACGGAATGGTTGCACTTCATCAGGGAAATCTTCAAATATGTGCCAGATGAATTAAACATCAGAGTAGAGAATTTTACTATTCGCAGTATAAAAGGTTTCTTGTTAAACCATCCATGAGGGGATGAAGTATATTACATCTTCTACATCGTTGAGTGGTAAACCCATTACCAAACAATAATGACATTTAACGACTTTGTTACAGACGACTCTGGAAAACATTGTGGGAAAAGGAGAAATTGCTCGTAACGAGCAATTTCTCCTTTTCCCACAATGTTTTCTTGCCCTCCAGAAGATTATTTTTCAATTTCATCGCATTTTGAAATGCCGTCTGCAAACTCTTTCAACTTGGGGCATTCTAAAGTTTGGCGTACGGTAAAGGGTTAAGGTATCTTATGCCTTGCGTGTCTCAGGTTAGAGATCCCACTGTACTAGTACCTCTGATATCGTGGGAGTGCCCTTCGACAAGACACTTCAGAGCCCAGTACTGATGTTTAATTTCAGGAAAGCTGTAACATAAATGTTAAAACTGTTGACACAGCAGTTAACCCAATGCAAACAAATAAAGTTTTCTGTCATGTATGTTATTCTGAACAGGTGTATCTAGTCAGACTTTTTAGAATCGGTCCATGTTGTAATTGTTTATGTTGTGTTAAAACTAAAACTATTGTGATGGGCGCATGAGTTGCATACAATGAGTAAATTGTATACTATTTTTTCAGTTCATGTCTTAATCTAAGCTAATGAATCGCAAATAAGCAATAGTACTAGCCAGAGTTAAACTTCATGCTCGGTAGAAATAAAGTGGTCTTTGGTTATCCTGGGGTCAGTACTATGTAAATTAATGTATAGTTTATTTCACAGTATTTGACCCCAAGAAAACTATAGATCCCTTAGAAGAAGTTATCCTTTTGTCACAGTGTTTTGTTTTTTTTACCTTTAAGTAGCAGATGGAGGAATGCTGAGGTATATAAGAGTAATGGCGAAAGTTGAAAAGACTATGTCATTAGGCCTAGGGTTCAATGCAATACTATAGTAAGTGCTTCACAACTATGCAGCACTTACTGATACTATAGTTTTGCACTGAACAGTGAATTTATATTGCTTGAATGAGAATGTATAGATATTATTAGGAGGATATGGTCTCTAATTAACATTATGTGTGTCACTAAAATCCCATATGTCTGATAGTGTATGGGGTCCATTTTGAGAGAAACAGCAGATGAAAAGTGTAATATAATGTAAGAGATGTTTCCTGTTATGATGTTTTGAAGAAACCAACGAAACAAAAGGAGATATTGCTTATAAGGAGCAATTTCTTCATTTGTCAATTTGGGCTCTTATGAATAAACAATCTTCTGCTGCATTTAAGCATCAAAATATGATTAAAATGACTAAGAATTGTTAAGATATGAATGACTAAAAGTGTGTGATATCAAATGCTATGAAGTTTGTCTCAATTTACAGACTGATAACAGACTGTCATAAAATTTTCAGACTGATAAAAGGGTGCCATACGGTTTACAGACTGATAACAGGGTGCCATATGGTTTACAGACTGATAACAGGGTGCCATATGGTTTACAGACCAATAACAGGGTACCATACAATTAACAGACTTATAACAGGGTGCCATACAATTTACAGACTGATAACAGGGTGACATATGGTTTACAGACTGATAACAGGGTGCCATACGGTTTACAGACTGATAACAGGGTGCCATATGGTTTACAGACCAATAACAGGGTACCACACAATTAACAGACTGATAACAGGGTGCCATACAATTTACAGACTAATAACAGGGCACCTTACAATTTACAGACTGATAACAGGTTGCCATATGGTTTACAGACTGATAACAGGGTGCCATACAGTTTACAGGCTGATAACATGGTGCCATATAACTTTTTATATATTTTTCACTAGATCATGTGATAGCTGTGTGCATCTGCCAGTATTGATTTTCTGTTTTGTTTCAATTTTTTCGTGTTTGATCTTCTTTTTTTGTTTGTTTATATGAATGCATATAGTTAAAAGGATAGATAGAATAAACTGTTGGTGTCTCTGAATAGTAAATGTTATCAGACTGGGCTTTGGATTAAAGAAATTTTTGTCTTCGGCTCACCGGATAAGATTCCTACCCTGGCTTGATAACATTTCCGATTCACGATACCAACCATTTATTTTTTATGTAAACACGTTTAAAACATATTGTTACATGGTACAACTTTAAAATTACGGTATTAATGATGGAAAAGGATTTTTTCTTTAACGCTTTATCAGAAACCATTAAGACAAAAGGAGTAATTGCTTGATACAAGAGCATTTTTACCTAATGCCTAATACTGAAAATGTAAAGAAATTACTATGAGGATAAAATCTCAAATATACTTGTTATATGTCCATTAACCCATTACCAAACAATATTGACATTTGACCAGTGTGTTGCATACAACTCTGGAAAAAATTATGGGAAAAGGAGAAATTGCTCTTTTAAGAGCAATTTCTCCTTTCCCAACAATGATTTCCACCCTATCAGAAGATTATTTTCCAATTTTATCATATTTTTAAATGTTGTCTGCAAACTCTTTCAATTTGGGTCAGTGGAAAATTTTGGGTTTGGTAAATCCCTCTTGTCTGATGGGAAAATTACTACCAAAGTATGATCTCAAATGCTATAAGTTCTATCTCAGGAAGCTGATTTTTGTGTAACTGAATGTTGTAACATTATAAGTATACTATGACATAGTCCAATTAAAAACTTTTAAAAGCAACCGTAGAAGAATATAAATGCAGAAAAATTATATGGTCTTTTTAAGGTAGAATACCACTAATTCGTCTTTGAATTTCTTTCCTTCATCAGATTACTTTGGTCATTGTCAGTATACATCAGTCTGGGCCAGAGCTATTCGCTTTACACCGAATAGTTCCAGCCACGACGGATGTATACTGAGAACATATGAAGTACCAAAGATGGAATGAGTTTCAAAATGGTGATATTGGGTATTCTACTTTAAATATTTTGTAGAATCTAGTGAGATAATAGGAGTAGTTGCTTGATAAAAGAGCATATTTTTCTTTTCTGTTATCATAAATCTTTTCCTGTCAGTTTGTAGAAATGAATCAAAATTGGCAGAAGGATTTAAAGGAAAATTGAAAGGAGTTCTAAAAAATTACTTTGAGGGTATGATCTTAATTATGATGTTATGAATGTTTTTTTTCTTTCTTTGGTTGTTCTGAAGTTACATCAAGTCATGTCCCACATTTTGGATTTTGAACATTGTTCAAATTGAAAGAATGGGAGATTGTAGTTATTCTTAGGTCAATACTATGTAATATAATAAAGTATATTTCATAGTTCTGTTCAAAGGATAATTACAGACCCCTATGATTGAAAGCAGCGGCTGATGCATATCAGTTCAACTGTCATTTGCCCTCTTACCAGTGAGGGGTATACATTTTTCATATATCAAAAGGGGGCAGAAGGTCTGAGATGGGGAAATATCTTGTGGTCAGTAGTCGAGGAATCGTAAATTGTATTTTTGTGAAAAATGCTTTTTTGAGCATACATGTAGTTTGTAGAAACCATTTAGACACAAGAAGAAACAGTTCACCAACAAAGGCTGCTCATTTCTATCAGTTCATCATTAATTTAGTTTAAGGTAGATAACCCATAATCTGACATTTTAAAACATTTTCTTTCTTGGGATTACTTCGGTCATTCTGGGTAAACATCGGTCACAACTGGAAATTGGTTTGATGTGGAAAGTTCAAGCTTAGACCGATGTAAACCAGGAATGACTTAAGTAGTTAGACAAAAGAAAAGGTTTTCAAAATTGCGGATTATGGGTATTCTACCTTAAGTTCTGTGCACCATTTTATGAATACATGTACAAGAAATTGATTTAAATCAACAAAGGTAAATAAACCTTTTCTTTTTGTAATCCTTGGAAATTATTTTTGTTGAAGTTATTATTGTTTTTGTTCAATCTATGTTGTGGTCTATTAAACTTAATTCAAAGTGGTCAATTCTAGTTTCTTTTTTTTTTCATCAACTACTAGTTAACCCTTGGAAAGAAGAGGTCAGTCACTGAACTATTTTGAAGTTATTTACTTCATCCCTTTCCCAAACAATAACGACATTTAACCACTTTTTTGCAGACGACTCTGGAAAACATTAAGAACTAAGAACTAAGAGCAATATCTTCTTTTCCCACAAGGTTTTCTGCTTTATCTGAATATTACTTTTCAATTTCATCACATTTTGAAATGGCGTCTGCAAACCCTTTCAATTTGGGACAGTCGAACATTTTGTGTTTGGGAAAGTGTTATGGTATTGCATATTCCATTGTAGTATATAAGTTTGGTCCAAAGTCAAAATCATAATCTTAATAAAATTTCATGTAAAACGTTTAGGTTCATTTGCATGTTTGATAGAACACACTTCAAGACAGAAGGTTGGATTCCTGTGAGAAGCTGGGGAAAAAAACATTTTCTATGGGATATTGGGAACAAACTATTGTGACAAAATGTGTCTGTCTATTTTAACAAGCATTTTGATTGTGTTTTCCATCAATATACCCGCCTCTCAATTGAGCATTATATTACATGATCCTTGGATAATCTACCAGTACAAGGCTAGGAAATGTGTCTTGCCAAAAGACAAAGCGATGGAATAGATGATCACTAGTCTCAAAAATGATCCATGAACGAAGCTTTTTTCATCATTTGGACATTTATCGTGCTTCAAAGGCGTCAGTCAAAATAACAATAGCCTTCGAGACGAGATATCTGGAATAAGATGATCACCATTGATCGAACCTGGGTTTGCCAGTCTCTAGCCCCCGATGCTAACCATGACACCAAGGCAGATCCCCTCCCTCTTGTTACAGTGTTGTTGTTCATTTCAGTCTGTCTGGGTTGTTTGTCTTGCAGTGTTACCTCAGTTCAAATAAATCTGCAGAGATAACCATGTGTTTCTGTAAACAGTCTCATTAATGACACCATCATTGTTTTAATACAATTCAGGCAGGCAATGATTTCTTATGATTTCTCTTTACCGAACGCCAAATTTTGGACTGCCCGAAATTGAAAGAGTTTGCAGACGACGTTTCAAAATGTGATGAAATTGGAAAATAATCTGCTGGTAGGACAGAAAACATTGTGGGAAAAGGAAAAATTGCTCGTTATGAGCAATTTCTTCTTTTACTACAATGTTTTCCAGAGTTGTCTGCAACAAAGTGGTCAAATGTCCTTATTGTTTGGTAATAGGTTAAAGGTGTTATTCACAGATCAGAGGAAATGGAAGTTAGTTTTAGATTGCACAGCTGCTGTCCTATAAGATGATACGCATTAGAAAATAGTCATTGGAAGCAAAATTAAATAACTATTTTGTTGTATAATTGACAGTATTTTTGTTTTTATCACGTTTGTTTCTAACCAGGTGACCGCCACTCATTTTTCCGAGCAATCATCACTATTTTTAGGCATAACTCGGGTGTAAACAATGAGGTCAAATTGTGTGGTATACTTTGAAACATTGATAGTGAATAATGCAGGCATTATACTGTCATAAAAATGTGGTATTTCGATACGTTAAAACATGTTATTTAATAATTTATACGTTTAAACATGTTATTTTATAATTTATAACTAATTCTGGGGCCTCCGTGGCCTAGTGGTTAGAGTACAGAACTTGAAATCACATGGCCCCTCTCCGCGTGGGTTCAAATCCTGAGAGGGATATGGATTTTCATGAGAGGCAGTCTCCCGACTGACTTACGGAATGCCGATGGTTCTACCCACCTTGACCAGTCCTTGTGGGCAGTTGAGTATGGGGTCTTCCTCCATCATTAAGAGTCGGGCATCGCTACATAACTGAAATAATGTTGATGTGATGTAAAACCCATATAAAAAAAAATAACTAATTCTACCCTGTTTTCAGATTTTTGAGTGCTAGTATGTTTTTAAACCCTTTCCCAAACAACAAGTTTTCGACTGTCCCAAATTGAAAGAGTTTGCAGACAACAATTTAAAATGTGATGAAATTGTAGAATTATCTTCTGATAGGGCAGAAAACATTGTGGGAAAAGGTAAAATTGCTCGTTACGAGTAATTTCTCCTTTTCCCACAATGTTTTCTAAAGTTGTCTGCAACAAAGTGGTCAAATGTCGTTATTGTTTGGGAAAGGGTTAACTCACCTGTGGTTTTGCGACTGCTCCCAACTGAAAGCAAAAGTAGACAACAATTATGAAGTATGAAAATAACAATTCTATTTGACACTGGGGAAAAAAAACCTGCAGCAAAAGAGGAAATTGCTTGCCTGGAGCAATTTCTCCTTTTGGCACAGTGGTTTCCAAAATTGTCTGCTGTATGTGATGAAAACAATGAAGAAAAGGGTCAATGTGGTGTTTACCTTTTCTATAATATGATTAGAGGTGTTCAATGCCAACACATGTTACTTAGATTTATATCAAGCGAACTAAACCCACTCAGGCTCTATATAGATACTAAATAATAGTAAATATGGTTTGATTGTTTTGTTTTCTGTATTAGTCATTGGTATTGTCTTGCAACCGATTCCTTCATATACAATTACAATGTATTTCAACATGTTTCGTGCCAATTACTTAAGAAAAATTTGCCACCTAAAAGAGAAATTGCTCAGGGGTGGCAATTTCTTCTTTTATTACAATAGTTTCCAAGTTATTAACCCATTACCAAACAATAACGACATTTGACCACTTTGTTGCAGACAAATCTGGAAATCATTGTGGGAAAAGGAGAAATTCCTCGTAACAAGCAACTTTTCCCACAATGTTTTCTGTCCTATCAGATGATTATTTTTCAATTCATCAAATTTTGAAATGGTGTCTGCAAACTCTTTCAATTTGGGACAGTCTAAAATTTGGCGTTTGGTAAAGGGTTAAAGGGAATGCTTCATGTGATTCTGGGTAATTGTCCATTGCTGTTGCTATCCAATATGAGCAATATGGGTACTGACCTTGAAATCACATACACCTTCTCATGGGTTCAATTTAAAGTTGTGGTAAATTTGAATCTTTATGAGTAGTGGTCTCCTGATTGACTAGCAGACTTTTCTGTAACAAGTTAGATGCAGCATCAACAGTAGTCGAGTTATTTTATAAATATGTCATGTTTCTTAGTTTTGACCATTTTCCAAATTTTCCTCACAGCTGTTATTTCTCCTGGAGGCATTGACCAATGGGATGTACCGGTAGTTTGCATTTTCCGATGTAAAACTAAGGCAATATACTTACATAGTTTATAAACACGCTAATGAGGTGTTGTACGGTTTGTTTTGCATAATTGAAAGATCTGCACATTTGATTGTTTAAATGTTATTGATTTTTTATTTTCAAATTTTCAACTAAATGCATATTAGCCATGTAACATCTGTCTAAGTTGTTTATAAACAAGCCTGCTTGTGTTAAAAGCTATTTTAAAACTTACTTATCTCCAGCATGTGCAGATCAACAGCGACATCTACATTCCGTCTGCTCATGACCTTCACTCTTAGAATGCTGGGTTATTTTCTAAAAAAAGATTTTATTGTCGTCTGCTTTTCAAAATCCTAAAATATCTGCTTAATTTTGATGGAAAAAGATTTCCATACTAGCAAACAGGTTAGATCACAGGCCAGCCTCCAATTTACTTAGCAGCTGGCCAGGATCTAACCTGTTTGCATAAGCAGGAAGTCCATTCCAGCACTATTCGGGTTAAAAACCCTCTTGATAGTGGCTTGGAAAGATCTATGTGGTTTAACATTGTGTCAACAGTATAACAGTTATATTACAGCTTTCCTGGATTTCACCAGAACTTGGCAGGGCTCTGCAGTGTCTTACTCAATGACACTCCTATAAAGATATAGAAAGAGAATTAAGAAATTCTGAAGAGGGATTAACAAGACTATGAGCAAAAAGCACAAAGCAGGGCAACATTTTAGTAAGATTCGTTCGGTGTTGACACTGTTTATAACAATATTGCATTCATGTTGCGCCTGTCAGCGCAGCTTTCTATGAACCTGTTACAGTAATTCTTAACAAATACTACCGAATAAGCTTTCCAAGCGACCGACTACATATTGCTTGGCCAATTGGTGGTTTTAGAACCTTGTGGTCCCAGGTTCCAGACCCCTTCGGTTCCAGACCCCTTTGGTACCTCTGGTTTCGTGGAATTCTCTTTGACAAAACACTTCATAACCCAAGCCGAGTATTTGTGTGTTCAGGAAGACCATCTTAACAAAACTGAAAAATTGTTGAATCTGTGTAAAACCCTATATACGCAAAGCATGTAAAGCAATACATGGAGGGTGGGCTGCAAATACTTGACTGAATTAGTGCTGATAATGATATTAACCCTCCCCCATTAACTAATTAACCCTTTCCCAAACAATAACCACATCTGACCACTTTGTTGCAGACGACTTTAGAAAACATTGTTGGAAAAGGAGAAATTGCTTGTTACGAGCAATTTCTCCTTTTCCCGCAATGTTTTCTGTCCTATCAGAAGATAATTTTCCAATTCCATCACATTTTGAAATGTCGTCCGCAAACTCTTTCAATTTGGGAGAGTTGAAAATTTGTTGTTTGGGAAAGGGTTGACACAACTATAAGCCTTCCATACACTAATATGGTCATCATTCAATGCTATGATTTTGCTCAACGTCTGGGTGGATCTTTTTCCCATGAATGTATTCCACATGTGATATCTCTCTATATATAGTGTTAGAATCCATACTGATTCACAATTTGTCATTGAAGTTTGGAACATAAAGACTTCCCAAAACCATTTGGAGTACCATTTCATTTGAGGAAGAACAACAGTTAGCCGAAGAATTAAAATGGCAAGAATCTTCTGGGTAGTGGTAAGTAAATTCTTGAATACGTTACATCTTTCCCAAGCTTATCCTATTGGTTTAACATTAGCATTTATACTTTTTTTCATTTCCTTGTATCTGATCCAAACTAAAAAAAGCAGTTGAAGATTGTAAGAGTATGAACAATAATCTTTTTGATGCATTGTGACAAAAGAAATTCTTCATTATGATTAAAAATTGCCTTTGACATATATTTATAATTGGATAGAACAATTTTCACTAAAGCAGAAATTGCTTTTCCTGAGCTATTTCACATTTTGTCAATGTGAATTAAAGCGAGACTCAATGGTTAGGTGGTTGACTTAGAACTCGGAGGTCCGGGGTTTGTGCCCCACCAACACCTCTAGTTTTGTGGAATTGGCCTTTGGCAAGTCACTTCAGATCCCTAGCCTAGTACTAGTGGATCCAGGAAAGCCACAGGAGTCACAGGCTTAGGCTTTTATCCTGTACCAGAACAGTAAATGAATTACTTTTAACTTCATACATGCAAAATTGAGATAAAATAAGTAAGTAATGAAAACCTTTTGCTGTTCATTGCAAGATGTAAGGTTATATGAGCCCTGGTTGTAAAAAGTTTCTATCTCACTCACTAGTTATTATGTAAGCAAACCTCTCTTGACAATAAAACATAAAAGTTCTTTAATTGAGTGCTTGAATGTAGAGGATCTTAAAAATATTTATTTCAATGGACATACTTACTGCTAATCAATTCAATGCCAACTCATTTCAATAACATGCCCATTAAATTTTGAACTTTGACATCATTACATAACATATTTTAGTTGACGATGTCATTTAGCAGCAGTGATATATATCATACCATGTATTTCACCTATCTTTTCTGTGTTTTTCGCTGGTAAGCATTCAATAAAATCAATTTCTCATTTACAAGGTATCCCTGTTGCTCCTTCAAAGTGTATTTGGAGGCCTTGACAAAAGGGGACGCAGAGAAGCCAATAACGACGATGATAACAATGATTCGTCAAGCAGTAGTGCTGATGAAGATCATCATGATTCATCGAGTATGGACAACGATGCAGATGGCCAGCATCATAGGGATGAATCAAGTTCCAGCGCCGATGAAGATGAACAACCAGTCAGAAGGAAACGAGATGTAAGTTCGGCGAGCAATGAGAATGAAGATGACGATCACAGAGATTCATCCAGCGCCGATGAGGATGAGAGCGGGGGCCATCACGAGGGGAGTTCCAGTGCGCATGATGACGATATCAGGGCACTGCTGGACGCACATTAAAAGAAGACTATTATATCTAACTTGGGATCTTTATGCCTAACTTGGGATCTTTATGCCTAACTTGGGATCTTTATGTCTAACTTGGGATCTTTATGCCTAACTTGGGATCTTTATGTCTAACTTGGGATCTTTAGTCCTAACTTGGGATCTTTATGTCTAACTTGGGATCTTTGTCTAACTTGGGATCTTTATGCCTAACTTGGGATCTTTATGCCTAACTTGGGATCTTTATGTCTAACTTGGGATCTTTATGCCTAACTTGGGATCTTTATGTCTAACTTGGGATCTTTATGCCTAACTTGGGATCTTTATGTCTAACTTGGGATCTTTAGTCCTAACTTGGGATCTTTATGTCTAACTTGGGATCTTTGTCTAACTTGGGATCTTTATGCCTAACTTGGGATCTTTATGCCTAACTTGGGATCTTTATGTCTAACTTGGGATCTTTATGCCTTACTTTGGATTTTTCAGATTATAAAGATATCAGGGCACATATTGAAAAGAAGGCAATAACAATAATGAAGTATTTCTATGTTGAACTTGGGACTCTTTGTGCAATACTTTGTATGCCTAACTATGGAATTTTTTATACCTTACTTTGGATCCTTCCGTGCCTAGGATAGCATCAGGGCTCTGCTTGCTGCACATAAAATGTAGATAAAAAGTGGTAAAGAGTTAAACTAAGTTAAGGGATTATAAGTCGTATATTGTAGGCTTTTGTTTGGGCTGTCTTGTCAATAAACTGAATAAAGGGTTTAGTTATTTATCAATAACTTATTTATCTTGCATAGATTGTGAAGGGACCATAAAGATTATTAAATCCACTCTCAATGACTTCTGCCTGTATTTATCTTGCATAGATTGTGAAGGAACCATAAAGATTATTAAATCCACTCTGAAAGACTTCTGCCTGTATTTATTTTACATTGATTGTGACAGAACCTTCTAGCAGATTAAATTCACTCTTGATAACTACTTCCTAGAAACTAAACCAGTACTCATCCAAAATTGTCGGTTGGTTAGTCCCATCATTTTCACCTCGCCACTGATGGGGATCGAACCTTTGACCCTCGGATACATAAGTTAGATAAGAGGTAAAGACATAAACGATACTTCTATCTAGATCTCTATCTGTAATCAACAAACTATTTCATTCAATTTGAGGTTACTAAAGGTTTTGGGGGCTTGGTTCTTTTGACTTTTAATAATTATTCTAAAAATTATAATTTTCAATACAATATTGATAGTAAGAAATTTTCCCTTATGAATGATACTTATACATGTCACTAAAATACATAGTGAACCAAAAAAAATAAAATGGAAACACAAATAACGTTAAGTTTTAAGATTCCTCAGAATGATGTGGAGAAGTTTAGGCCTGAAGCTTTGACTTAGTAAGGTCATGATGCTTTTCCATGTGTATCCAAAATGCTGTTTTCAGAATGAATCCCTTTGGAAAACCTGGACCAAAAACAACTAGGGACAACCCCCTCAACTTCTTTTAACCCTTATAAGGCTGGAACAGACTTCATGATTTCAAGTAAATTGGTGGCTGGCCCATGATTAAACCTGTTTGCTACTCTGAGTATCTTTCCTCATCACAATTAAGCCGTTATAGAAAGTTTATGAAAGCAGACGACACAAGAATCTAATTTCAAGAAAATTACCCAGCATTCTAAGGGTTAACAATGTTCTTTCCACCATGCAGGCAATTAAAAACAGATATACGTGTACATTTTTATGAGCATGTATGTAAATCTAGTGATAACAAGTAAATCAACAAACAAAACAATGGAAACAAAAATTCAGGGATGCAAAAATCTGATTTTGATTAACTGTCTGAAATCAGAAAATGTCATATCTTTTCTGTACTTGTCTGTATAATTGGTCACAGGTGCATAGTAATTTCTGAAAAAATTCACTTTGAGGGTTCAGTGCAATACAATAGTAAGTGCTTCATGTTCATGAAGCACTTACTATAGTCTTGCATTGAACCCTCGACTTGCACATTAACAGACCTCACGAAACTTAGTAGGCCCTAGGCCCTTGACTGACTGAAATCCCTGAGGTCTGACAGAGACCCTCTTTGGTCTGACAGATTTTTACATAGACAAAGGAGAAAGTGTTCAGTTCATTCCTACTGGGGCTCTCAGGATTTCAAGAAGACTGCATTAAGGCTTTTAAAGCTGGGCAAAACGAACAATTGCTATTGGCCACCCCTAAAATTCAGTAAAGTTCTAAGATTCATCAGAATGATCCGAGGAAGTTTGGGCTTGAAGCTTTGACTTAGTAAGGTCATGATGCTTTTCCATGTGTATCCAGTACGCAGTTTTCTGAATGAATCGATGGTCGCAGATATCGCAAGAGTGGGCTTTCACCCCGCTATGTCTCATCTGATGCCTCTTCAGACTGCCACGTCGACTGAACGTCATTTCACATTCATCGCACCTAAATGTCATTTGATGTGCATCAACATGCTGCTTAAAGCTGCCAGGATACATGAATGTTTTGTCACATTTAGGGCATGTCAACCACTTTATATCTGACTTATCACTATGGGAGAATATCACATGCTTGTTTAATGCATTCTTCCGAGGAAAAACCTTGTTACATATTTCACAGGAGAAAGTTTGAACTGTAGAATGCACCACCAAATGTTGCTTTAGCTTCCAGTTTGTCGGAAAACTCTTCCCACACTCCCGACAAGTTTTCATGCAATCTGGATTCTGGTGCTTTTCTGTTATATGAGTAGCCAAGGCCTTTTTGCTAGAACATACCTTCCCACATACATGACAGAGTCCACAGTCGACTGAAGATTTTGTCACAGAATTTCTACTTAAGGAGGAATTCCCTTTTAATGAAGAGGGGGACTTTCCTGTTTGCTTTGTAATTAGTAATTCATGTTCTGATCTTTCGTCCTTGTGTAAAGAATAGTGATCTTTGTCAGGTACTTTGCCCTCTTGACTGGAACTCAGCTGATCTTGCTCTGCATAAACTGCTGTCTGATCAGCATCCTCGTTCACCATCCTATTATCCTCTTCACATGTGCTGACCGATGACCGAGAGACACAGGTAGCTTCTTCTTTTTCAGCATCTTGGGTAACATCATTTCTACTTTCTTTGACATGTGTTTCATACTTGAATGAAAAATGAGCCTCAATGCTACTGCCTTTGAGGTGATGATTGAATGTTGTGTTGTTGTCTATGGCTTTCCCTGAGGTTTCCACAATTGAAGCATTCATTTTAAGGTCTCTTGTTTCCATTTGTTTTCTTTTCTTGGTGGGATTACGAGTTTTACATCTGTTAGGTTCTACCACTTTAATAGATTGGATGATTTCCATAGTTGAATCTATGAAGGTTTCTTTGCCTAATCCTGAATGTTCTGTTGTTTCTTTTGTTATTGGTTGTTTTATTTGGAATCCAAGCTGGAGTTGTGTCCCTTTGTATACTTAGACACGGATATCTCCAAGTTTTCTGAAACAAAGAAGAAATGATAGATAGCAGATGACTTAAAGGGTTGGCAATATCTGATTTGGATTTTTTTGTCAGTGGGCGATAGTGGTGCAGAGGTAGAGGTGCCCGCTTCTTGTACCAAGGGTCCTGGGTTCGAATTCCTGTTAGGCGAGGTGAAAGTTGTCTAGCCTAACCCACAAATCGGTGCAAGTACTGGTTTAGTATCCAGGAAACTGTAATCAACAGTGACTTAGAACAATCCTCAAGCTTACTTCACAATCAATGTAAAACATTAGGTTTATAAATGCCGAATCTTGTTCAGCACTTGTCAATATAATGGATTATAGTAAATTTCAGTAATTGCTTGTCCATTAAGGCTTTGGACAAGCTGCATGGGCAACTGATTCTTGTAACCCTTTGGAAGGTAATTATGTATCAAATTATCTCCTCATTATAAATTGTAGGTTTGATATAATACAATATCATAGTGAGTCATAAACTCACAATGATGATGTATTTGAAGTAATTGCATGTTTTCAAACAACAGATGTTATATCAACCCCTTAGTCTATGATACCTCTCTTTAGCATCTGCAGCAGATGTCTTTAGAAACCACTATCACAAAATGACAAATTTCTCTCAGAAGGCAATTTATCCCTTTCTCAGCATAGTTACAACTAAGAGTTTGTATATAAAATAATAATCTGTCATAGGCTATTGCTGTTGATTTTGTACAGATATAAATTCATTCCAATATCATGAAGTAAGTTGACACAGTGATTCTATGAAATCCTCCTTTTTATCATTAACAATATATTTCCTAACTCTATAGTTTAAGCATTGATATTTTTGTATTAGATTCAAATTGGTTTCTTGTGTTTTATTGTATGGAGTTGAACATCATGTCAACTGTTTTTCAGTTATATTACTGTTTTCCTGGGATTCACCAATACTAGGTTAGGGCTCTGAAGTAATAAAAATTAACGGAACCAGAGAACATAATACAAGTAGGATAAATACAATTAATGAAAATAACGAGCCTGGCGAAGAGGACCCTAGAGGACCTGTGCTTGGAACCAACCCTAAGTAAACCCTAAGTAAGTATGTTACCATTCCCACACATTGCACTTGCTGTTGAATCCAGAACCCCTGGATTAACATTCTTATAAGTTTGTTGGAGTGACCTTTGGCACTTCAGAGCCCTAGCCTAATACTGGTGGATCCAGAAACACTGTAACATAACTGAAAATTATTAACATGGCGTTAAACACCATAAAACAAAGCTACTTTTCTATTCAATATTGAAAGTTTTAAAAACCATATGAGGCCCCTGCTAGGCCCAGTGATTTAATTGGTTGATTTGTAACTGGGTTGGCCACCGTTAAGCAGAACAGGACACGGTAGTAACATAAAGATATGTGTGTGGGGAGACGGAAGTGTTGTAGCGCGAAAACACATTACATTATCAATTTGCTTTAAATCGAAACCTACCTTGTCCAGAATCATCTGTTGTATAAAGACCAATACGTTTCAGTATTAGTTGGCGTTGATCAAAACCGCTGACACAGCTTTGAGGACTGTCATATTTTCATTTAAAACTTGATGATCTAAATAAATAAACAAAAACCTGACATGACGAGATTGCACTAAATACCGAATAATGTATCACATTTTCAGAAAATAACGCAGAATATAGGGTTTAACCGGATAGTATGTTAAGACAACCAGCTATTTATATTATGTGTAATACATGATGAACGGTTCGTTTTCATAATATATACCTTTATATTGAGTTTTAAAACTTTTCGTTAGAATAAGAAGGATAGTTAAAAACAGTTTTATTACATGACAACACATCCACACGCATACATTTTGAGCTCTGGCATGTGTTGATCGTGAGTTGGATTCTCATTTGTTCTCGTAGAAAAATGTTTTTCCCCTGCATGGCATTGAGTTTTGTTTGCAGTCAAGTCTGTCAAACTTTTAAGATAGGTACATTGAATTTGTAAATTGACAAATGTCTGCTGAAATAGCCCCTTTTCATACATTAAGCTTGATCGCAACTATCGTAAATTTGGGAAAGCTGAAATTTTGCGTTTGGTAACGGGTTAAACGTAGTAACAAACCTCTGCCTCTCTTGCCAAAGGCCTGATATATGTCTGTAAATCCTTTGAAATAGCTCAGAGATTGAGCAGGGCTCTTTAAAGTGTGTGTGTGTGTGTGTGTGTGGCGGGGGTATTGTGGATTCAATCCTCACTAACTCAAGAGTCAATTGTTATTTCTTTAAAGCTTTGATAACTGCTTGAATTCAAATGTGTGAACCCAAACGCCAAATTTTAGACTGTCCCAAATTGAAAGAGTTTGCAGACGACATTTCAAAATGTGATGAAATTGGAAAATAAGCTTCCGATAGGGCATAAAACATTGTGGGGAAAGGAAAAATTGCTTGTTACGAGCAACTTTTCCTTTTCCCACAATGTTTTCTAAAGTCGTCTGCAACAAAGTGGCAAATGTCGTTATTGTCTGGGAAAGGGTTAGGGTTTTATATGTATATAAGAGTAGAAACAGTTTTATTACATGACAACACATCCACACCTTTCGTTAAAGTTCAGAGCTTGAGCATTGCTTTGTCTAAAAATGCAGGGAATGTGAGTTCGATTCCCATTGGGACCGAATTAAATTTCAATCTTTTTTTTCCTTGCTTGAATTCTAATGTATTAAATTCTTATACACGTATTTGTTTAGCACCAATCGTCCGCCAAAAAGCTCAGAGGTTGAGCACTGCTCTAAAATACCAGGGGCTATGAGTTCGATTCTTACTTGTGGACAAGGGCATTATAAAATCTCTTGATGTCAGGAGAAATGGGATTGGGTTAACTCTGAGAATGCTGCATAATTCTTTAAAAATAGGTTTTTGAGACGTCTGCTTTCCAAAATCTTAAATATCTGCCAAAGTTTGAGGAGGAAAGATACAAACAGAGTAGCAAACAGCTTACGGTCTAACTTGTGTTAAGCAGCTACCCTTTTAAGCAGCCAACCTGCCTTAAACAGCCACTACAAAAAGTCCCATTGTTAGATTTTTAGTGTAATTCAATTTGTGTTAAGCAGCCAACCTGTCTTAAACAGCCAATTTGCTCTGTCCAATAGGCTGGCCTCTTAACACAAGTTTGACTGTATATCAATTTAGTTGGCGGCTGGCCTGGACCTAACCTGTTTGCATAAGCATGAAGTCGGTTCCACTTCTATAAGGGTTGATTTAGGCTATTTGCATCATTACCATGCGTGTGTACTCGATTGACTGACGTGTATAACTTTTTATAGCTCACATTCGGACATTCTTGGACCTGGTCCACCACCACAACGCCGTTGCTAGGGCACAAGTATGCGCACAACCTCCAAAACGAGGCTTTGATTCCTAGCTTGTTATTCTTTGCCCATTATTACATACGAAATTTGAGAGCAAACCAAACTGGAAGTACCAACTAACGACAATGATGCTATAAGAAAACTTCAGTTTCTTGATGAAAGACTTTGTGAAATAAAGTTTGTTTCAAGGATTTTTAACTTTCGTATGAACTGGTTCTTGGTTCGCTTGCTTTTTTGTTGTTGAAATCAGTTAAGAAAATAATAATAATAAAAAAAAACCCAAAGCGTTAGCTCGTATGACTTTCTATCATTTTTTATGAATCGTGCCTATCTATAAAAGCATGGTGTGTGACATTACATGCCGAACTTTTAGCGTTGTCCGAGAACAACGCAAATTAAAACTTTTCAGAGCACTGTTATTATTTCCTAATCCACCACATAACTACCATTTAATTGAGTGATGCATTTGTAGCACTCACTCAGTATGAGGAAAAGGTCAGCTTTGAATAACTTGAGAAGATAAAAAAAAGCTTTATGTACCGTGTTAAATACGACTGTTTATAGGTCAATATAAAACCGAACAGAGTTGGTTGTACGGGTTTTCCAAGTTCACGATGAATACAGGATTTGGATATAAAAATCAGCAGGATGTGTATTCTTTAATCTGCCCGTAATTTCTTATTTAAATCTTAAACACGTTCGACGATCTAGAATGAAATAATTCCTGTGGTGCGAATGATATTGTGATAAGACAATTATCTCCTCTGAGTGACGTAGCCTACGAAGCATTAACAGACCACTGTTTTTCAGCTTAAGGCATTTTCTTTTCTTGCAATGTTTGTAGCGGTATTAGCAGAATACAAGTGTTATTGAGAAGATTGGGAAGCAATTATTTTTTTTCCCGTCTATCTCTAAGTGATATGATTTTTGCGTACATTAATTTTTTTTTTAAATTGAACAATTAAAACATGGTAATCTCCCATGTAATGTACTATTAACATTTAATGATAGTCTTTCATTCATTTCTAAAACCATCGACGGTATTTTAACACCAACTTGCCTTTTAGGATTTGTGAGTGATTTTGTGGTGATGAATAAAATTGTATTGTAGTGCATTAAGGGGATTTGAGTACTAAACTAAAAGGATTTTTGAATTTCTCTGTCGAAACAGGATTTGTCGTAAAAGTGTTTGGAGGGGCCTCCGTGGCCTTGTGGTTAGAGTACAGAACTTGAAATCACATGACCCCTCTCCGCGTGGGTTCAAATCCTGAGAGGGATATGGATTTTCATGAGAGGCAGTCTCCCGACTGACTTACGGAATGCCGATGGTTCTACCCGCCTTGACCATCCCTTATGGGCAGTTGAGTATGGGATCTTCCTCCATCATTAAGAGTCGGGCATCGCTACATAACTGAAATAATGTTGATGTGATGTAAAACCCATATATATAAAAAAAAAGTGTTTGGATTTTCCCCACAAAAACGGATTTATCAAAAACAAAGTTTTCAGTACTTGGCCCACAAAAAAGAAACCCTTTTGTTCTTTTTTTTTTCCATTTGCCTACACAAAAGGATTTACGGACGAACATCTTTGGAAGCATTTTGCCATCAAAACAAAACTCACCAAAACGTCTTTAAAACCTTGGTCTAAAGAACATGTACAGAAGTATGGAGGTAACGATTCGTCAGACGATTCTGATCAATAGACAAGACTCCCAGCCCCCATCCGCCTTTGGGAGGGTAAGTAATAATTTATATCTCAAGTCGGAAATAAAAATTGCACATCCATAAATTTTGATAAAAATTTCACTCATAAACTGTCAAGACTCGCCCTATTCGCTTCTGGGAGGGTAAGTAAAACAATACAGTAGAATATAATAACTTTAATTGCTATATAATACAAAGTCATTTGCTTATTAGGCTACTAAATAACAAAATTAAATTTGAATTGTGATGATTTTATGATAGAACACAATATAAGTGATGTGTATTATGAATAGTGAAGTGAAGATGTTTCAAAATATTGCTGTCATAACATTTATCCTGTCACTAGTGTCATTTTGGGACCGATAACTGGGTACCGTATAACATTTGTGATATCCGGCACTAACCCTGTTACATACACATGCACGTGACGAATCATGACGTCATTAGAACGAAATGACGTCATATTTACATCATTCTCTACTTATTTTTTTCTTTTTTTCTCGTGTTTTATTATTACATCTTGTTTGTTTGAAATACATAAAGGTAACAGGATAAATAGAATAGATGGTTGGTGTCTTTGAATGGGAAAAGTTATCGGGCTCGGCATCGGAATATTATCCGTTTCGCCTTCGGCTCACCGGATAATATTCCTAAGCCTTGCCCGATAACATGTCCGATTCACGACACCAACCATCTATTCTATATATCTAGTTACGTCTACATACGAGAAAGAATTGTAATTTAATAAAAACAAGTATTGATAACAGTTAATAAGCAGTTCTGAGACCAGCGAGTGTCGTTGGATTAACTACCAAAACACCTCCGACAAACAATATATGCAATTGTCGTCTGTTAATTCTAAAATCAAAGGTTCATTTGTTTGTTAAGCCAATTGGATTTAACCTCCTTCCTTAATGTTACCCATTTGCCACATATTGGTACCATTTCACTAAACAGTTTACGGTTAAAGTTTGCGTAAGTTCAGAAAAATATTCCCCGTATTTCAATATTTCGCCAACTATTATAATGTAAAACGTCATTGGAACTATCTTTCCAAGACAGTTCCAATGACGTGTACCACGACAATATTATGTTTACATTTAATATACTATCCATGTTTATCAGTTTCGACTTTCGCTAATATTTACGCTTTTAGTCATTTACTAAAACGGTACCCTTTTCCAGAGGACTCTGTGAACAATCAATTGTTTTATAAACGATATATGTATCTTGCTATTTTTGACGTCCTGTGTCCTGTTAATTGAATTTATTGCCATCGATGTATCTAAAAGACTCAACAACCTATGGCATTACAATGGTTGAAAGGAACTGAAACATATATATTGGACTTCAGACATGACTTACATACACCTATTCTATTTTTCCATTTTCTTTTGTCAAGATAATAGACTCAACAACCTAATGGAATTATGTAAATAAACATGAACTTATATCCTGAAACTGAAATTTATGACTTACACTGTTCACATAGGCAACTTCCAATATTCCTTTGTCAAGATAATAGACTAAACAACCTAATGTAATTATGTTAATAAATGAAACAAATCAACTGAGACTTGACTTACACAGTTCACCTATTCCATTTTCGATTTTTTTTGTCAAGATAATAGACTAGACAACATAATGGAATTATACACATAAACTGGAACATATAAACTGATACTAAAACATATGAAACTAAAATTAAAACATATGAAACTGAACTTAAAACGTTACCTAGTTCACCTATTCTATTTTCCATTTTTCTGTTGTCAAGATAAAGATGTTTTTCTGCTGTATACGACCCCCACCACCCGCCCCCGTGCCGGAGGAAAGGAGAAAGAAGCGCGAATCTCGGGTGGTAAGCTTGTTTGAATGTAAAAGGTTTTGTTTATTATAGTGTCACCCCTATTGAAAACACAAGCCAATTTGGGTTATTAGACACTTTTCACTGATTATACCAAGTACCTCCCAACTTTTATCACTATGCCAGACGCCTAGCGGATATAAATCGGTAACCATTAAATTCAACTAGCTCGCGGTTCACAAACCGACCATTTCGGAACAAGTCCCACGAAAAACATTCTCCGGACAAACGCTCGAACTTTCGAACTCCCAGTTCCGAGGCGGACGCCTTAACTACTAGGCCAAGGTGACGGATGATTGCATGTATGGGGTTTAAATTGACCTCTTCCAATCGCTTAATGATTAGAATGCTGGGAAAATTTCTTAAATTAGATATCTGTGTCGTCTGCTTTCTAAAACTTTAAATATCTGCTTAATTTGGTTGAGGAAAGATACCCAGAGTAGCAAACAGGTTAGATCACAGGCCAGCCGCCAATTAACTTGGCGGCTGGCCTGGATCTAACCTGTTTTCATAAGTATGAAGTCGGTTCCATCACTATAAGGGTTAAAGAACTGGATCTCGCCGGCGTCTTGTTTATTGAAAGTGACTTGCTTTTCTACAAAAGCTATTTGTTATACAATTTATTGTTACTACTAGAGAATCACATACAAAATGAAATAATATCCACACAACATTTGCTCGTTCAATGTATCGGGATAAATATCAGTATCAGTACCGTATAAGCTTTCGGGGTTTTAACCCTTTCCAAACAATTACGACATTTGACCACATTGTTGCAGACGACTTTAGAAAACATGGTGGAAAAAGGAGAAATTGCTCCTAACGAACAATTTCTCCTTTCCTACAATGTTTTCTGCCCTATCACAAGATTATTTGCCAATTTCGTCACATTTTGAAATGTCGTCTGCAAACTCTTTCAATTTGGAACAGTCGAAAATGTGTTGTTTGGGAAAGGGTTAAAACAGCTAAAGACAAAGGGAAATAACCCAGCAGTTTAAATTTTCGTGCGGCGGATATCTATTGTCTCCCTTATATCAAAATGAACGAGATGAGACATTTTAGCAAACCAGCTACTTTCTCGTTTTGTGTGAATGAGCGATGACCTCCTTCGGCAAGTCACTTCAGAGCCCTAGCCCAGTATCGGCGTTTCTAGGAAAGCCGTTACAAATGTGAAAAATGTTGGTACGGCACTGTCGACGAGGACCCATATTGGACCTGTGTAAGAAACTTACAATAACCATAATTTTCTCGTTTTTACAGCGATTTCGGGAACCAAACGAAGTATGTCCGATTGACTGCAGGGAACCTTCCTGGTTAAGCTACAGAAGCTGGTCATCCCTCGAGCTGGAAGGTAACTACTTCCGTTACTATAAATAGGGTTTGAAGAACTTCAATGACTTTTAGGAATGTCTTGTGCAATGACGTTTACTGCGATGATGCCAATATTGTTTTCTTGGATAGTATTACACAGCATCGAATCGTGCTTAATTTTACTGTTTCATGTATATGTAGTAGCCTAGTTTTGTACGTACGCTACACAAGTCAGGGAAAGTACACGTGTTGTCATATTGTCTTCCATTATACATGTACGTCCATGTCGGTTATCCAAAATTGTGGTGTCCAAGGAACGTTTATGTGTTCATAAGGTTACAACACTGGATCTATGGTCGTAAATGATAATATATCATTATCATACGATTCATATCATTTCCACCTATATAGAATTAAACTTCTACTACAAGACAAAAAAGGGGATACCAGTTTATTGCATCTATGGCAGTTCCTTTATAATGGTTCTCCAGAATATTTGAAAAGTAATACTTAAGGATACTTAAGGATGTCTTCTGACTCAGGTCCGTTATGGTCCTCTTCGCTAGATTCTCGTTCTTGTACGCGACTTATGCGACTTCCGGTCTTGCATGTGATCGCACATTTATAATTGTAAATCAATTAGGAGGTTTGCAGATAAGTTCAAAAGGCATCTGGACAACTTTTCAAATATCATGAGTGGATTATACTTTTAAATCATTTTTCATATAAAACTTGGGTTGTACATTAATCGTACTTTATATTTCAGGTTCAATAGAGCGATTCATTCAGGATACGTTAAAAGAGGCAGCGAAATCGCTACAGGACGAATCGTCGACACCACCGGATGACAAATCGTCTGAGGCGAAAATAACATAAACACCGGATATGATAAAAATGGCATATCCGGTTCCGGAACTTTGATCTTTTTGAAAAGTCTGTGCATTTTGTTTTAAAAAGTGACACCGTACGGAAAATTGATTAACAGTATTATGTTCTAAAAACTTGTTAAGTTGTTCTAAAAACAAACTTTTTTGAGTGAGGTATGACTGTAACGTCTGATGTCATTTTTCAGTAAACAAAAACGGTTTGTGCCATTTGACACAAGAAAAAGTTTATTTAAAATCGAGATAGTTCATTGCTATACGGGTACTTGTGATAGCAAAGCCATCTGTTTGCACATTAAGTCATCGTTTATGCTGTAAGTCAGGGGATGCAATACATTGTGGTTTTACCTAACATGTTGACAATGGCTCTTTCTTTCAGCACACAAAAAAAACAACATGTGGGCTGGTAAGGATCCTGGTAAAGGCTTTTCGCCGCTTTTTGTTATTGAGGACAAACACAGCTTTGCACACTAAAATATTGAAGTCAATGACATGAACAAAACGTTGATACTGGTGGAAAAGTATCAGGAGCATGGATTGGTGCGCTGTTTGCTGTAAAATCCAAACATTATACTAATGACATTGTGATCACTAAGTTATGGAACTTTGTTGAACAATCACCTTGAGTATTTCGCACAGGATAGCTTTTCAAGCCTGGTCCAATAAAACATACGCGAAACCACCTGATTGCATTGCAAATGGCTGTAAGAGTTTGTATCAAATTTAACCTTCAAGAAGAACTAGTGTTTAGCTACAAATATTACCATCTTAGATTTGAGACTGCAACAACCCTGGAGGATTATAACTGCAAGAACTTTATCTATTCCCTCATATGGGAATTTGTGACTGATTCAAATTGAAAGCAACACAAGTATTCGACAAAACTAGCGTAAATAGATTACATTTTCTCTGTGATATTGGGAAAAAATATTTATGATAATTGGTTTGATGAAAAATGTGTTTAGATGGAAAAGAGGGATGAGAGTTTCCTCCATATGGGACTTTGTGACCAGTCCAAATTGAAAGCAAAAGCAGACGACAAAAAAGAAAAGCAATACAAATGAATAATACAATTTTGGCTACAAATAATTATTTAACAAATGAGCACTTTCAACCTTTGTCAACCTGTTAATTCATTAATGTATCTTCCTCTTCTTTCTCCTCCTTTCCCCCTTCTTGTCTTCTTCTTCGTCAATGTCGTTTCTAACGTGTTCTGCAGCCAACGCTAAAAAGTGTGGAATTTTGGAGTAAGAGATATGTGCATACCCTTGAATAACCCAAATTTAAAGTGAAATTTTAAAACTTGTGTTTATGTTTCTTTTGTATTCAAATAGGTTTTGATAATCAAGGATTGCATTTAAAATTATAAGTGTCGGAGTACGTATTCATATCTAAACTGACGTATGGTTTTGCATATGTAATTTTACATCTAACCTAATACACATCATTCCCTTTTGATTGTTCTCTATAAGTTAAATTATTAATAATTATAAATATATAATGATATATTTTTTCTTTCTTAATCTCTTTTTTTTTAATATTATTATTTCATTTTCTTTCTTTTCTTTCTCGATTCACGTGATAACTATCTTTCATTGTACCTATGTAAATGTTTGTGTCAATAAAATTATTTCTGATTCTGATTCTGATAATCAGAACTAGTCCAGATGAATGTGGTTTTTAGTTCCTTACAGCTTACAAGGGTGGTTTGGTGCACGATTGCATGAGAACATGCATGCCACGTATTTTCTGGTTTCATACATTATTAAAATACATGTTTCCCCTATCGTATACAACACACATTGACTTGTTAAATATTAAAGCGTGTCTACAAGCGAAATACTTTGCTGGTGCACGCAATTTCTCCATGTTATATCAAGAGATACATGTACATCTTAAAAATGATACTAGAAAATATTTCACGGGGATGCATATTTGTTTGCTTAACCCTTTACCAAACGCCATTTTTTTTACTGTCCCAAATTGAAAGAGTTTGCAGACGGCATTTCAAAATGAGATGAAACTGAACAATTATCTTCTGATAGGGCAGAAGACATTGTGGAAAAAGGAGAAATTGCTCGTAAAGAGTAATTTCTCCTTTTTCCACAATGTTTTCCAGAGTATTCTGCAACAAACTGGTCAAATGTCGTTATTGTTTGGTAATGGGTTAAACAAAATAAAGGGTGGTTTCTTCGTTCGCACTTAGCTGAATTCTTATCGAAACCATCCTTAAAACGGGAGAATTTGCTGAGACAACAGATATTGTCGTTATTTTTGACAAACAGTTTATCCTTAGTTGAAAGCCCACTGTGCCCAATCGGTATGAATGGTTTGATCAAAAGATGCCAAAGTCCGGAAAATGTGAAGCATACAAAGATGCGGTTAGTCTTGGTAGCATGCATGGACGTTAGGTCCGTAGAAATCCATAAGTTCACAAATGGAATCCTTGTTCTATAACCAGTACTAAAGGTTGTCCAAAAACTAGTCCAAATGAGCATGCTTCCTTTTTCCTCGACCGCAATTACATTCACAGTTGATGATGCCCTGACTTATCTGCAATGTTTATACTATAAACTTAGGCTTTCGCCTGATATTTTCGTTCTTTAAATCTTTATGTTAACCATTTCCCAAACAACAAATTAGAAAGAGTTTGCAGACGACATTTCAAAATGTGACGAAATTGGACAATAATCTTCTTATAGAGCAGAAAACATCGTGGGAAAAGGAAAAATTGCTCGTCAAGAGCAATTTCTCCTTTTCCCACAATGTTTTCTAAAGTCGTCTGCAACAAAGTGATCAAATGTCGTTATTGTTTGGGAAAGGGTTAAACGTATGCAATTATATAAATGCAAACATCAGTACAAAAGGTTTCACTGACTTCCAAATTGCAAGCGGATATCAGGATACCACAGTCTCGGAGTTCCGACTGAATCCATACTAACAGTACAACATAACAATTCTGAAGCACTGAACTGAACTCTACCTCACTGACATTCTACGATAAAGTTCAAAGGGCTTTCTTGATGAGCAATCTTCCCGACCAGACAGAAAATAGTAAAGCAAATTAAGCTAAATATATCGCTAATATGTTATTTTCATTCCGCAAAGCTTCATCACTATCCTTATACGCCAGAAAAATACACTTAACCCATTACCAAACAATAACGACATTTGACCAGTTTGTTGCAAACGTCTCAGAAAAATATTGTGGGACAAGGAGTAATTGCTCTTAACGAGCAATTTCTCCTTTTCCCATAATGTTATCTACCGTATCAAAAGAATATTTTTTATTCAACTCATTTTGAAATGTCGTCTGCAAACTCCTTCAATTTGAGACAGACGAAAATTTGGCATATTGTGAAGGGATAATACTTTAAAATAGACGCCAATGAGCCGTTTTGAATATAATATAGTAAACAAATTAAACGAAGAGCCATAGTAGAAGTACGATTAAGTAAGTGACCATCCTTTTACAATGTACGAATGCTTTTCTTACCTCTTTACCATCTGCAGACAACCTTTATTTTTTACTAAAAGCAGACGACTTTAGAAAAGTTTTGTAGACACGTTGAAAATCATGTCGGTTCTACTGTTGTGAAATGTGGATAGATTAAAAAAGCATTGTGGCAAAAGGCGAAATTGCTTGTGCCAATCAATTTCTCCTTTCGCCACAATGCTTTTTGAAAGTCGTCTGCTGCAAGACGCAAACGTGTTGCGTTAGATGGTAATGCGTTAAATTAGTTCCTCATTGAAAAGTTGACCTTCGACCTCTTGCGTTCAATTTTGGATTATATTATATGACCATAACGATCGTTTGTAAGTTTTCTGTAAAGGTAATGGTGATGGTGCAATGGTATCAAAGTTTGTCCAAATTGCCTTGTACGGAAGTATTTGTATGGGATGTATGAATAAAAATACGTTGTCCCCTTGATAGATTTAACTGCTTGTGCTCTGATTTTTGGACGTTACAAGAACGCGAGGCTAAAAAAATGAATATAAAAATATGAGACTATGAGGATGCCGATTTTGTTTGAACTTCTTGAGAGTTTTTAATGGACACATTTCTAGATTCACAAATGAAGCAAAGAACAGAAAACACATTTTTGACTTCAGTAGAGTTCACATTGTATTGAAGGCAATGTGATTTAGATATCTCCAACGACACGGGTGTATTACCAGTACTTCAGTTATCTTGTTAATCACGGCCAATATATATGTTGAAAAACAAACCTCAAGTAGTACTAGTTAAGCCCCTTACCGACTTAGATATCCATGAGATAAATTGTTAATTTAAACTTCCATAGTTTACATCGATTATGACGTAAGATTGAAGCTTGTTAAAATCGCTCTCGATTATTGCTTTCTGGATACTAAACCAGTACTCGCGCCGATTTGTGGGTAAGTCTCGGCAATGTTCACCTTGCCTAAAAGGGATCGAACCCGGAACCCTCGGTACAAAATGCCGACGTTCTACCACTGGACTAATGTCGCCCTGTGTGATGTTACTGGAAACGGCGTAAAGTCAGATAGAGATGTTCGTTTGTTGATTTTCAACTTTTAGGATAGAGGTCATGACAAGACAGCGAAACTCGGACGAAATAATTGATGCTATGTAAATGTAATTACCAAGCCAAACCGAAATGAACGTCATATATACTTTTCGATGCTCGAAATTACGAGAAAATTGCCTTGCGTAGAGATGTCTTCGCAATTTCGAATGCCATTAACCAAATTAACAGATCATAGGTAGGGGCGTTACTTAGTATCTACTATCATTAAAGGTTGTAGTTCGCACTGCGCTTTCAATCCTTTGCAATTAGATGCATCGCTTCGTGGGAAGCACTCTATTAAAGATGTTGACATAAGATGCTAAACCGAAAAACAAATTGTTTTGTTGTCTTATGTTGTTTTCAGCGTTTTTTTTTTCTGCTGGGACAGCGTTTTTTAGTGGTAATGGTATCCATGTATGAAGGGTACCATTTGGAGACACGATTCGGTGCTGTGTGGCCCACTGCTTAAGGGGTGGAGTTAGAACTCAGGGGTCCAGGGTTCGACCCCCGTCAATGCATCTGGTTTCGGAGGGGAGTGACCTTTGGTATAAACACTGAAATGACCTGGTCGTCGAATTTGTGTGCGATTATTCTTCCAAACGCTTGTGGAACCATTTCACGAGTATCTCATAAACATTCTACGCACGGGAACAGCAATCTATTAACATTTTTTTTCTAAATTGTATTCATCAGATTCAATGCAAGTGTATGTATTGTAAGTATCTAAAGAAGTCTGACACTTATTGTGATTTACAGATGAAATTCTGAACTAATCGGGTTTATCAAATGAAAAAAAAGCCTGACATAATAAGCAGGCCGCCATTTTAGTTCTTGTAAATTTTCTTGCATTGTACATTTGTTTTCAAATATAAATCTTAGATGTTATATCTAAATAGTCATTTCATTTGATTAAGGAAACAAAATATATCACAGCGTATGATTTCACATTTGTATACGAATTACCGGCAAAAAACAATGACTTAAAAATGATGTTCAACACTTCCATATATATTAAACTACTTAAAGTGGACGCTCAAAGGAAACGTGCTTTTAGCCGGGACACATACTACAAAATGTGTAACCATACACTTATGTACGATGTGTATTTCTCAGGTCAAGAAATACCCGAGTAGTAACTATAAATCAACGCTTGAAAACATCCTCCCGGACATCTATTTGACCGACATTCTTTTAATGCGATTTCCCCGTACATAATTTCCTCTAACTTAACAGAGATGGACCGTCTGCTTGTGTCTCATTCTTGATCGATTTTGAAAGAATGTATTTCTAAAACGAACTATAATTTAACAAATGTATCGTTAACCGGGCTTCTCGATTCAACAGAAAAGATGTTAACGCATTGTAAAAATATGATTGGGACAAAATAAAACAAATTAATTTTTATAAAAGCTCCCAAAAAAAGAAAAACACAAAAATGATGTCGTTCGTGCAAAGGGTTACAAATCTCGAGACAAGATTTATCTAAAGATGAATACCCTCTCTCTTCGCCCATTCGTCAAATTAACTAAAGCAGAAGCACTTTCGAATTGACGTTTATTATCATTCCGGTAATAGCGGTCTTCTTTGCCGACTAATAGCTATTCCCGGAAAAGCGCCGGTATTTCGTGAATGGGGGCACGCGATCTTTCCCGCCCTATTTATTTGCAAGAGTGGTGTATATTGATGTGATTGTGTTGCCGTCTCATTTCTTTGTTAAAGCGAGAAGAAATATCAAGAAATATCGATATGATCTTTGTTATTCTCTTTTTTCTTCTAAGAAATTGTATGAACGGACTTTTAAAAGAAAACAATAAATGTAATATTTTTCGTCTAGATTTTGTTCCATCTTGTATAAGGGATACATTTACCATGTTGCCCAACTAAATAAACGCATTAGAAAACATGATTGCTACATTTTTTGTTAAAATCCCAGATTTTTCCTTATAAGATAAGATAAGATAAGATAAGATAAGATAAGATAAAATATTTTTTTAACTAAATAAACGCATAAGAACTGACTCTGTAACAACCCGTTATGTAATAAAGTTACATAATGTAATAATTATTACAAAACGTGTTGAAGTTTATTATATTTTGCGTTTTTTGGATGCGAACCCGTTATGTAATAAAGTTGAAATATGTAATAATTATTACAAAACGGGCTGTTTTTTTATTCGAAGTGATTTTTTTCCATACAAACCCTATATGTAGTAAAATTCATAATGGTTACATGGTGGTATTTTCACCCAAAATGGTAACCTCTTCCAAGCCAAAACAGGCTTATAAGCAGAAGCCAAACGTTAAAAAAATGTTTGTTTGAGCAATTGTCAAGCTATGAAACCTTTCAAATGACTAAGCGTACCGGAAATAGTCACGCCAAGTAACTAAGAAAGCCGAAATGGGCTTATCAGCAAATTACAATAACTTTTCCGAATTTCAGTTTTAGCGTCTAAATGGTCAGAAACCCATCGCAAATGGCAAAAGGTGCCGAAAAATGCCAATACAGATGCTTGGAAGCCAGCATGGGTATATCAGCAATTTGTGAAAATGTCGGAAAAATTGATTGTTCACAATTTTCAAGCGAGGCTTATGAGCAAAGGTCAGAAGTTATCAGAAATCTTTGTTTGAGCAATTCTTAAGCTAGAATATCGTTCCGAATGACTCAATATACCGAAATGGATTAAACAAAGTAACTAAAAAAGTCGAAGTGGGTTTATCAGCAACAAAGGCGATTTTATTTATCTATTCTAGCGCTTATATGGCAAGAAATCTTCACAAATAGCAGATCGTATTAAATGCAATTCTTTAAGTAAAACTGTTTTTATAACATATTGCGCTTTTCGATACCAACCCGTTATGTAATAAAGTTGCACTATGTAATAATTATCACGAATCGTTTTTTTAGTGAATTTGTCTATGCAAACCCGGAATGTGATAAAATTCATGTTTATTACATGGTGATATTTCTCAAATAGGAAACCTTTAAGTCAAATCTTTTTACAAAGGATGTCAGAAAACTTATGAAATTCGGACCTTAGATGATGATTCTTAGAACATGTGTAAAGTATCAATCCATTCCATAAAATAGTTAATGAGATACAAACGTGCATGTAAAAACAATGTGTTACGCCGACGCCGACGCGCGGGTGAGTTGTCTAGCTCTCCTTATTCTTCGAATAGTCGAGCGAAAAGTGATAATTAAATTCATTTTTCGTATTGATAAAACGTCCGTTTCGGTCACCAAACAACGGTTTGTGTCTGTTTTATCAAGGCTTGTTCGAAACTGAATTTTTTTATACTTAATATTGCCTCTATTGGCTTGGAAAATATTATCGTTTGTGTGTGATATCGGTATTTGACTGTTATAGAATCTTATTACAAAACAGATTGGCATCGGAAAATGCAAAGTGTAATACAACACAACCCATTTTGTAACAATTATTACATAGTTCAACGTTATAAGAGAGCGGCTTTACTTATAGAACTGCACTTTGGTGCGCTGTCATTTGCGAAGATTGTCTAACCATTGTATTGTTCGTTGAACGTTTATGCAAATTAGGAACCTAATGCATTGTTTGTGGGAAGATGCTGTCATATATATATATATATATATATATATATATATATATATATATATATAGAGAGAGAGAGAGAGACAACACAACCGCTCAGTGTACGACAGTGTTTTTCACTGATCGGATGTGTTTGTGTCTTTGAGATGTTCATTTGCTCGGTTCGTTATATTGGTGGCAGCGGTGGGATTAAGACTTCTCTTTCTATCGGAGTTGCCTTCCCCACGTGTTTCCCAAGGGCCTAAACTCGGGAAGAGTCTTCTCGGAAGTTGGTCCGAATGATCCAGACGTAGATATTTTGAACAGCTTGGATCATCCGAGTTATTAGTTTATGCAAATTAGGAACCTAATGCATTGTTTGTGGGAACATGCTGGGGAGGGGAGGGGAGGGAGGGGAGGGGAGGGAGGGAGGGAGGGAGGGGGGAGAGGGAGAGGAGAGGGAGAGGGAGAGAGAGAGAGAGAGAGAGAGAGAGAGAGAGAGAGAGAGAGAGAGAGAGGGAGAGAGAGAGAGAGAGAGAGAGAGAGAGAGAGAGAGAGAGAGAGAGAGAGAGAGAGAGAGAGAGAGAGAGAGAGAGAGAGAGAGAGAGAGAGAGAGAGAGAGAGAGAGAGAGAGAGAGAGAGAGAGAGAGAGAGAGAGAGAGAGAGAGAGAGAGAGAGAGAGAGAGAGAACACAACCGCTCAGTGTACGACAGTGTTTTGCACTGATCTGATGTGTTTGTGTCTTTGAGAGGTTCATTTGCTCGGTTCGTTACACCATATTAGCGCTAAAACAGATATATACAATCGCCTTTGTTATTTGCTAATAATCACACTTCAGCTTTCTTAGTTACTTGGTTTAACTTTTTTCGGTAAATTGAGTCATTTGGAAGGTATCCTCGCTTGAAAATAGCTCTAAGATCTTTATAATTTCTGACTTCTGCTCATAAGCCTCTTTTAGCTTGCAAGGGGTTACCTTTTGTGAGAAAAAGGCACCACGTAACCAATATGAATATCATTACATAACGGGTTGGTATATAAACATTCACTTTGTAGAATATCAATCAATTTGGTATATTTTATTTCATAATGCAATTTTAGTAATAATTATTAAATAGTGCAACGTTACTAAAACAGCTTTACTTAGAGAATTGTACTGTTGTCCGTGCTGCCATTTTCGAAGTTTTTCTCACCATATTGGCTGAAAATCATATTTATAAAGGCGTTTTTGTAATATGCCCATAAGCCCATTTTAGTTTTCTTTTTTCTGTACTAGGGAAGGAATACCAAATACATCGAAAGATACACCCCCGCTGTGAAACATATGAATTACTGTTGAAAACGTTAATAATCTCAAAACAAACAGATCAATCACACTTTATGTAGACACTATAAGGCCTATACTGATAGATGTGTAATTAGTACTGTCCTTGAGCCAGCCGTCTGTCTGAAGAGGAATTAGTTCGCTTACCAACACTTGAAGATGCCAAACAAAAACAACGGTTGTAATTACATTCCTATTTAGCTGTCTGGGTACTTTGCAATCTGAACTCACCTGGCTCATCCAATGTAAATACCTCTAAAGTAATATGGAAGCTGCCATATTTTTTCTCGCGAGATTTCTTTCATTGAACTTTCGTTTTCAAATATGGATGCTGCATGTGAAATCTAATTATTCATTAAATTTGATTAAGGAAACAAATATCGATATATCACAAAATATCACCAGCATGAATGAGTAATCGATAAAAAAAATCTGATTTAAAATGATGTTTAACACCCCATATACATTGAACTATATCCAGCGTGGATGAAAAAAGGAAATGTGTTATAAGCCGGGGATGATTTCCCCGTAATATTGTAACCCTACACTTATAGAGTACTCGGTGTTTTTCTCATCTCACGAGAAAACCCGAGTAGTTACGATTGTTAATACCCTTCACAAGTTGTGTTAGTAACTCCCCTCCGAAAAGAATGTAAGTACAGTTTGGAATCCGGAATGTTTGCTGCCGAAATGCTTAAATACTGCAGGGAGCGCCTTCCGACTCAATATTTCTGTCTTGTTGCGGCGTTTCAGAATTCACCAGTACTGAAACTAGTATAACAAGTACGATTGAAAACAATTTCGCCCCCCCCCCCCCCTTCCGTAAAGAATGTTAGTACCGTTTGGAATCCGGAATGTTTGCTGCAGTATCAACGATATTTCAGTTATGTCACGGCTTTCCTGGATTCACCAGTACTAGAGCAAGGGTTCTGATGGGTCTTGCTAAGGAGGAAAACCAACACGAAACGAGCCTCAAACGAGGTAACGCCGAGTTCTCGGACCGCCACCTTAACCACTGGGCCAAGCAGAACCCAGACTAACCGTGACAGTGCTTGAATCAACTTTATGATTATGCAAACAGGTTGGATCCAGACCAGCCGCCAAGTAAATTGGCGACTGGCCTGTGATCTAACCTGTTTGCTACTCTGACTACCTTTCTCATCAAAAAAGCAGATATTCCTAACTTTGGAAAGCATACGATACAAAAATATGCGTTTAGAAAATTACCCAGCATTCTATGGGTTCATAATGCTTGAAATGAAAGCTGTTGTGATATACAAAAAAAAGATATGAGTTATTTTTGCTGTACTGACTTTAAAAACGTCGAAAATAACATAGTCCAAATCGTGGTTAGGCTCGAATTCGAAACCAATGTTGAACCGGCTTGTACTGGTATCCCTAATTTACAGCCTCATCGTCTCAATTGACTGATATTTTGTTTGTTTGTATGGTGTTTAACGGCATATCAACAATTTTTCAGTTAACTAACGTGTTACGTAACTTCCTCACTCTCTACAGCATAGCAACAATGAATAAGTACAAGAAATAACCTCTGTGTTCCTGAGCTGTTACTGAGCCGGCTCTTTAGCTCAGAGGTAATGATCTTGGTCTCTCGCCTCGGCGAATCGGGATCGAATCCCAGCGGGGAACCATAAATCCAAAGTGGATTTTTCTAGTTATGCTTCGTTGTGGACATTGTTTGTAAGAAACGGCTTTCCTGGATCCACCAATACTAGGCTAGAGCTTCACAATTGACTGAGGTAACAAGTCTTTGATCTTACACACCTACTGTTAATGGCTTTCGAAATTATTATAGGAAAAAGAGAAATGACCCAAAGGTAAAAAAAGTATATATATATAATCTAGAACTGTGGTAAAATGAAAAATGGACCTAACGAGCATGGTCTACAATTACAATAATATTTCTTATGTGAAAAAGAAGAATAAACTTGTGTGGACCATTTCTCCTTTTTCAACAATACATTTGTTTATTTAAACCACACTGTAAGATAACCGTCTAAAATTCAGACAACAAATAAAGTTACTTGTCATATCTATAAACTGATTCAGTCTTTTTTTTATGACAAACGTAATCGGTCATTTGAGGCAGTATGATCACCGGCGATATCATAGACAAATGTTGGGTCATGTACTTTTTTCCCGAGAACTCGTTCAGGGAATATAATCTATCAATCTATCCAACATGGGGATGACAAATGCATCGTATAAATGGGGTTACTGTGTCAGTAAATCGTACAATGATGGGGTGAGGTCATTGTTTTCATCAAGATTCATTTATTGACATACCAACAATCTAACTAAATGTTGACGTTTGGGAAACGTGTACATTGTGACTCTCATAACTGTTTACCAAACGCCAGTTGTTCGACTTTCCCAAATTGAAAGAGTTTGCAGACGAGATTCCAAAATGTGATGAAATTGAAAAATATTCTTCTGATAGGGTAGGAAACATTGCGGGAAAAGGAGAAATGGCTCTTTAAAAGCAGTTTATCCTTTTACTACAATGTCCTCTAGAGCTGTCTGCAACAAACTGGTCAAATGTCGTTATTGTTTGGTAATGGGTTAACCCACCAATATACATTCATACGGTCAGTCATTGCACAGAACCTCATCCGCAGCCTATTCTTTCATCTCTGGTACACAGTAAATACTAGCCATTAGCGCATTTAATATTTTACGAGTAATAGAATGCCCCGTGGCTGTCAATGTCATTTGGTTTGAATATAGAACAAGAAATCGGTTGCTTACTCTCTGCTTGAGTTGAAATTCACAAATAGTTATAAATCAAAGAAATTCATAGTAATAAGAAGCGATACCTAATGGTAGATCCAAGAAGGTGAAGACGTAATATAAATCTTTTGACCGAATCAAACGATGCTTATCTGGCAGGCAATATATAAAGTATTGGAAGTGCTGGAAAAATGAATTTGCTCTAAGGGGCAGTTCATCCTTCTTTCAGTCTATCTTTTGAAAGTCCTCTGCACCACGAACGTGAAATCTTAAAAGTGTTTAAAATAATTCAATGTTTAAGTGTATTAGATTCTTGGATTGTTTCCCGCCCCTGTTTTATTCCAATTTCAAACCTCAACATCTTGTTCGTATTTCGCACCTGGGTAATAGACAACAATGGCTATATGTGTTAATCATTACTCAAAGAGGCGGATGTTTATAATTAATGACACAAAGTATAATGGCGCTTGTGAACATACGGGTATGAATATATCTCAATGTTAACAGAGAAGTGCAGATCGAGTTGATTAATCAGGGACGATATACTAATTACTTTAACAGTCTCGCAAATTGTTGTGATAAGCATGAACACATTCATGATGTTTGCTTTAGCAGAGAAGTATTGCACGAGTTAAAGCTTTTCGTTTTATTCGTGTTCTCTACTGCTTTAAAATCATTTGGGATACTTGATACCAATCAATCTTATAAGCTCAGTGAGGTGTAACATAGAGGATTTGAAATTACAAACAGGCGAGACGCAACACTTTCAATGCAGAGACGCAACACTTTCAATGTACAGAGATGCAACACTATCAATGTATAGGCTGAAACAATGAGTGCTCCATTTTTTCAACCAGTTTCGAATGTAAATAAAGCTGTTAGATATTGACGAAATATGGACCAACAAATTATACTAGTTCGCTGTCGTTAATACTAACATTTTATTCAATGTTGTTGTCATATAGGTTTATCATGTTAGGAAGACCAATTTGCTTACCGCAAATTGATTTATGAGTAGCATACTTCATCATATTTTCGGACAGTCAATGTTCATCGAACTTGTTCGTTCTATGTATAGCTGAAAATAAAAGCGCTAAGAAGTATTCTGTGTTATCATCATCTTTGATAAGCCTAAAACCCATAGTGACAGAAGTAGAACGAAATCTTTGCGGGCAATACGTCCATGTGCATTTTTTTTATTGAATTCCTCAGCTGCTGATGCAATCTGTCAACATGGGCTCTGTCAGCTAGGTTTAAAAGTTATCCAAGTGTAATTTAGTCTAGAGATTGTGCAATACTTACCCCTCAAATCGGACACCAAGTGTACCAGCTTGCAGTCACTGAATACACTATTAGTTTGTATTGTGCTCCAAACGCCTTTGTAATTTGACAACCGCGTCCGTGGCTATTGTATCGTAGAAGCATGGCGCTATGTGGTCGTTATGATATCATTATCATTGTGTCATCATTGTCAATACTACTGTCTCGACGCCATATCAAAATTCGTGTTTTTCTAATCGACTTTTTACGAGGGATGCATGTCGGTGAGCCGCCATATGCATCCGGGTCGTGCTGAAGCTCTAACAATGAATAAAGCGCCCACTTGACGCGGAACATCCGAGTGTACCGAATTCTACCGAGATTTACCGGGATGGGTATATGACATGTTACAGAACCGGGATTCATTTGTTCCAACGGTGGGTCCTGCGTCGCCTAGTGGTTAACTTGGCGGAGTTAAAACTCGAGGGTCCTGGGTTCGAGCCTCACCAATACATCTGGTTTCGTGGGAGTGACCTTTGGCAAGTCACTTCAGAGCCCTAGTACTAGTGGATCCAGAAAAGCCTTACATAACTGAAATATTGTTGTTACGGCGTTAAACACCATACAAATTGTTCCAACGGTGTTCAAACTGTGAGATATACGATAAACATCAAAGGTTGATTACGGGGGCAATTGATGTTTTTCATGTCAAGCTTGGAAGAAAAAACAAAGTTGTCCAAAACCGAAGCCTGGTTGGATATCATCCAAATGGGTAGTTCGTATAACAAGCTTTGATAGCAACACATCCGATTCAAGAAACTTTTATTCTAATCCTAAGTAGATAATTCAATTCGACTTTGAGAGGTTTTTATTGGACATTAAATCGACAGCGTGTTACAACACTTAGAATAAATAGACCCCGACACACTTTGAAGTCAAATCGGAACCGGAACTAATTTCCTGTTCCGGATTTCCCGGTTTGTAATGGATTCAGAATATGTTAGAATCGCGAGGCCATTTCTCATTCTACCAAACATAATAAAACCAACCCAAATGAATCCGAATATGTATATACGCCATGATACGTACGTAAGGTGATGATCGGGACGGTTTAACATAAGCTCTAATATTTTCATGGCCGACACTAATAGCAAACAATGGCCTTCTTGATACTTTTTCATGGCCTTCTCGAAAACCTTTAAACACTCCCAAGATATTTTTTTATCCTACTTAAGGATCGTTTATACCTTTTCGAATGTGTCTTACGTCTATTTCGAGCATTTCTTTCATGGTCAACTCGAAGACCTTTCCATTTCCTACTATAAGATCTTTTCATGGATGTCCGTGAACTTAAAAGTCAGTTCGCAGTTCGGTACTAGGTTTCGATTTAATTGCGATCTGCGAACTGCGCTCTAACTTCACACACTAGCTGCCAATTCACTTTTTTTCTTCAAAATAACGATTTATAACAAATATGTGTACATAGAAGTGTTGTCAGCCACCAAGGCTCACTTCACATTATTTAACGAAAACATGGGATTTCGGGAATTTCGAAGTCAATAAATCTTTGGTTTAGTGACACTGACGGTACAAATCGAATGTTCAACGTTAATTACTCACAGAGCACAGATCTCTGTATTAGTCCCTTTAATGGCTTTTGTGTTTATCATGTTACTTTTATGTTACTGTTTAACCCTTTCCCAAACAATAACGACATTTGACGACTTTAGAAAGCATTGTGGGAAAAGAAGAAATTGCTCGTCACGAGCAATTTCTCCTTTTTCCACAAGGCTTTCTGCTCTTTCTGAAGAATGTTGTTCAATTTCATCACATCTTGAAATGTCGTCTGCAAACTCTTTCAATTTGGGACAGTCGTTGTTTGGGAAGGGTTAACAGAAGGTCAAAGCATTCCATTCATTTGACTGATGATGTCCTCGCATGACTTGTATTCAGCTTTTATCTGTAATTGTACATAATGTCAATAACCATAACAATAACATCGGTTAGGACTGCTGCACCATTAGTCGGTCTGTCAGAAAACACACCAGCAGCATACTCTATCTCGGTCCTCAGTTGCCCTTTCGGTGGGTACGATGGCTTGTGGTGCAAGTAAGAAACAACATGTGCTTGAGAGAGCACACTCTTACCTTATAGTTCAAACTGAAATATTTTACATTTGTGAAATAGGTTCTTACAGCTTAGATTAATCCCTCTTGATTCTGCTTCCTGGATACATAACCGGTAATCGCGCCGAATGTGGATTAATGAAAAGTCGCATGGCAGAACCCCCTTCTCACGGGATTCGAACCCACGACCCACGTGTCCCGAAGCCGACGCTCTACCCCTTGACCACTGTCCTCCGTTATTTCATTTGGTAGGGGCGATAGCCTACGGCAAATAAGAAACAACATGTGTTTGAGTTAGCAAACTCTTGCTACGGGAAGGGTCTGGGGCGTGCTCAAATCATTTGAAAAATAAATTTAGGTTCAAGATGGTTTCTTGAGCATCAAAAGAGGGTTTAAGTTGTTCATAAAAGGCATCCTCTTTTTTGACGGTAAGGTTTTTGGGAAGGCATGACCCATGCGTGTTCCCATGTTCATACATGACATGAGTGCTTTAAACTTGGGACGAGTATATCTACTTCCCAATAGTTCGAGTCTCCGGGATGGCCGATAACATATTTTCCGATGTTCTTTTTCGTCACTGAGTCGTGATTGCCTCATCAAAATTTGATCAAAAGAGAAAGAGACTGCAGTTCACAATAGATAGCAGTCCACAGTCTTTGAAACAGGTTGTGCACTGTACACGAACCGTTTCACGATATTAAACGAAATCACGGGGTTTCAGCAACTTTAAACTAAATAAATTGAAAATGTTCTTTGATTAACTGACTATGGTTGTTGATATCCATTTTTAAACGTTCAATACTACCAGACCACACATCTGTGAGTGAGTCCTTTTACTTATTACCACACAATAACGACATTTGACATGTTTGTTGAAGACGACTCCGGAAGAAATTGTGGGAAAAGGAGAAATTGCTCTTAACGAGCAATTTCTATTTTTTCCACAATGTTTTCTGCACTATCAGAAGAATGCTTTTCAATTTCCGCACATTTTGAAATGTCGTCTGCAAACTCTTTCAATTTTGGACAGTCGAAAATTTGGTAAAGGGTTAAGACCGATTTTGTCCTACCACAGATAAAGGTAACAGGTGTTACACAATAACGTCTCGTATTGCAGTATATATACTCATATATGAGTGATAAATGATGTACCACTCATCAACCAGACAAGAACCCATATCGTTCAAGCTGCAAGGTTTGCTTTATATTTGTCTACAATAACTTCCGACATGCACAATGGAAAGGGGATATTCAGGTTACAGGGGCTTCTGGGTACCGCTTTACTAAACGACTTAAGGGAAATAATTGCGTAAGTCGAACTTTATGTGAAAGGTATTCTCCCGGCTTACCTACATGATACCGATGGTTTTATCAAGCTTGACCAGCCCTGCTTGACAGTTAAGCTTGAGATATATCCCAAAAGATTATAAGCCTGGCATCCAAATATATCACAAACACTGTTGACGCGACATTAAACCCCAACAAACAAACTTAAGAAACAAAAAAGTCTAAGGCGCCTTCTATAATGACACAACCGATCTATTCTCGAATATTTCTGCCAATGCGATCCCTCTGTCAGATGGACGTTGTTTGTTATGTGTCCAAACCCCCAACTTAGACCTCCACAAAATGAACCAATCGGCAAATAACGAGGTTTCAGAATGGTGCCATGTTTCTGTTGATAACTGCTTGTCTATTTGAATAACTATTATAGCGTGGAATTACTCATCGTTCTATCAAGCTATTTGGTCATATATCTTTCATATAAAAGATAGGAACGGAGTTTTAAAGACTACCTTTTTGTGTGTCTATGGTCAACATGAATGCATAACCTTGATTAATTGTTTTTCAATATCGTATTGCAACTCTGTTGGTATAAAAGACAAGTTAACTATACGCATTGCAAAGATATGTCTGTCATTTCGCAGTTCAAATGTTGAAGGATTTTCTTTTATTTCTTCATTTATTGCTCTTTCTTCGCGACCCGATATCATTTTCAACTTCACAAATCAAAGCGATTGGAATTGAAGTTTAGACAGTTCTCATTATCCCAACCATGATTATTTGTTTCGAAGGAGTTAAACACATTATTTGCCTGTCAAAATAACACTTTTCACGGCCATGGTTTCATTACAGTACCACGGACCCTTCCAATGTCTTAGTTGGTGCATTAGTTATTCCATAACCCTTTACCAAACGCAAAATTTTCGTCTGTCCCAAATTGAAAGAGTTTACAGACGACACTTTAAAATGTGATAGAATTGAAAAATAATCTTTTGAGAGGGGAGAAAACATTGTCGGGAAAGGAGAAATTGCACTTTAAGAGCAATTTCTCTTTTTCCCACAATGTTTTCCAGATTCGCCTGCAACAAGTTGGTCAAATGTCGTTATTGTTTGGTAATGGGTTAAACCAAGGAAAAGTAACACTTGATATATAGTTTAAGTGTGGACATGAATTCTAGTTTATCTCGGCTGGTTCTAGGTCAAAGGATGTTTAAAGCATGCGTTTTTGAAAAATCTCCATTTCACAAGGTAAACATTAAAAAAGCTTGTTCACAGATGAGAAAATAGAAAAAGGAAAAAAAAAATGTTGAAACAATACGGTTTTTGTATTGTATGATATACAATTAATAGTAGTTGTTGAAATTTAGTTTAGGAAACGTCAATATATCTAAGTATGTAAATTCTATTTGGGGTACCTCGAAACCATTGCAATGATTTTGAATTAAAACGAATATCAACTCCTTTTTTTGTAGACTCTTAATATTTAAAAACAAAATACGTAAATCTGTTTCGAATGACCTTTCTCAAGTTACAATACAGCTCTTGCACGATTTAAAGGAATTAAGTTTCAACTTCCAAATTTTGTCACCATCTGTGAACAAGCAGCTTTAAAGAAAATGTTCATAAGTATCCACTGCCATTGATATAAATTTAGATCTGTCCATTAATCTCATACAAGGTAATGGATCAACATGAAAGACATAACAATGTCTTATAACCGCAACGACCATTTGATAATGTGACTGACTCAAACGCATTCATTTGTGAGACGGGCCGTTTTTAACCCTTATAGTGCAGGAACCGACTTCATGCTTATGAAAACAGGTTAGATCCAGGCCAACCGCCAAGTAAACCTGATTGCTACTCTGAGTATCTTTCCTCAACAAAATGGAGCAGATATTTAAGGTTTTGGAAATCAGACTACACACACACATCTATTTTTAGAAAATTACCCAGCATTATAAGGGTGAAAGCGCCTTGTCAGATGTAAATGGATATGACAATATTTTATGACCCGAATTCATTACAAGAATTTAGTATCTGGAACGGAAATATCTTTGATTTGAAAGACGTCTTGCCGATAAAATGGTCTGCGTTTTCGTCCACTTTGCATTTACTGTGATTACATAATGTCTATAAAGATGAAGCATTCGGTAGGCAAACGCGAACATGTTTCTCTTAATTCGAACATGAACTTCCCCCTCGAAGAATAAGAAAAAGAAGAAGAATAAGAAGACAAAGAAGAAGACCACGGCGACGAATAAGAAAAAGAAGAAGAAGTAGAAGATGAAGAAGAAGAAGAAGAAGGAAAAGAGGAGAGGAAGAAGGAGGAGGAGGAGGAGGAGGAGGAGGAGGAGGAGGAGAAGGAGGAGAAGGAGGAGAAGGAGGAGGAGAAGGAGAAGAAGCAGAAGAAGTAGAAGAACAACAACAAGAACAAAAAGAGCAACAACAACAACAACAACTATAACAACATTAACAACAGAAACAATACGAAATACAAGAACAACAAGAACATTACAAGAAAAACAACAACAAAAAAACAAAAAACAAGACGATATTTGGAAATTGTGGTACTTTTCTTCTTATAAACATGCTCTCCTTTATAAACTCACATCAACAGTTTTATCTATACATTTATATTGGCTTTACATCGCGTCAACATTATTTCAGTTATTTTGCGACAAATGTGAAAATTGCTGGTCACCACCATAAAAACCACTAAGCATATTTCTTTGTTAGCTCTTATAGTGCTGTAACCGACTTCATGCTTATGCCAACATGTTCGATCCAGGTCAGCCGCGATAAATTGGCGGCTGGTCTGGGATCTAACCTGTTTGCTACTCTAAGTATCTTTCCTCATCAAAATTAAGCATATCTAAAAGATTTCTGAAAGCAGACGACATAGAAATATATTTTTAGAAAATAACCCTGGATTACAAGGGTTAATAATTTATGCTCCTCGTCTAATATTGCTTTCGAATATTATTAGGAACAGAATCCACATAAGAGAGTAGGTTTAAACGCATTATAATAAACAAACGTATTATAATTCTCCTAAATCAACCCAAGGTGAGTGCAGAAAGAATACAAGGCGGCTTGCAGAAGAAAAACACAATTACATTTCGCGAGAAAAAGAATGAATCAACAATTAAGGTGTTTATAACAATGCCTCGTTTTTCTTTCGGTATTCCCTCGTCTGACAGAACGTTACGAAATATTTCATGCAAAAATAAGAGTTGCAAGTTGTATAAGATTCTGCAAGTTTAAGCAATGGAAGTAGTTTTTACCTGTTTTATTTCATCAATGCTCTTAATACTGAAAACAATGAATTGCATTTGCATTGTAAAGAAATGTTTATCAGTTGGTAAATTATTGGAAAGGTTTTAGTTAATATCAGCCCTTATAGCTTGCTTTAATTTTGAAATCATAAAGCTATTGATGCTTTGATATCAAAGAGCATAGAGCATAGAGATGGTATGAACCGTAACTCAAACTATGATGGTATTGATAAATAGAAACATCCATCATTGTCATTTTTGCACTAACAAAACAACAAGCACAAACATTATTTAATTGGATATTTTTGTTAAATTGCTATAAGTTTACATTTATTTGTTTTGCATCCACTTCGACGGAAATTTGAAGCTATTTGAATTCACTCTCGATGACTGCTTTCTGGATACTAAACCAGTAATCGCGCCGATGCGTGGGTTAGTCCCGGAAAATCTCACTTCGCCTTACGGGAATTCAAACCTTTGACCCTCAGTACAAGGGACCGACGCTCTACCACTGTACCAGGGCCCCCCACTATTACTATTACTGACTTGTATTTTAGAAATGAATACATTTCCAACGAATGTACAGTTTCCTATCAATAATGCCCCCATTTCCCATGCAATTGGTTATGTAATAATTCTTCCGATCTCCATAACTGTACTACATTTTCTCTGCAAGTTAAAGACTTAATTAATCTCTGCACGCTATGGGACATGAAGAGAACATCGAGACTGGGGCAGGCAAGGCTGATTGAAACCTGGTCTCGAAGGCTTTCTTTTAAGGGCCGACGACGACTTAACACTGTAGTTGGGAGGTGTTCGACTTTTATGAACTAATGCTCTATATCAACGGATCTTTCTATTCCTCCTTTAGATAAAGCTACGACGACTTAACGATGGGTTCTTTACTTGGACAGTTTTCGACTGTTATGAACCAAATACATTTAGCTATGTATGTTACTCTCCTTTTCTAGAAAGGCCGACAATGACTTATCTATTTCCTGTAATTAGGTATAGTTCGACTTTTATGAACTAATTCCCTATATCCACATTTTTAACAATGTCTGCTTTAATTCGGCCGTCGATGACTAAATTGTGACATATAATCAGTTGGTGTTTGGCTATCATGGACAAAGAAAACGCATTTAACTACGTTTCATTGGACGGTGATCGACTTATATGGACCAAAAAATGTATGTAGCTACGTATAAGCAGGTGTTGTTCGACGTTTATGGCGTTTATAAACCAAATGCATGTAGATACGTAGTATAGGGTGGTATTCGATTTTTATGGACAAAGGAAATGTATGTAGCTACTTGTTAGCAGGCGCTGTTCGACTTTTATGGCGTTTATAAACCAAATGCATATAGATACGTAGTATCGGGTGGTATTCGATTTTTATGGACAAAGGAAATGCATGTAGCTACTTGTTAGCAGGCGCTGTTCGACTTTTATGGCGTTTATAAACCAAATGCATATAGATACGTAGTATAGGGTGGTATTCGATTTTTATGGACAAAGGAAATGTATGTAGCTACTTGTTAGCAGGCGCTGTTCGACTTTTATGGCGTTTATAAACCAAATGCATGTAGATACGTAATATAGGGTGGTATTCGATTTTTATGGACAAAGGAAATGTATGTAGCTACTTGTTAGCAGGCGCTGTTCGACTTTTATGGCGTTTATAAACCAAATGCATGTAGATACGTAGTACAGGGTGGTATTTGATTTTTATGGACAAAGGAAATGCAAGTAGCTACTTGTTAGCAGGCGCTGTTCGACTTTTATGGCGTTTATAAACCAAATGCATATAGATACGTAGTATCGGGTGGTATTCGATTTTTATGGACAAAGGAAATGCATGTAGCTACTTGTTAGCAGGCGCTGTTAGACTTTTATGGCGTGTATAAACCAAATGCATGTAGATACGTAGTATCGGGTGGTATTTGATTTTTATGGACAAAGGAAATGTATGTAGCTACTTGTTAGCAGGCGCTGTTAGACTTTTATGGCGTTTATAAACCAAATGCATGTAGATACGTAATATAGGGTGGTATTCGATTTTTATGGACAAAGGAAATGCATGTAACTACTTGTTAGCAGGCGCTGTTCGACTTTAATGGCGTTTATAAACCAAATGCATGTAGATACGTAATATAGGGTGGTATTCGATTCATGAACCAAATGAATGTAGATTGGTATTAGTAGATTTATATTTCGTCCTATGCAGGAAATGAAACAAACAACGAGAGGCCAACCACCAAACCAATGTCGCAATCATTGGAAATTCATACTTGAGACTATGTCGAGGGCCGATTTTCCAATCCGTGAAATACCAAAAAAAAAAGACTTTGTAAACGCCATTTGTGCAGATGCACCAATGCATCGTCTATCACAGGATATCAAAAGACAAAATAAAATAAACGGCATGTCATCAATTCAAGGTTCCAATCCGCGAATAACGACAGACAGTCTGACAGTTTGTCATTTGAATGCACCAGAACATCCGCTTTCATTGCACACACGGGGTCCAGACGCTGTCAGTCTTCACGTTAAATAGAGGAGAAAAGATATTCTGCAGTAAATTCAAGGACACTCTCTTTTGATAGATATTAAATGATTCTTACAGATAAAGATATTTTATGATGTATCATATTTCGTTACGAATAGTCAGCGTTAAATGTGCCCATAAGATTATTTATTAGTTTGACAACAGAATGTGTAGTTTCAATATCAACCCTTATAGTTCTGGACCAAACTTCATGCTTATGCAAACAGGTTTGATCTAGGCAAGTAAATTGGCGTCTGGTCTGTGATCCCGACCTGTTTGCTATTCTGGGTATCTTTTCTCATCAAAATTAACAGCTATTTTAAGAAAATTACCCCAGCCTTCGAAGGGTTAAATAGGGGCGAAAAGATATTCTGCATTAAATTCAAGGACACTCTCTTTTGATTGATATTAAACGATTCTTAAGATTATGACTATCTATTTGTACGAATTGTTACACCCCCTCCTCCGACTAAGACGATGTATGTTTCTCGCATGATTATCTAGCTGATTTACGCAAGGGAATGGCCCCGGGTTACTCAAGCACTATCTTAGTAAACCTCCATATATAATAAAATTCACGAGATAAGATTTTGATCTCGTGTCACCGGGCGAAGGTTTTCAAAAAAAAGACTTACATTTTGACAGGTGGTGTGTGCACATCTTGGGCTTAAAGGCACATAAAAGGAAATTAATGCTATATCAAACTATTTTATTTGGTAAACCTTTGGTCAAATTAAGTTAGTTCTCCAAAAAAACCCATCAGCAAAACTTGAACGTGAAAGTCTACCAGAAATAACCCAGATTAGCAAGTTTAATAATTCAAATTGCCACATTCTTCACCTCTGACCTTGACAGTTGATACACAACTATTTGAACCGACCAATCAGAATTCTTTATTTTGAATACGTAAACAAACAGGTTGTTGATAGACATGATTGGATCGGAGACATTTATTTTTCAAGCACAAAATAACTTATGTTAAAGGAATCTTTTAAATTGGGTCTAAATGCTTTTGTAAATTAATTCTCATGACTTTTATGAAAATGATAAAAGAACTCCATATATTCTTTCAGTAATTTATTTGTGCTTATCTCCCTTTATGTGCCTTTAACACAAATTTAGTGGTACATTCAAATGCGAACTTAATGCTCGAAGTTTTAGGCTGTTTTGAAACCAATGTATATTTTTAAGTTAGATGTTTTACGTCACTCCTAACGACGTATAAGATATAACTGGAAGTCAATTTTTTTTAAAGGAACTTCTTTTGTACTACGACACCGAAGCACTAAGTCACGGCTGTCACGGATAACAGATGTCACATCTGTTATCACAAATACTATACTATTTAACTTTAAATCACTCTAGCTGGCTCGTTGGTCTAGGGGTATGATTTTCGCTTAGGGTGCGAGAGGTACCGGGTTCAACTCCCGGACGAGCCCTACTTTTGTTATTGTTTAATATGTATTCAAGATAATGACATCACCAACTCCTATTCAAGAAGCACATTGCTATTTACAACATAGCCATCCCTTACTAGCAAACATATCCACCATAGTGACCTTTTGTGATCTAGTGTGGTATTTTCGGATGTCAACACTGTCGATTCAGATAAGACTTTGTCCATTGCTTTGTCGATATATCTTATATGTCAGTGAAACCAAGACGAGCGCCATCTTATATAACAAATCTAAATCATCAACGATCATGTCTGTGATTAAAAAGGCCGTTGAAATCGAGATACTTTGGACCGCGTTCTCTGAGAGACAAATATCTTAGCATACGAGGCGGTGGCATTGTAATTAAATGCCTCTTGAATCTATGATTCAACAACCCTTAACAATTATATATCAGATTAAATAGCATGTCAAAAGCTATGGTTTGCATTTGATTAGATGTTTATTTTAATCATATTTCATTGCACCCTTTTACCCGAAGTACATGACAAATTCAAAACAAAAGATAAACACTTATCTAAAGAAAACGTCAAAAGGCAAACATCAATAGAAATTGGATTGGTCCACAAGTAATAATAAAGATAGACCCTCTCTTTTTCTATTTTGGAAATTAATATATATTTCTACTTATTCAATTTGAAAATTGATTGATGAATAACAATATACGAATGAAGAACACGTAAAAGCTAGTTTCACATAGCATGGTTTTACAACTGAAAATATCGTGATGAAATAAAAACTATCAACGCATATACATATATTCTTTATTAAAGTTTCATCCTTATACATAAACATTTATATACATATTAAAGCATTTATATAGACTAAAAATATTGAAATATATGCATATGGCCATTCAAATTTAAATTATAAGAGACATAAGGGAGTTGTAAACATACATTACACATTAATGATAATTACAACTAAAACCATGATGGAGTTGCTAATTCTTTTGTATAGCAAGGTTAAAAATAATTTTAGATTAATGATATGTAAGGAGTGCATATAAGCATTATTGCACATTAATAATATATATACATGTATATTCTATACGCCAGAATAAGGATGGTTTGAATATCAGCGCTATTTTCGTAACAACTTGTCTAGGAACAAACTTGTCGACACTAGCATATTTACAGCCCACTATTTCTTTCACATCAATCAGTCGTGTGTGAGATTACATCACTTTTACTGTGACAAATGGGAAGAACGAGTACTATTAACCCTTTACCAAACGCAAAAGTTTCGACTTTCCCAAATTGAAAGAGTTTGCATACGACATTTCAAAACGTAGTGAAATTGATAAATAATCTTCTTATAGGGCAGAAAACATGGTAGGCTAAGGAGAAATTGCTCGCTAAGCTGCTTCACCATGTTTTCCAGAGTCGTCTGCAACAAACTGGTCAAATGTCGTTATTGTTTGGTAATGAGTTAAAGTAAGGGTTGGCAGCAATTGGCATTTTTCTTTTTGAATTTGACCATTTTGAACGATTTTTAGAAATAGATGCGTGGTTGTGTAGATGATAGAATCGAGTATCTGTGTCCGTGAGTACACGGTTCGGTCCAACTTAATGGCGGATTGTTTTCATTATGTACAGTCTTTGGGCAAATAGAGTTCGGAATGTATACCACAAACATGTTGTTGAAACAATACTATTTTAGTGTTGTTCTTTGATATACAATTAAAGGAAGCAATCATAGCAGTATGATTAATTCGGGAAACATCCATGTATCTAAGTATATAAGTCTTAATGCGGTAGATCTCAGATGCAATGTTACGCTTTTGGATCAAAATACACTTTAATCTATTCTATACACACTTTGAAAATTAAAAAAAAGACATAACTTTGCTTCCAATGGCTATTCTGTAGTGCGTATAATATAACAGCACAGCGGTTACACAGTTTTAAAGAAACCATTTTCAACTTCCAAATATCTTCACATCTGTGAACACGCACTTTTTAGATGTTGTTTCGCGGCGTATAAGTCCAAATGATAAAAAGCAAAGAAAATCTCGTTCGAAGCTGATCATAGATGTTTATGTGGTGTTCGTCAAAACTCAATGCTTTTTATTAACAGGCAATAGATCCCGCATTTGCTTCAGATTGATTTTGAGAAAACATTATACCAAAGAAGAACGTTATCGAAGTAGTAAGCAATAATTATCTCATTGTTTTTTATATACCAACTTTGCCTGTTCTGAGGAAAAATAAAAGTTGGCATTTTAGTTGTCGGGCAGTTCAACGCCCACCATAATTAGTGTTAAAGAGGTCTGATTAATTAACATTGCCCGATATTGGTTCCATGTATAGCCTAAGGAATTCCCAGCAAGATAAATGATATCGAATTGTCATGACCGTTGCACTTAACAGCTCGTAAAAGCGTTATTTCTTACGATTGGTAAATAACATTCATGCGAGAAAGAAATCAGCACCTTATTTTGTCAGTCAGAAAATAACAAGGGTATGGACCGATGACACTACGAAATGATTGAAATAGTGTTCAACCGCTGCGATATGATTGAAATACGGTTAAAAAACGACTGAAATATGACTGAAATTAGGTAAACAATATGACTGAGAGAGGGTAAAAACCGCTTGAGTATGACTGTGATAGTTTACAAAACCACTGAAATATGCCTGAGATAGGGTAAAAAACCCACTGAAATATGCCTGACATAGGGTAAAAAACCCGCCGCAATATGACTTAGATAGGGTAAAAAACCCCGCTGCAATATGACTGAGATAGGGTTAAAATACCGCCGCAATATGACTTAGATAGGGTAAAAACCCACTGAAATATGCCTGACATAGGGTAAAAAAACCGCCGCAATATGACTTAGATAGGGTAAAAAACCCACTGAAATACGACTTAGATAGGGTTAAAATACCGCCGCAATATGACTTAGATAGGGTAAAAAACCGCTGCGATATGACTGAGATAGGGTAAAAAATGACATGACTGAGATATGGTAAAATCCGCTGCAATATGACTGAGATAGGCAAAAAACCTCTGCAATATGACTGAGATAGGATTAAAACCGCTGCAATTTGATAGAATGAATGTTATACACTACATCGACATGGCTGTCAAGTTTTGGGATTTCCTCAATCATTTTGAGCCGGGAGTTGCATCATAAATGAAATTACATTAACACGATGTAAAACACATAAATACAACACTCATAAATAAACTCATCATCGCTATTGTCTAAATTGTTTAATGCCATCGCCTTCCTATTGCTTTTAGGAAATTGGAAACACTTGAGCCGACGGATTCCATGTTTATTCGACATATACCAGATATAACGTGTTAAAACTGTCTAGCCTCCTGCAAAGGTCGGGTGCACTTCAATTATAAGGTCTCTTACGCCTAGACGGGTCCTGTCTGTCAGAAGGTTTATGGTGATTGTCTCCGCTCAATTGACCAATAGACAATATCCCGGTCGCTGAGTATGTCGGGGTCTCTTTGTTGCATTACGAGGGTTCTATGCAAGTATATACATGTAGTAGGTCCTTCACTTGTATGATACAAGGGTTCTATGCAAGACTATAGTTTGTCCTTCATTTAAGAGAAATGAGGGGTCTGTGTAATCTAATTGTGTGATACGAGTGTTCAATGCAAGATTATAACTAGTCCTTCACTTGAGAGATAGGAGACTTTAATGCAAGACTAAAGTAGTCCCTTCGCTTCAGAGATATGATTAATATGTGCAAGACTATAGCAAGGCATTCCCTTGAGAGATACGAGGGTTCAATGCAATACTATAGTAAGCTATTCACTTGAAAGATACGAGGGTTCAATGCAAGACTATAGTAAGTTATTCACTTGAAAGATGCGAGGGTTCAATGCAAGACTATAGTAAGTTATTCACTTGAGAGATACGAGGGTTCAATACAATACTTTAGTAAGTTATTCACTTGAGAGATACGACGGTTCAATACAATACTTTAGTAAGTCATTCACTTGAGAGATATGAGGGTGCAATACAATACTTTAGTAAGGCCTTCACTTGAGAGATACAAGGGTTCAATACAATACTTTAGTAAGTTTTTCACTTGAGAGATACGAGGGTTCAAAACAATACCCTAGTAAGTTATTCACTTGAGAGATACGAGGGTTCAATACAATACTTTAGTAAGTTATTCACTTGAAAGATACAAGGGTTCAATACAATACTTTAGTAAATTATTCACTTGAGAGATACAATGGTTCAATACAATACTTTAGTAAGTTATTCACTTGGGAGATACGGCGGTTCAATACAATACTTAAGTAAGTTATTCACTTGATAGATACGAGGGTTCAATGCAATACTTTAGTAAGGCATTCACTTGAGAGATATGAGGGTTCAATATAAGACTATAGTAAGTTCTTCACTTGAGAGATACGAGGGTTCAATACAATACTTTAGTAAGTCCTTCACTTGAGAGATACGAGGGTTCAATACAATACTTTAGTAAGTCCTTCACTTGAGAGACACGAGAGTTCAATGTTAGACTATCGTAAGTCCTTCACTTGAGAGATACGCGGGTTCAATACAATACTTTAGTAAGTTATTCACTTGAGAGACACGAGAGTTCAATGTTAGACTATAGTAAGTCCTTCACTTGAGAGATACGAGGGTTCAATACAATACTTTAGTAAGTCCTTCACTTGAGAGACACGAGGGTTCAATGTAAAACTATAGTAAGGAATTCACTTGAGAGATACGAGTGTTCAATGTTAGACTATAGTAAGTCCTTCACTTGAGAGATACGAGGGTTCAATACAATACTTTAGTAAGTTATTCACTTGAGAGATACAAGGATTCAATACAATACTTTAGTAAGTTATTCACTTGAGAGATACGAGGGTTCAATACAATACTTTAGTAAGTTATTCACTTGAGAGATACGACGGTTCAATACAATACTTTAGTAAGTTATTCACTTGAGAGATACGAGGGTTCAATACAATACTTTAGTAAGTTATTCACTTGAGAGATACAAGGGTTCAATACAAAACTTTAGTAAGTTATTCACTTGAGAGATACAAGGGTTCAATACAATACTTTAGTAAGTTAGTCACTTGAGAGATACAAGGGTTCAATGCAATACTATAGTAAGTCCTTTACTTGAGAGATACAAGGGTTCAATACAATACTATAGTAAGTCCTTCACTTGAGAGATACGAGAGTTCAATACAAAACTTTAGTAAGTTATTCACTTGAGAGATACAAGGGTTCAATACAATACTTTAGTAAGTTATTCACTTGAGAGATACGAAGGTTCAATACAATACTTTAGTAAGTTAGTCACTTGAGAGATACAAGGGTTCAATGCAATACTATAGTAAGTCCTTCACTTGAGAGATACAAGGGTTCAATACAATACTATAGTAAGTCCTTCACTTGAGAGATACGAGAGTTCAATGTAAAACTATAGTAAGGCCTTCACTTAAGAGATACGAGGGTTCATTGTTAAACTATAGTAAGTCCTCACTTGAGAGATATGAGGGTTCAATACAATACAATAGTAAGTCCTTAATTTGAGAGATACGAGGGTTCAATGCAATACTGTAGTTAGTTATTCACTTGAAATATACGAGGGTTCATTACAATACTTTAGTTAGCTATTCACTTGAGAGATACGAGGGTTCAATACAATACTATAGTAAGTCCTTCACTTGAGAGATACGAGGGTTCAATGCAATACTATAGTAAGTTATTCACTTGAGAGATACGAGGGTTCAATGCAATACTATAGTTAGTTATTCACTTGAGAGATACGAGGGTTCAATACACTACTTTAGTAAGTTATTCACTTGAGAGATACGAGGGTTCAATACAATACTTTAGTAAGTTATTCACTTGAGAGAAACGAAGGTTCAATACAATACTTTAGTAAGTTGTTCAGTTGAGAGATACGAGGGTTCGATGCAAGCCTACAGTAAGTCCTCACTTGAGAGATACGAGTGTTCAATACAATACTTTAGTAAGTTGTTCACTTGACAGATACGAGGGTTCGATTCAAGCCTATAGTAAGTCGTTCACTTGACAGATACGAGGGTTCAATACAAGACTATAGTAAGTCCTTCACTTGACAGATACGAGGGTTCAATGCAAGCCTATAGTTAGTCGTTCACTTGACAGATACGAGGGTTCAATACAAGACTATAGTAAGTCCTTCACTTGAGAGATACGAGGGTTCAATACAAGACTATAGTAAGTCCTTCACTTGACAGATACGAGGAGTCAATACAAGCCTATAGTTAGTCGTTCAATTGACAGATACGAGGGTTCGATGCAAGCCTATAGTAAGTCCTTCACTTGACAGATACGAGGGTTCAATACAAGACTATAGTAAGTCCTTCACTTGACAGATACGAGGGTTCAATACAAGACTATAGTAAGTCCTTCACTTGAGAGATACGAGGGTTCAATACAATACTATAGTAAGTCTTCACTTGAGAGATACGAGGGTTCAATGCAAGACTATAGTAAGTCCTTCACTTGAGAGATACGAGAGTTCAATGTAAAACTATAGTAAGTCCTTCACTTGAGAGATACGAGGGTTCAATGTAATACTTTAGTAAGTCCTTCACTTGAGAGATACGAGGGTTCAATACAATACTATAGTAAGTCCTTCACTTGAGAGATACGAGGGTTCAATGCAAGACTATATCAAGTTATTAACTTGTGTGATACGAGGGTTCATTGCAACACTATATTAAGCCCTTCACTTGAGGATACGAGGGTTTAATGTAAGACTATACTTAGTCTTTCAATTAGGAGATACGAGGTTTCAATGTTAGGTTATTACAAGACTCAGCTGACCTGGTTTTATCGCTTATTGTAAACAAACCTTATTGTCGTTGCCCTTTTAAAAGCATCATATAAACATGTTACCGTATCAGCTACTCTTAAAAATGGAATTAAACGTATTTCTATGTTAATTGTCAACTTTTCTAGACATTTTTATACATTTCACTGTAACTTAGGGCAAGTGTTACTTTAAAGAACGGTGTAAAACCTTATTCCAGAATAATGGTCTGTGCCTTTTTATTAATAAGGTAAATCTCATTTTACATCACTTTGAATTTCAAGAATAACACAATCCGAAAAAAAGGATATATGTTTCAGCATTGTTTTCTAGTTTGGTCTGAGCCTCGGGGACTTGTCTGGCTCTGGATTGGTTCCCCGACCGTCTAGCTGGTTCAATATAGTCAACCATTCGGAGCAGCTCGATCATTTCTTAAAATAACCTCGGAGGTAATGGGGAGCCATTTTGAAAGTAGGCCAGCAACGAAAGGCGTGTCCGTTTGCAATCGTATCGGCTCTGAAATCCCCGGCACAAGCCGGGGATTGCCGAAAAGATACGATTGACAAAATATGAAACAAAGATTTGTTGATATGCTAATCTTTAATGAAAAGAGCAAAAAAAGCAACATTCAATCTAATATATAACCAATTTGTGTGTATTTCAATACATATTTAGTGCCTGTGTGCATGTTGTAATCATGTGCGTTATCCGCCGGAAATAAGGCGAATTACCCGAGGATTTCTGGTGTATTCATGAACTGCTTACGAGGTATATCTACCGACTTGTGACGGGGATTGCGGAGTTGATACGATTGTTTAGTCAACACGATCTGCTTATTTGACATAGTTAAATATTACAGTATCAAATTTGTTCGAAATTCCATATTGTTCAACGGGTTTGTTTGGTACGAATTAGCTTCGTTTCGACGTTTTACAGGTTTAAAGAATGTAGATATACATGCATTCGATTATTCTTTTCCTATATATTAACAAGGTCCTACTAGATGACGAACCGGTTTCGGCGATCATCGACAATGATCGGTTAAATTCGGTTTCAATTCGGTTCCGGTCGGTTCGGTTCGGAAGCCCTCTTGTTTTTTCGTTTCCATCGGATGCTTTGCATAGTTTTAGAGCCGTATAAACATAAATCCGAATTTCTGCCGCCAGGTTTATAATGTCCTCTTATGACGAGATACAATCCTGTTTTATGTTGCAGTTGTAATTGAATTTGTTTCAGTCATTAAATATAAATACCGAAGTATTGGAAATCCGCCGAAAACTGCGATCAGCGACTCTGTAGCTGCCAATCAAGTGAAATACGACCTTTCCCTTAGCCCATTAGCAAACTATGACGGCATTTGATCGATTTGTTGTGGACGACCCTGGAAAACACTGTGGGAAGATTCTGCTCTATCTGAATATCAATTATCAATTTCATCACATTTTAAGATGTCGTCTGCAAACTCTTACAACTTGGGACAGTCGAAAATTTGACGTTTGGTATTAGGTAGATGGGCACATTCAACGCTGAATTATGCTTCATCATAAAATATCTTTATCTGTAAGAATCGTTTGATATTCATAAAAAGAGAGTGTCCTTGAACTAAATACAGAATATCTTTTCTCCTCTATTTAACGTGAAGACTGACAGCGTCTGGATCCCGAGCGTGCAATGAAAGCGGATGGTCTGGTGCTTTCAACTAACAAACTGACAAACTGTCAGACTGTCTGTCGTTTTTCACGGATTGGAACATTGACTTGTTGACAGAACGTTTATTTTATTTTGTCTTTTAGTATTCTTAACAACGAGAATATATTCTCTTTCTGGTACAGGGGACTTGAAAACGCGTTCAGCAAACGACTTTTACTATTTTTCAGGTACAGACAACTTCAAAACGCGTTCGGAAAACGTTTACATCCATATTTCTAATACAGACGACTTAAATCATCCTTCTATTCTGGAATAAGCGACTTTAAATTGGTAAGATGTGTAGCAGCTTGCTTTGTACATTGGACGAAAAGTACGTTACACGTTCAAAAATAAGAATTCGCTATGTTTATAGTAGTCTACAACAGACGAACACAGTGTTTAAACCTTAGAATGCTGGGTAATCTTTCAAAAGTAGATTTTTGTGTCGTCTGCTTTCCAAACCCTTAAATGTCTGCTGAATTCTCATTCAGAAAGATACTCAAAGCAGCATATAGGTTAGATCTCAGGCCAGCCACCAATTTATTTGGCGGCTTGTCTGGATCTAATATGTTTGCATAAGCATGAAGTCGGTTCCCGCACAATAAGGGTTAAGAGAAAATGAGCAAAAAGGAAAACAATTAACAACAAATAAAATGTAAATAAACATTCATCTACTGCCAAGGGCTAATAAAGTGTGTATAAAACATTTTGTCGGAACAGACTACAGTGTTGTATGTGAAAACCCCCAGACGAAATACTAAAGGATATTTGTATCATTCCTTCATCCTTGATGTTATCGTAACACTGTAAGGACAAGTCAGCTAAAGAATCAACGTTGATAATTCAATATTCGGTTTTCTGTTCCCATTTGCACATGCGATCTGCCTATAAACCAAACACCAAACTTTCGACTGTCCCAAATTGAAAGAGGTTGCAGACGACATTTCAAAATGTGATGAAATTTGAAAATAATCAGAAAACATTGTGGGAAAAGGAGAAATTGCTCGTTTTGCATCTGCAACAAAGTGGTCAATTGTTGTTATTGTTTTGGTAATGGGTTAATTGGTGTTTTTATTCCAAAGCTCGCACAACAGACATTGTCAGTTTTGATGAAGCCGCGTGGATGAACTTCTTTTGTATGCTTAGATTAAGTAGATGTAGAGAACAGTGGCACAGGGTTAGAGCATCGGTCTCGGGTTCAGGCATCATCCCATGTGATTTTTCCATGATGTTTCCGCAGTATTTCGATCATTCAATCGTTCACGAATATTACAGAAGGTGTACGAATAAATACTGTTATCTTATTACATAATAGCCTTTGTCTAGATCATGCAAACAAACTAATACATACAAGGGGTGGTGAAATCAATCGTCCGTGTGTCCAGGTAGGCCAAATACTCAAACGAACAGCCATCGCTAATCTTAACGTTTTAAGCATTATACGGAAAGGTGTAGAAAAGGAGTTGGCATTTACGTACACATAAAACAAAATCAGATTTCGATACCCCCACATATGATAAGGTATTAAAGAAGAACAAGCCAACACATTTGCGATTTGTTTTTATAACACTATCTACATCTTTTTTCATGAATGCAACAGCAAAATTTCAACATATTTCTTCAACCGATAACTGGTTGGCAGTGTTGGCAAACCTTGAAGGTTGCATGCAAGTGTTGTATTTCAGTTGAATTCGTGTATTATTTCGCGCTAATTACCCGTGGAATTCAAATAACATAAGCACGAACTAGAATTACAACGAGCCTGTGTTTAAACCATTTGCACTGGACGGAAACTTGTTGATGCGCCAAGAAATGAAATGCGAACCTTCAAGCTACATCTCTATCGTAAACCGATTCATGTAAAGATGTTTCTTGAAAAGAAATGGTGAAATGAAAAAAAGAAAGAAAGAAAAAGGATAAAAGAAGAAACAGATAAAACAGTTTACTGTTTCATGTTATCAATTGGTGAATTGAGTTTTACGGTATTTTTTCAACAATATTTGAGTTTTTATACTACTACACTCGGTACATATATCATTTTCCTGATATTTCGGATTTTTATGATGTTTAAATGGTACGTTAACAATCTTTCAGTTGTGTAACATCTTTCCTAGATCTACCAGCACTAGCCTAGGGCTCTGAGATGACTTGCCAATGAACACTCCAACCAAACCAGAGATGTCGGTGGTGCTCGAACTTCTCCAAGTACTGAGTCCGCCAATTTAACCACTGGCCTTCACAAGACCCCCTCGACATTCCACCAATGATATTACAAGTACATACTGATAGAAAAGTATTACTCGTTAAACTATCTAGCTTCTACGAACATGCATTTAGAGGGAGAAACCATTTCTATTCTATAGAATGATACAACTTTTTCAGGGAATAGTTTATCTGAGTCGTCACTGTCATACTTGTATGTCAATCTAATTCGTCTCTTTATGTGTATGTATTAGTTTTAAGTGTATACATCATTTTCATAGTATGAATGCAAAAATAGAATTGTAGACAAACTACTTTTTTGGAAGAGGTCAAGTCGATTAATATCAATGTACCAGACGAGTCTTAACCTATTTGCACTAACGTAAGCCGTAGAAAGAAAACCTCATAGAGGCAAACATCTTTAAGAAAAAAATCACAAGTCAATCAATGTAACCACCTTTAGCAGATGTTGTGAAATCTATGCCAAAGGCCGCTGCCAAGGATACCAACCATTAGTGGTGAGTGCTTCTTTAAGTTTGACAATGATCTTGAAAAAACGTTGAATATATAAATAAAACACTGATTCACTGTGCATAGATAACATTCTTTGTTTGACGTGTGCATTGGACTATGCAGCCAATCTCAGTCGTACTGTACCTAAATGCGTGCATATCGTGGATGTTATGCAACACTTGGGTTAGAGTAGAGGAGCTTGGCTTGCGAAGGTTCTTAGATAGATTTTTCCGTAAACAAAAAAATAAAGAGGACAAAAATGTCTCATAAATGCAGGATTATTTAGGTGAAACTAAACGTGAGTCAAAATTCGACACAGTCCTTTGAGCAATAAGGCTTGTGGCCTCATCCATTGATTGTGATAAGTATATCGCAATGTTTCGTTACTGTTGACTTGATATATAGCCCTGTGGTAAAAATGTGTATAATTATAAGATTCAATCAACGTGTTCTTTATATCAGTGGTCAATCACACTTCATGTAATGTATGGATTATAATGGTGCAATACAAAACTAGTTTTGCTCCATTTCATTAATAGTTCATATAAATAGAATAATGTAATGAATAACCATTAATATATTTACATAAGTTCATATAAATTCATATAAATTCATATAAATTCATATAAATTGCATAATGCAATAAATCCTGAATGTAAACTTTGACTATTTCGTAATGGCGTCCGTATATATGCAAATAAAACGAAGAATTTAAACACTTCCTACACTTTTATTCCCTCCCTTTATATAAATATGGATTGACACCTGCTTTAAAGTTAAATTAAGGTTAAACATGAATGTTAACTATCGTCCACCTGGACACCGAGGTGTTGACCATTCACACATACATAAATGGTAATAATTCACGCTCACAAAGAGATATTCATCTGACTGCTTATTCAAGGGAAAAGACAAATGATCTTGTGTGGATCAGGAAAAGAAATTTATGATTGGAGGGTATACCATTTATTCACCATTATCGAGGTAAGTGACTTTGTTGTAACCCCATGCATACTGCTTTTACAATCGGAACTACTCGGGTATAACCGTGAGCTGTGAAATACACCTCGGATATAAGTGTAGGGTTACAATTTTTCGGGTAAATCGGCATCCGCCGATGAACACCTTTTCTAAGCGTGCATGTTAAGTAGTTCAATGTGTATGGAAGTGTTGGACATCCTTTTTAATCACTTTTGATCAGTAACTCATACCAAATGGCGAACTTGTTGTTGTGACATGTATACTTGTTTCCTCAATCAAATTTAACGACTTTTTGGATTTTACATTCAATATCTATTTTTAGAAACGAAAGAAAGTGACGTCATTCTCGCGGGAAACAATATGGCGTCATCCCTATTATTTCAGAGGTGTTTTCTATTGGATAAACCCGATGTGCTCAGATTGCTGCTTTTATTCAGTAGCGCTTCTGACGTCATTTCGCCCACGATGTTTACAGATCTGTCCGAATGCAATTCGGACAGATGTGTAAACATCGTGTGTTTGACCGAAATGCTGCGATTGCTTCAACACAGGTAAATCGGTTTTCATGAGAAGTGTGCACGGAACTCATAACAATTGTATTGTTCAACAAACTTAACCTGAGACTAACTCACGTTCTCGGATGATGTTTCCGTATCGGCCATTCCTTCTACAGAAACACATGTTGTGCTTTTCAATGAATAACCAACTAGCTTTATCAAACGACGATACGCGAATAAAAGGTCATTGCATACGGATTTTCCGGAGTCAGCTCAAGTTAAGTTTGTTGGTCAATATGTTTTCCCTTTTCCAATAAAGATAATTTACATACAAGTTAAGTTCCGATTTGATTAACTGTAGTAAGCCTTTGCTTCATTAAACCCTTTTTTCAATGAACGCATTTTGCATTATCGAACAAGGATACGAATTCGATTTGGAAAGTCGACGGGTGGGAACACTTTAACAAGTTGGTGCATTGAAATGAAGCGGAATCACTCTATTGTATGCAATATTGGATTTGTTTTTCTTAGAAATGGTATCAACACAAATAGCGTTGGGAGTGTATTTCCGGATATTCGATTAACCCTTTACTACATTATGGTATCTGATGCAGAGGATTTCAAAACTACGTTGACGAAAGGAATATTGCTCCTAATGATCATTTTACCATATTGTCACACTAGTTTATACACAAACTCTTTATAAAAACTGAAAAATGTTTTATTCGTGATCTTTTTGTTGTCGTCTGCTATTGCTTACAATTTCGGATTTCAATTTGGAACAGACACAAACTCAAACCTGTGGGGAACGGGTCAATCTGCGTGCACCCATTAAACGCAATGGAATAAATAGATCGAAATGAAGTATTTGTTCCCTTTTGTACAAACAACACAAGAAACGTCTGCTGCAAAGTCATTAGAGTTCGTCTGCTGTCGGGGATTTGTGAAATCGGGCGCGCATTTCGTGCAGACGACACTTCCGGCGCGGTTTTTATGTCGTTTTATGAATAGCATTAGTCCTAACATACTTAAACCCTTTACCAAACGCATTATCTTGACTGTCCTGGTTTGAAAGAGTTTGCAGACGACGTTCAAACTGAGATGAAATTGGAGAATACTCTTCGGGTAGTGCATAAAACATTGTGAGAAAGGGCAATTTCTCATTTTCCCACAATGTTTTTGCAGAGTCGTCTGCAGAAAACTGGTCAAATGTCGTTATTGTTTGGTAATGGGTTACACCCTTATAGTGCTGGGACCGACTTCAAGCTAATGCAAACAGGTTAAATCCAGGCCAGCCGCCAAGTAAATTGGCGGCTGGCCTGTGATCTAACCTGTTTGCTACTCTGTGTATCTTGCCTCATCAAAATCAAGCAGATATCTAAGTTTTTGGAAAGCAGATGACACAAAAATCTATTTTTACAAAGTTACCCAGCTTTCTAAGGGTTACCGACTTTGTGTCTGCATCTAAGTAGATTTGCCTGAGCACTTTTAGAATCGTTAAACCTTTTCTCTGATGCAGACGTCTCTCATTTCGTTTCTTCCATAGTAGACGACATCCGTAAGCCTTGTGACACAATGAGAATTTGCTCAAAATTTATGAAAGTTTATATCAAACTATTGAATTTAACATGGACGAGTAAATAACAACAAGCCACAGTCAGGTTGCGTTTGAGGAAAATGCATCGAATGTTACATAATGTACAGTAACGATGTCATGTATTGCTTTTTTACACATTCTTATTAAATCTAATCTTATATTTATATCCCTTTCTCAAAGAGGTTGGGATTTACAATAAATTGTGATTCCTTACACATTCTAAATATATATACATTTATCAATATCATTTTTTCATCACACACTATTTATTTCATATCACACATTCATTACAAACAATCAACAATCATTAATTCTTTACAAATTTTCTGTCTACTTTTGTTCATTAATTACAAATTCTTATTTATTTTTTCTTTAAACAAATACATTTTAACCTGTTAATATTTTTAATATCCATTCATCCACATCACCATAATGCGCGCTAAATGACCTTAGCTGTCGATGCGCCTTAAAACACCATTCATTCATTCATTATACTTATATCATGTGATTGCGAATATCGCAAATTTTTGAATTCGTTAAGGCAAATAGCTACAAAGTTGCCATTGGTTCTTAAGTTATTTCTATACTTGTGTATCATGCTGGTATTCATTCATACGGTAGTTACTTTGAAAAGTCATAAACGTCGCGACGTTAAATTGCCCCAGAAACTCAACGACGTTACTAACGTCGTCGTAACGTCATCCTACTGCTCCGCGATAACAGACAGGGGTATGTTCAGTAGTGTATAACTTTTTAACCAGTTATCGTAGAGGTATAATATTTTGTATGGTTAAATGAGACATATTAAATTATGTTCTGTGTAAATACTAAATAAATGGACAGAATGGATAGAGAGATAAAACAAAAGTCCACGTATTTTTTGATCACCCCTCGTACTATTCTTTTGGTTAAAGAGTTTTCCACGCAAAAGCACGGAGGACCTCCTGATATCGTTGCTTGAAAGGGTGGCCAAATCTGGTATAGATTTACATGTCCGTAAATGCCCGTCATTTTCGACATTTGTGTCTATAGTGGTTGTATCGTAACTATCAGATGGACACTGTGTGGCGAAGTGTAGGACTTGTGACAAGAGGATGCCGGGTTCAATGCCCACCAGCGACACTGGAATTTTTCATAGGATTGCCCTTGGGAAAGGCACTGCAGCGCCCTTTCTAGTTCTGATGAAATCAAGCAAAGCTGTCAAATTCCCGAAATACTGAATAAAACGGTGTTTAATTGCATGTGAGCAAATTAAAACACAATTCATGAAAGAAACTCGTCCGTTAAGGCTTTAACGAGCAATTTCTCCTTTTCCCACAAAGTTTTCAGCCCGCTCAGAAGATTATTTTTCCATTTCATCACATTTAGAAATGTCGTCTGCAAACCTTTTCAATTTGGGGCAGTCGAAAATTTGGTATTTGGTAAAGGGTTAAGTAAACCGGACAATTGACTTGGTCACCCTTGCTTCATAATGGTCGTCTGCTGATACTTTTAAATTTGCCGAGTCCAAACATTCCGTATGATGCCAGGTTCAATCCCCACGAGCAACTCTAGAATTTTTCATTGGAGTGTCCTTGGGCAAGGCACTACAGAATCCTGCATAGGACAAGTTAGAAGCAAAACAGCTATGGTTCTCTGCCCTACGTGGTTCAATGGTTAAGGTAGCGCACTTGGAACTCGGGCGTTCCGGGTTCGAACCCCACCGATACCTCTGGTTTCGTGGGATTGTTCTTTGGCAAGTCATTATAGAGCCCTAGCCTAGAACTGATGTATCCAGGAACCGTTAGATAACTGAAAAATTGTCGACGCTCTGTAAAACCCACAGTCAACAAATGTAACAGGTACAGTATGCTGCATGTATGTTGAATTGCGTTTCTTCGATGTAACAGGTTACATATAACGACGTTATCTTAGAACCTCGCGAGATTTCAGGAGAATCTGTGACTACATCACGAAAACTTTGGATGGATTTCACGATGTTTTCAACAGTTAAAACTTTCTGCCAGCTGGAGTGACCTTTGGCAAGCCACTATAGTGCCCAGTCTAGTTTTGGTGGATCCAAGAACGCCTTTGTATTACTGAAAATCATTGACGCGATGTTAATCCAATAGTCAACAAATTCAAGAGGTAAGCCGTATGCATGTTGAATTGCGTTTCTTCGATGTAACAGATTAACGACATTATATACAAACCTCGCGAGATTTCACCAGCACCTGCGTGACTACATAATGGAAACATTTAAATAGGAAAATTTAATGGTTTTTAAGATGTTTTCTGCAGTTTGAATTTTCTGCCAGCTGATGCAACACAAAATAGATTCTATAACCCTTTCATCCCATTTTGTCCTTCTAACATATGAAAGAGTAGTAAAGTATATGTATGCGTTGCCTTTTTAACCCATTACTAAACAATAACGACATTTTACCACCTTTTTGCAGGCGACTATGAAACATTTCTCCTTTTTCCACAATGTTTTCTGCACTATCAGAAGATTATTTTTCAATTTCATCATATTTTGAAATGTCGTCTGCTAACACTTTCAATTTGAGAAAGTCGAAAATTCGGCGTTTGGTAAGAGTTAACCGAATTCTCCAACGTGGTTGATCGTTAGAAATTGATTGCGTCCCCTTGTGAAAATTTCTACCTCGTCCAAAATTGAAAGCAACGACAGCCGGCAAGAAATTAAAGGAAAATCCATTTTCTGTTTTCCATTTTTTGTTAAAAAATATGGTAGAAACAATTATGACAGAAGGATGAATTACTCAAAAGGAATTATTTGTTGTTTGTTCACAGTGATTTTTAAAGTTTTTTGCGGCCTATGCTACAAATTTAGGCATCGTAGAGTAACGGATAAAACAACACGAACGTTTGTACAATGTATGATATGAAAAATATTCAAAACAATACTTGCAAACTATACTTACGATTTACAAAAGAAAACTTGCTATTAAATTTAAAAGCACATCTTAAGACGATTATTACATTATAAACATATTTCTAGGTTAATTAGATAATTCGCTTACTACACAGATACATATGAAAAAAGGTTTATTTGCATTCCTAATTTTTTACCATTATAATCCATTGTTCATTGAAGATGGTTTGTAATATTCGTGACTTTTGCCGTTCCATACCAACTGAGTATCCCAATTCTATTCTAGTAGTATCGCCATTCTTGAAATTTCATGATTTGGATATTGTGTTCAATGAGTGTTTATTTTTATCATTTTTTATCCAACCCACATTCTGTGTTATTGCAAATGGCCATAGACAAATTTTGTCAATTATATCCAAGAAGGAAATTATGAAAGACTTGTTACGTGTATGACTATGCCAAGCGTTTATCAGATAATTAACCACTCTTTATTAACATTTCTCTTTTGCACCAGTAAAGCAAATGTCATTTTCTGTGGTATCACCCCACACTTGGCGAAGAGCTAATAAACCCCTGGTTCTAGGTGGGATTGTGTAAATGGCGGGGTGTTTGTCTAATTGTCTAACAGTCGGAACAGTTAATATACACGCAAACATAAAAGAGCACTTTATCATAATGTAAAGCTATACTATAAATTTGCGTTTCATAATCAAAAAGTTCGAAATGGAGTCACATATGTACTGTATGCGTGTTTCTTAGAATTTACAAAGGTTCCTACTGCAAAGCCCTGTTGCAACGGTGGTGGCCTTAGAGTTAGAGCTTGGGGCCTGGTTTTTTAGTTCCATAATATTCCATTGTATTCATTTTACATGAATTACGTGACATACGAAGTGGTCAGAGCAACATTAATGATAGATCCTCTCCAATGGTGAACAATACTAGGTTGTATTGTGTAAATGGCGGAGTGTTTGTCTAATTGTCTAACAGTCGGAACAGTAAACATACACGCAAACATAAAATAGCACTTTAGCATAATGTAAAGCTATACTATTTATGATTAATTTACGTTTTCTAACTAACAACTCCGAAATGGTGTCATATTACTACAACATGTGTGTTTCGTTTCTTTTTACATTGGGTACTTCTAGGTCCAGTGATTAATGTTGTGGTCTTAGTTATCATGGGAGTGGGTTCGAGCCCAACCAATGCTTGTGGTTTCGCGGGAGTGTCCCTTTGCGAGATTTGTTAGTGCCTATTAGGCGAGTACTGTTGAATCCAGGAAAGCCGTTATATAAATGAATAAATGCTGATACTGCATCGAACACATTATAGGTGATCACATCGCATCAGTAGTAGTTCAGCTAACTTGCCATGCAAAACTTATAATGAAGGGGAAAGCTCTAAAGCTTTACTACCAATAAGGGCTCTTGTATTTGGTTAGTCAGCCGATAGACTATCTCTCATGAAAATCCTAATCTTACTCTTTGCTGCGTTGTTGTTGTTGTTGTTGTTGTTGATGATGTTGGTGTTATTGATTAAATTCATCAAACGATTGACGAAATCCGTGTTACTAGACGCTTGTACCTGGTGTATCGCTTAAAGATGGATACATGTTCAAATAAATAAGTTATAGGGATGGGAACGAATAGTAAAATCACTATTTGAATATGTTCGAATATTCGATTTTATCACTCATTATATTCCGTGTGTCTTGCGTAACCGAATAATCGTACCTTTATCCCCTGCCTGCTTAATTCCTTTTCATTTCCGACATATTTAACCATGTTTACATTCAAGTGATTTATAAATTAACAAAGCGTAATAGAAAAGTGTCGCCCAGGATTCGTTTCTATGTTTTCCAATGGCGGATCCTTGACGTTACATTCCGCAGACGATGTACATGGACTTTGGTTAGCAACACCGCAGACGTCAAACATTAACTTAAGTAAGCAACACATATTGTTTATTGAATTGCTTCTGCGTCATAATAAAGATCAGTGTGATATCGAGAGAGACTTGTTAATGGAACATTTCGCCGGAAGTGCTTTTAAACGACCATAACGGTGGTCTTTATGTTGTTTTACCATTATCTGATGGGGGTTTACGCGTTATTTATGAACGCGTCGAAATTGAGAGCATCGCATGCCTGTAGCAGTGAAAGGTTTGATTATCATTGCAAGGGCCAAGTGGTTAAGGCTGCGTTCATTGAACTCGGGGTCAAGGGTTCGAAACTACCTGCATAGAACTCGGGGTCCAACGTTCGAATCACATCAGTACCTCTGGTTTCATGAGTTTTGTCAAGAGACATCAGAGTGATTTACAAATATAAAAATAGTGATGGTAACGGCCTTAGAACTCGGGGTCCCAGGTTTGAGCCACCCGCTACCATTGAAATGATCTTTTGACACTCTAGAGCCCTAGGCTTGTACTAGCTTGTGAACCCAGGAAAACTGTATAATATCTGATAAAATGCTGACACGGTGTTCAACTTCATGTAAATAAAGATCCAGACAGATTACGGGTACATTAAGATTGAAAAGACGAATAAGAATGGCTTAAACTTCCAAACTGTGTGCGTTTCATATTGAGATTTGAACATTTGATACATAATTCATAAACACGCCGTTAAAAAACTACATAAACTTGAAGTAGTTTATTGAGATTCGTAGATGCGCAAAAATTCCGAAAGTGTGCAAAGAGTTAGATATGAAGAAAACCCATTTCTCAAACTAAAAGCATTTAAAATGAACAGAAGAAGCTAGGTCGTAAATATTTATAAACAAAAGTTTGAAAAGTACATCAGTTTTGATTTCAAACATTTCGTTTTTTTTGCATAGAATTACAACAGACAGACCTTGTTGAAATCCTGAAAGGGATATGGATTTACATGAGAGGCAGTCTCCCGACTGACTTACGGAATGCCGATGATTCTACCCGCCTTGACCAGCCCTTATGGGCAGTTGAGTATGGGGTCTTCCTTCATCATTAATAGTCGGGCATCGCTACATAACTGAAATAATGTTGATGTGATGTAAAACCTGTAAAATCCATATAAAAAATTGTTGAAAAGTACTTGTTTAATCGTTTTAACTTCAAAAAGGTCTTGAGGTTTTTGTGTTAAATATTTATAGTTCTTTTATCACGTTCACACATTTCCTAGACAACAAGCCAAATACCTTTTGAACCATGTTGCTTGTACATCCATTATTTCAGAATGTAATAAAAATTTATTTTTTCATTTTTTAAAAAAAATCTTCTTATCTTTTTATTTTTTTCTAGTATTTCTATAGCGTCATATGGGAAGTTGATGGGGATTTGTACATTACAGAGGCACCACCAAGTTTACTGTAATGGGTTTTCGCGATAATCAACAAAGACGGACAAGTTGATGTGTGTAATAAAATAGTCTTAATATGCATAAACAACAATTTGGGTGCGCAAACAATACCAATGAGGTATCGTGGGATATTGTTGCATGTAAATTCCGTGATGATTACTTTCCATTACCAAACTAAGTATTGCAGAATTCCGTGATATGGCCCCACATTGTATTTTGATACAAAGAACTATGTCTTATCTAATTTACATGTTTCCATTTTATTATTATTTATTCTTTCCTTTCTGTCTGTATCTTTATCTGTATCTCTTTACCATTTCAAGGAAACAATGCATTGTCATTTTAGACTATCGGTATATTTATGTAGTATAATACGGATGAGTATTTTTCAAGTTATTTTATTTGTCTACATTCTTAAAGGCCCATTAAAGGAGATTAATGCTATATCAAACTATATTATTTGGTAAATCTTTGGATAGATTCAAATAGTTATCACCAGAAAACACCATCAGCACAATTTAAATGTGAAAGTAAACCAGAAATAACCCAGATTGGCAAGTTTTATAATTCAGATTTCCTGCTTCTTCACCTCTGACCTTGACAGTTGATACACACATTTTTGAACCGAACAATCAGAATTCGTTATTTTGAAAATGTAAACAAACAGGCTGCTGATAAACATGATTGAATTGGAGACAACTATATTTCAAGCACAAAATAACTTATTTTAAATGAGTCTATTTAATAGGGTCTCAATGCATTCGTAAATTAATTCTCATGGCTTTTATGAACATAATAAAAGGTCTCAATAAATCCTTTCACTATTTTATTCCCTTTGATGTGCCTTTAAAGCAACAAATCTTTACCTTAAATCTATTTATATACTATTATTTTACATAGATTGTAAAACAAGTTCGTTCCTATAACTGACGTTGATTACTAATATACCCCTTTGACTTCATTTAAACACAGTTTAAGGTAGAATACCCATAATCCGCTATTTTGAAACTAATTCTGTCGACGCATCACTTCGGTCGTCCTCGGTAAATATCGATGTTGAGCGAAAGGTTTCGGCCACGCCCGATGTTTACCGAGAACCACCGAAGTAATCCGATGTATGAATAAATTTCAAAAGGGCGGATTATGGATATTGTAACTTTGTTAAAGCCTGGTGACCTACCGAGTGCCGATTGGTCTTGACGAGTCTTTATAAACACTAAGTATAGAGATTATTCATTATATTTCATTTAAAAAAAGATTTGATTACATATATCAATCTGTGAGATTTCCATTTAGGTCTATAAGCGGCGTGTGAGGTGTTTTTCTTTTTATACCATTAGCCCATTACCAAACAATAACGACAATTGACCAGTATGTTGCAGACGACTCTGGAAAACATTTTGGGAAAAGTTGATATTGCTCTTAACGAGCAATTTCCTCCTTTCCCCACGATATTTTTGCCCTATCAAGTGATTATTTTCCAATTTCATCATATTTTGCTATATAGTCTGCAAACTCTTTCAATTTGGGACAGTCGAACATTTGTCGTTTGGTAAAGGGTTAACGGAGAATTGCAGCAGATCACCCTCCAAATACTGCATTTCGGCACACTATAACGGACATTCGCTGTCAGTTGCTCGCATGTATAACGCACTATAACAACGTATATCGGAAAAACGTTGTCGGTTAATTTGACGTAAATTGAGTTTCGATTAAAAACCGCGGAAATTTCCCGACTCGCTATCACTCACGTTAATTGCATTCTCTGCGAATAAAATCTAACTTAAGTGCGAACATTATATGCACGAACTTTGCCATTTCGATAGAAACTCACGGAATGGTGAAATAATTTCGTGTAGATTGTACATGAACAACACATTATAGGCACGAAGGTTGGCTAAGTTGCAGAGCGATTGTCTGCGATTTGTTCATTTTAATTTACAAATATAGGTAGAAGATGTTACGGAACAAATTTCTAATAATGGTTCAATTCCTTTGCAAAAATATAGATAACAAGGGTATGAAATTCTGTACAAAGCTTTTTTTAATACTGGTTGTTACAGATACCATTATTCAAAGCCTCGCAGAAATTGTAACCCTGCGCAAAGACCTAATAAACATGTTTTTTAGGTCTTTGCCCTTCGGGATTGTAACTCTAATGATCCAAGCTGTGACTGTGTTGTAGAATATATCTACGTCTTGATGATTCGGGCTAGCTGGATTGTAGATCCACCTGTACCCTTTTTCAAAGTCTCGGATGAAGTGTGATCCTGCGAGATTTTGAATTTTGGCACCACCAACCTGATATCAACAAGCAGCTGGCCCGTTTTAAATGGAGCATATCTAGTTAAACACTTTAGGAAGTTTTCGAGACTGACGCTAAAAACGTAAATGGATCAAAAAAACCCCGAGAACCAGACTAAATTAGAGCCTCGATCTCGCTATTGGGTTTATTTTCTTTAACTCGCGTAGTGATTGACGCCTCGGAAGTGGTGATTCGGTTTTCTATCGAATTAAGAATAAACAACTATGAGAAAACGTGATGTGCGTAAATATTTATCTTTAACTGCCTGTCCCCGTTAAACAGATCGGAGGTGTGAATATAAAAGATTAGATGAACTTTTATCTAATTAAACGACGCGGTAACTTAATTACGACTGGCGGTTTTCGTGGGCGGCGTAGGAAGATAAACCGAGGCTTGTCTGGTACTTCGGTTCTGTTTCATTTGTTAAGACAATCTTCTAAATAAATGTAGATCATCCAAGCAACTCGAATGACATTTTGCTTTGTTCCATGTTTTCTGTTTTGGTTTGTGTTGCGGGTTGCATTATTGGAACGTTTTGTTTTAGCTGATCTATTCAAAATAGAGCTATGATACACGACTGTCGTTGGCCTTGCTAACGATATCGGCGTCACGTTTTATTTTTTGCATACAAATGGTTATATCGTTAATAACCGAAAGGAATTTGGGAGTGAAGCATGATTCCCGACTTTCCTCCGAAACGTAACGAGCCAATCTGAACACATCGGGTCTATCCAATGAAAACACCTCTGAAATAATAGGGATGACGCCATATTGTTTCCCGCGAGAATGACGTCACTTTACTTTCGTTTTTAAACATAGATCTTAAATGTAAAATCCAAAAAGTCGTTAAATTTGATTGAGGAAACAACTATACATGTCAAAACAACAATTTCGTCATTTGGTATGAGTTACTGATAATAATGATTAAACAGGGTGTCCAACACTTCCATTTACATTGAACTACTTAACGTGCACGCTTAGAAAATGTGTTGATTGCCGGATGCCGATTTGCCCGAAAAATTGTAACCCTACACTTATGTCCGAGGTGTATTTCACAGCTCACGGAAATACCCGAGTAGTTCCGATTGGTAACGTGCCTATACTTCCAAACCCTAAAATCGGTAAAATTGTAGTTTCAAACAGCCTAAATCGAGCCAGCGGAAGCAGAAAATTTTGGTCACTATGGTAACATGTCCCGCGATCAGACAATCGGATAACCTTGAATCTCTTTTGATGTAAGGTAAACGACCGAGGTTACCCGGATGAGGATTGAACCCAGCACGCGTTTAATAAGCGAAGGCGCCGGTCGAATCACGTGTGATAAGACCCGTCGATTATTAAAAATGTGATGAAATCAAATCTAGAAAACAGGTGGAATCGTTTAACGCGTACAAGTTAATTGCGTGGGGAAATATGCATCAGACAGCCTGGTTGAAAAGAGAGACACAAGATTAGCATGTGCCGATGGAACAGGGTAATCTGGTGTGAAACCTTTTGTATATGTAGGGCAATTATATTTACATAAAATTAATTGTCATTAATTCGATGCAGGCAAATCGCTTATGTTTCATACCTCGCCTTATGTAACCTTGACATTGATTCTGTCCGCAGCACACCAGGTACAGTGAACCCTCGTTTATCCGAACACGTCCGTTCCCAACAAAATATCCGGTTTACCGAATAATCCGGACTAATGAAGCAGAGCATGTTCTTATTCACATTAAGACATAAACGGTCTGTATGAGCGGTGTATAGTTATAACCCTTTAGCAAACGCCAAATTGTCGACCGTCCCAAATTAAAGAGTTTGCAGAAGACATCAAAACGTGATGAAATTCAAAGATAATCTTCTGATATGGCAGAAAACATTGTGGGAAAAGGAGAAATTGCTCGTCACGAGCAATTTCTCCTCTACCTACAATGTTTTCAAAAGTCGTCTGCAATAAACTGGTCCAATAATTCCGTTCCCTTGCAATTTTGTTCGGATTGCGAGACATCCGGATAATCGGTGTCCGGATAAACGAGGGTTCACTGTACTAGTATCGTCATATGTTATGCGGTGTTTGTTCCAATATTAATCTAATCTATTCTTTAACCATTAGTATGATAGTTAACTTTCTCAAGATTAATTTTTGTGTCGTCTGGTCTCCAAAACCACATATATATGCTTAGTTTTTGACGAGGAATGGTAATCAGAGTAGCCAACAGATTAGATCACAGGCCAGCCGCCAATTTACTTGGCGACAAGCCAGGAATTAACATATTGTCATAAGCATGTAGTCAGTTCCAGCACCATACGGGTTAACTGTCTAAATACATGTATCAAGTCTGGCTATTATAGAAAGATTCGCTGTATTTTTTGAGTTCACATATAAATAGTGCTCTTTCTGTTGCGAGGCGGCTAATTGCGTGTCTTAGTCGGTCAGAATCCGGGCTTTGTAGCAGCATTGACTACGCCGCCATTCGTTTTGAAGAGCTCTTATAAATGATCTTCTCAAATACATCGCTAATTGAATGTGATTACTAATAGATACGATGCACGCTGAAATGAATGCGCGGAGTGCGATTTCAGAAATTGGTGCCCTGTGACTTCGAGCGGGTTGAATCGTTTCAAGTACCTCACTTATTGATACGGGTTTAAGAGGTTAATTCAATCGCACATCAAAAATGATTCCAAATCTTTACGAGCGATGTTGTCTCGTGGGATAATTCTTATTAATAGTACATTTCCAGCAACGTAGCAGACATTGACTTCACTTTTTATATGCTATTATTTGTTTATAAGGTGTTTTCAGCGATTTAATATTACGGACAAGTACCCAGTTGGTATAGAAATTATGATTTAAAGGAAAGTATTCCAACTTCTTTGATTATATCATATGATTTCATACGGCACGGGTGATAGTAATTTCCTGTATACTATTCGAACCCTGTAAATTCCACGATGCGATTTCAGGGCCAATATTAATGAAACACTGATTAATTCACGGGGTATTGTGGTTTCAAGTCGATTATTCTAACCTCTTATCGTAGAGCACCCTTAATCTGTCTTTTTTGAAACATTGTCGGATCACTTCGGTCGTTCTCGGTATACATCGGGCGGGCTGGAATTATTAGCATAAAACCGATCAGTTTCGGCTCTATCGACGTATACTTAGTCCGAATGATCAAGACGTAGATCTATAATACTACGTGAAAAAAAATCACAGCTTGCATCATTCGAGTTAATGTATAAAGAGAACTTCTGAAGTAATTCGACGAAAGAATGAATTCTAAAATGGCGAATTATGGGTATTCTACCTTAAGATCCAGTGGCAGATTCAAGGGGAGGCGTTTTACAACCGGGTATAACAGCAATAGATTATCATGAGAGATAGTGTCCCGGTTTACTTACGGAAAGCCGGTGGGTCTACCCGGCTTGTTCAGCCCATTATCATGAGAGATAGTGTCCCGGTTTACCTACGGAAAGCCGACGGGTCTACCCGGCTTGTTCAGCCCATGTTGGCAATTTGTAAGTTGGGTCTTCCTCCATCATGAGTAGGCCATCGCGACATAAATGAAATAATGTTGACGCGATGTAAAACCTATAGATAGACACATCGTATTAATAGGTCTCAGAAGCCAGTATGTACTTTGCATTAGAAGACGAGACGGGGCATTCACATTAAAACTATGAAGCGGAGTTTGGCATTGGAGTGCGGGTTTCCAAGAAAAAAGAGCATTAAAATCATATTAATCATGGACCTAAATAATCTGTTTTTGTAAGAAGTAGAGCATTCCACTCTCGCGCTGAGAGCTCGAAATTCTTTTCCCAGTGAGCAAATTATCTCAAAACAAAAGAAGCGGAAGGAGGAAAACAGTAGTAAGAAAAGCAGTAGCGTTATATGATCGTTTTTGAACCATTGTGAAAACAGATGAAATTGCTCGTGACGAGCAATTTCGTCTGTTTTCGCAATGGTTAATACTTCATCTAAAATAGAAAGTATGCTTGTCAGTGTCTTGTGCATTAAGCCTTCTACATTCCATTCAAGATTGTTATTCATAGATGTGGGGAAATTTGGAAGTGAACAACTAATTTCTTTGAAACTGCAGAACAGCTGTACAGTTGTATGATACGCGATGATGAATAGTCATTGGAAGCAGACTTAAATCGTTTTTGATTCTTAAAATGTATTTAATCCAAAAGCGTGACATTGCTTTTGAGATCTACCGCATATGAACTGTACATACTTAGATAAAATTACGCTTCCTGAACTGAATATGCTTTTAATTGCTACTTCTAATTGCATATCACACAGAAAAATAAAAACACTGTTTCAACATTTAAGTTTGGCTTTTAAATTTTCTTTTCTGTGAACAAGCACCTTCTATACACATTAATGTTCAATGAATTTGGAATTCAATTGCATTTTGTGACTTATGGGAAAAAAACATTCCCAAATGACGTTCAACCCCCATATTAAGCTGTCCCTGAATTTTAATGATGCTGCGGCTAATTTAAATGTATTGCTAGGTAATGAGAGGTTGTCGTAAGACATCGATGGGAAGTGGAAATGATTTCTGTATTCCATAATGTCAATGTTCACAGGGTTTACAGACTCTCTGTTGATTGATTAAGTTTTTGATGGCGGAGGAATAATGAACAATGATTAACTATTATTAAAGTTTAATTATGATCTTTCGTTTGCCAATTGTTATGACTTTGAAATGACACACGCAAAAAAAACAACAAAAAAACAAAACAAAAAAGAGAAAGAAAAACGAAAAACGAAAAAAAATAGAGAAAAATATTTGATATAGAAAACAAAATTTGGCATACAACCCGTCTTACGTGAAAGGAAAGCAGTTTTTGAGAGTTAATTGAATATTTGATTGTTCAATGCAATCATATTGTTATTTATAGACAAATACAATTCAAAAGTTTCAGTTCATGACCATATTCATTGTAAGATACAGTTATTACATTCCTAGCAGTAAATGCAGGATCACAGTAATGGGATGAGTACAATTCGGTTGTTTGTTTAGTTTAACCCTTTACCAAACAATAACTACATTTGAACACTTTGTTTCAGACGACTTTAGAAAACATTGTGGGAAAAGGAGAAATTGCTCTTCAAAAGCAATTTCTCCTTTTCCCACAATGTTTTCTGCTCTATTTGAAGTCTATTTTCTAATTTCATCCCATTTTGAAATGTCGTCTGCAAACCCTTTCAATTTGGACCAGTTGAAAATTTGTCGTTTGGGAAAGGGTTAAACCCATTTCTTTTACATCGATTGTGAAACAAGTTCTTAGAACTTAGATTAATCATTCTCGATTCTGCTTCCTGGACACATAGCAAGTACTCGCACCGAATGTGGATTAATGTTTATATTTTGATTTCAAATGGAAGGCATGTCGGAAGGCACTTTGCCATTGGCCTTAACATTATATGAATTTACGAACTATATCAAACGTTACAAAAACAATATAATACATAGGTAAATAACATGTACTTTTCACAGAAAAGCAAACACAAAATTTAGTATAAAGAAAAAACGATTTCCGTTGAAAAGACAGAATATTTTAACAATAATCGATCCTGAAAGCATCCCTTATAATTTATTCAGTATCAAGTACAATACATCTGTTTTGTGATGATCAAGTGTTGTTGAATCTATTAACTGTAGGAAAAGATGTCAATTTAAGATAGTCTGATCGTAAATCTCTGTACTTTGGGCAAATTAATAAGAAGTGATACTCTGTTCCGACTTGACCCAAATTATACACAAATTAATGAAAAATTGCTAAGTGCCCCCCTCCTTAGTTAAGGGATTCGAACCCTCGATCCTCGTGTCCAGAGGCCAACGATCCGACCGTTCAGTCAACGACCATTATTTTAAGAGATGAGAACAGATCGAGTGTTACATGCACTAATATTTTAGTTTTATAGGTTTATTTAATAGACTTGCTAAATGATTGCACTGAACCCTTGAAAACGTCTCTCAGACAGAATAAAGTGTTCTTTCACAGACATTAGAAAACGCAATATCTCGCACATCTTTTACCCTTTCCCCAGTATTTGAATAGGACTCCAAGGCAACTCTATTGATTTAATGTGGGAATAACGTCGTGCCAACAATTCTTTAGATATATAAAGGTAAAATACCCCAAATCCCCTTTTTTGATACTCATTCTTTCGTCAGGTTACTACGGTCATGTTCGGTATAAGTCGGTCGGGCGTCCAATGTTCAAATCCCAGTGACGGCATTTACATTTTCAAGAGAGGTAATCTCCCAACTGACTTATGGAATGCCAATCGTTGTTCCCGTCTTGACCAGCCCTTTTAGGCATTTGAGTATCGTGTCTTCATCCAGCATCAAGAGTCGGGCATCGTAACATAACTGAAATAATGTTGACACGATGTTATACACATGTTAATTTAACTAAACACTTGTTTTACGCCATCTTCAACGTATTTCAGCGAGGTAAATGTGAAAATTCCAATTTTGCAACTCTTGTGGTAGTAGTTCAAGAACACCTCTTGACTTATCTGCACTGTCTCGAAAACGATTTTCTATTTAAACGAACCTATAAGTGCTGAAACGGGGGAGACAGCTAAACATTCACTTTTTTTTTATTTGCCAACGTTTGAAAACACTGCATCTATACCATTGCAGTCAGTGTATCTATTTATTTGTTTAACCCATTTCCAAACAATACCGACATTTGACCAGTTTGTTACAATCGACTCTGATGTTTGATATAAGTATATGTGGCTGACTTTTGATGTATATTAATTTCTAAATGTTTTTCTTCTTTACTCTTTATTTTTTTTTATTTTTGTGTTATTTTATGTTTTTATGAATGTGTAATCTTCATATTTTGGAGAAAATAAAGATATGAAATTAAATAAAACATCCAATAACATCAATAAGGTGTTTTAGTTACATAACGGCTTTCCCATGGTCCATTAATACATGTACCTAGCTTCGGATCTGAGGTGTCTTGCCCAAGAAACACTCTCAGAAAGCCAGCGACGCAGTTAAGGCTCGAACCAAGGACCGACAAGTCTTAACCATCGGACTCCAAAGCAACCCTGACTGAATTATAGCGAAGACCAAACCCTATGATAAGAACGACAGTGGTACAGTGGTTAAGCCTCTTGTACCGAGGGTCCCGGGTTTGATCTCCTTTAAGTGAGGGGAACATTGCCGGGACTAACCCTCAAATCGGCGTGAGCACTGGCTTAGTAGTATCCTACATGGCCCACATATAACACATTTAAGCCTTCATTGAACAGCCAGAAAAAGAGCGTTTTATGTAAAATCAGAAAATGTGCATATTCAGTAAACAACGTCCGTCATTCGGAATAAAGCGATGTCACACAAACCTCCATCAATTATATGATACTCAATTAAATTAACTTAACTTGATCATGATTAGATTTAGTATTTGTATGTAAATGTATATATATGTATGTAGCAACGACATGTGCATGTTATGCTAGTAAATTGTTTGAACTTGAACTTAATAAAAAAGCATAATTATTGTATAAATCCAAGGAACGACATTATATAACTAACTCATAGTTGAAAACTGCGTTATATTACAGAAGAAGAACATTTTATTTCAACTGTAACATATACAAAAATACTAACGGATCAAAGTACGCGAATAACTCCTTCTACCTGGGCGGTTTTACGCATCTTGTTCATGTTCAATGGCAGGTTATCTGTTTTATCTTCAGCTGACAGTTCAGTAGAGTTCAAGGAGACACACTTGTTCGTCAAGAATGCCATTATCATTACATAATTCGAAATTCTTCGAATGTGCTATCTTATAAGTAGCATGGATTAGACACATTCCATTGTATTGTAACAGGCGCATATTCACAAATGTGGCATTGATAGCATTCATTTAACATAGTCCACTTTACAAATGGCATTATACGCTTTGAAAGCGGACGATACATGAAGTGGCTACAATGAAAGGAGCTTCTATATGGGCACGATGCTCTCGTATCAAGTTCATTACAAATTACCATTGCTATCAAAATGACAACATGTCATTTGGCAAGACACTTTATATCCCATACCTTGTACAAGAGAGTCGAGGAAAGCCGGGACATACCTGAAATTTGACTCTGCGTTATATACCTTTAATAAAAACATAATGACAACAAATAAAGGTTAATCCTTGCTGAACAAATGCCCCTTTTATTGTAAGTTGACACTGATCACGTAAACAAAGAGAAATACTTCAAATAAAGGTTAATCCTTGGTAATCAAATGGTCCTTTAATTGTGACCATTTCATGTATCGTCCGCTTCGATGCCATTTGTTAAAGGGAACGAAGTTAAATAAATGCTATCAATGCTATGAAATTCTATGAGTGCGATGGGACTTCTAGACAGTGTAATTTGATATGCCACCTCCCTGTTATAGTGGATCCAAACGCAATACAAACTTTGTGCAAATATGATTGGAGACACAAATGTACGACGGACTTAATTCTATTGACAAATCATTTAGACAAAAAACGTAAATTCATAAAATATACAGGGGTTTATAATTTTTATATAGTGGATCATGATTTGTCAATATTCCCGATTCGTTACTGCAAAGAGAAGGCCGTGCTGTTTTTTCACCATCTTTACCGCGCCTTGTCTTGAAAAATACATTGCTTGCCTCTTAAAATGTGATTAACGCTTCGTTATATATGTTGCAGTAGAAGTGTATACGAAAAGTAAGACGTGCTGACAACACAAACGAGGAAATGTCTTTTAAACAAAAGAGTTAGCTAATGATCCTACATAACGGTTACGAAAACAGTTTCTTTAATCTTTGAGTGTTTCATGTGTGGCCGATCAGGTAAGGTGTTGATCTTGGAACTCGGGGTCCCAGGTTTTAGCCCCAACGGTACCTCTGGTTAAGTTTGAACGCCCTTTGGCAAGCCACTTTGGACCCAAGGCTAGTGTTGTTGGATCCAGGAAAATATTACTTAAACTTATTTACAATCACCCTATTAACAAATAAACATGGAATTAGAGTTGCGTTTTAAAATACATTCCTGATAAACTAACCGGAATGCCAGTAAGGTCGTAAATCCTTCAATGAATGGACCCTCCAAGAATTCGTGGTTATAAACCGGCAAAACATATTCAAATAGCATTCTTTATCTACTTGACGCTTTGAAAACTCCAAAACATCATTTTCCATCATATTAAAACCCAAAACATAGTTTTCCATCATAACTGATAATTGCTGTAAACCGATGGAACGTATCTCCTTCCGTTAGCACTTGAAACAATCACGAGTTAAAAGTCGAAAAAAATCATACGGACCACTGTCGTAAATTGGTAAATTAAAGGTTCCGAGAGATTGCGATTATATTGATTGTCAAAAGGTCAAAGGTTGTAAGTCGTCATCTTCTCAAATTGCGTTTGATTTCGAATGTTATTTGTGAAAACAAAAAGATTGAATTGCTTGCATTATATATTTGAATACAGTCAAACTCCGGTTATTCAAAGTCGACGGGACCAACGGTCTCTTTCGAATAAGGCATGGTTTCGAATAAACCAATATGGATAAAGAAAGTTATACTAAAGATGATCTGTTTCTCACCCAGCCCACAACCCATCCACCTTTCCATCGGGCTGTTTATTTCTATTTATCTTGTTTATTGTTGATGTTGAAAAGCTATCGTTTTAGACAATTCACCCATTTCCATATTAATTCCTTTTTTGATTTCAAACTGATTTACTTGCGTTATAGTTTCTAGCGTCAACAAGGCGAAATGGAGTTTGGTTCCCAGCAGAAGAGCGCTACATTTCGTCTGCTTGCTAGTTTAGTATCCGGCGCCGTTTGTGCCTTATTCAATAAAAAAAGCACCGCAGTGATCTCTGAAACGTTATCAATAAATCACGCCCAAATCTATAGAAGCGTGTATGAGTACGATTGAATTAACTGGGAGAAAAATTGAGATGATCATTTGATATATCCGATTTGACCCACATTTCATCGCCCGCCAATCCGCATAATAAACGATAGGCATGGAGCCAGCCTTGCGTTTAATAAGGAAAAACGTTTTTCGGCGAACAACTTGGCTCACGGAAATCTCTTTATTGAACGGTAAAAACTGTTCGCAAACGTTCGCTTATTTAAAGGGAGATAAATCAAATCCGATAAAGCGAAATCGCCGTGAGAATGATGGAAATTGGTTACGAATATGTATGTGTGCGAACATGGTCAGTATTGTCAAAACATTCTTTTTGTGACTATATGGCATCTTATGCCTCAAAGTTCATATCAATTACATTATGAACCACACACCTAATTCATTACATAATCAATGAAGACATTCTAACTAGGAGTGAAAGAATCCAAAGTCCAGCATTTTTGTTCGTCTGTTTATTCGCGAGTCAAGCTCAACTTCCGTTTGCAAAATCCACGGGCGCTCGCGGAGATAATGTCGGATTTACAGTGATTCGCAAACAATTCGCAAACGTATTCCTTATGTGTTCCAGCAAGGCTGGAAGGCGGCGGCCATGCAATCGTAACTATTCGGGTATTTCCGTGAGCTGAGACATACACCTCGTATACAGTCGTAGAGTTACAAACTTTGTTTTTTATGTCTCGGCTAAATATGCGTAGCTCAGTGGTTAAGGTGATGGACTCAGAACTCGAAGGTCCAGGGTTCGACCCTCAATGAGACGCCTGGTTTCGTGAGAGTTGCCTTGGCAAGTCTCTTCAGAGCCCTAGCCTAGTACTGGTGAATCCAGGAAAGCCGTTACAAAACTGAAACATTGTTGTTACGGCACTGGCGAAGAGGACCTCTAAGGGACCTGTGTCAGAAATAACCTTAACTTAGTTTCTAGATATCGTATTTGACATGTTCATATTTAAACACAAGTACAACGGACGTAAACTTGCAAGAAGAAAATGGCGGCTTCCATTTTATATCAAAAGTGTTTTCATTGGATAAACCCGATGAGTTCAGATTAACAGACATGCTCTTCTTAGAATAGATAATTCGGGAACCAGTGTTTGCGTTTTTATAGATTAAGAAAATACAAAGCACGTCATTTTTTATGTACGAGTTTGAAAAAGAGATACTACATTTCCTAGTGGTTAGAGTACAGAACTTGAAATCACATGGCCCCTCTCCGCGTGGGTTCAAATCCTGAGAGGGATATGGATTTTCATGAGAGGCAGTCTCCTGACTGACTTACGGATTGCCGTTGGTTCTACCCACCTTGACCAGCCCTTATGGGTAGTTGAGAATGGGGTCTTCCTCCATCATTAAGAGTCGGGCATCGCTACATAACTGAAATAATGTTGGTGTGATGTAAAACCCATATAAAAAAAAAGAGATACTACATTTGTGAAATAATTAGTTGTAAACATTTCTCATTCATTTTAATATTGAAAACCCTTCTGCTTAATGTTGATGAGAAAAGATACTCAGAGTAGCAAAAAGATTAGACCCAGGCAAGCCGCCAACTGGATCTAACCTGTTTGCATAAGTATGCAGTCGGTTCCAGCACTAAAAGCGTTAAATCTTTAGATATAGACCCTAAATCTCTGAATATACTATATTTTCATTGCAAAATTTAACATGATTGCAAGCGCCGATGTTTTCTTACCTCAGACTAGAAAACAGAGCGAATATGTTCTTATTCGCATGTTAAACCCCTGATGTATAGATTTTCGCTTATATTAACTCCAAGTTAATTAGATTTGCATGTTTATTTCCTCAGAATATTTGCATCCGTAGTGCGTGCCTACTTAGATGCGTGTATGTGTGTGGTAGTTTGTTTATAAATGTTTTACATCGCATCATTGGTATTGTCGGAGACAGCAGTGCAGTTGTTGAGTGTCGGCCTCTGGTACAGAGGATCCTGGGTTCGAACCAAACAAACAAGAAAACCAAACAAACCAGAAAACCAAACAAACAAACACACAAACTACCGAACAAAAGAAAAAGAAACGAAAGAAAAACATTGCTGCGTGTATATTGTCTCTTATTCCGTTATTGATTGCATAATGCAATACAGAGCTGTCAGTTCCTTGGGAAATCATTGAAAATGGAACCGTAAAACATAGTGATGGTATAAATGGGAAAAGGGGGTATATCGAAACATGGGGAAAATGGTCGTTGAAAGTTGTGCTGGGTTGAATCGGAAGGATATTTGTCGATACATTTAGAAATTGTTTAACCCATTGCCAAACAATTACGGCATTTGACCACTTTGTGGCAGACAACTGTGGAAAACATTGTGGGTAAAGGAGAAATTGCTCTTGACGAGCAATTTTTCCTTTCCCCACAATGTTTTCTATGCTATCAGAAGGTTATTTTTCAATTTCATTTTATTTTGAAATATCGTCTGCAAACTCTCTCAAGTTGGTAGAGTCGAACATTTGGCGTATGGGAAAGGGTTAAGCAACAAGGAGAAACGGTTCCATTTATGCAAAGATGTTGACCGCAAGACTAATGGTATCATGCCGATAATCATGCAAAGTGGCGCCGTTAGATACTGGATTGGAATAAATTTGTATACAGTGTTCCTGTATGCAGAAGCTGCAAGATGCTGTATTATGAAGTAAAAACGTCAGTTATCCATCGAAATCTGATTTATGTTTGATTAAGTAAAAGTCAGACCTGCGCTCTATTAAGGGGAGCTTTCAGGAAATACCACATGGGATTCCTCAGGGCCCAGTGATTAGGTGGCGGAGTTAGAATACGAGGACTCGGGTTCGAGCCACACCGAAACCTCTAGGAGTGGCCTTTGGTAAGTCACCTTAAAGCCCTAGCCTAGTACTGGGGCATGCAGAAAAGTTGTAACATAACCGGAAAATTGTTAATACGGCGTTAAACACAATGCAATCAATCAGGAAATATCAGAAGGGTGAATAGTGCACTGACCGCAGTGATAGTTCCGAATAATGTTGAAAACGACATTGAACCCCATTTTAATCACAGGTTTCTGGACACGAGAGTCGCGGATTTTTAATCCCGCGAGTAGCGGGTTCCGACTTGCGACCTTTCATTAATCCACATTCGCCGCGATTACTGGTTATGTATCCAGGAAGAAGAATCGAGAGTCTTTAATCCGAGTTGTAAGAACTTAATTCGCAATCGATGCAAAATGGATAAGTTTGAACTGAGCCAACCAATCAGAGACCCTTTTGTTGTGTTACAGTCACATACGTACCATTAATGTATCATGTTTTCGATGGAAATTGTTGAAAACTATTGTTATTCCCTAAATCGACCGAATTGATAAGAAGGGAATTCACGATTTACTTTCATTTCCCCACTTTCTCCATATTGTAGCTAAAGATGAATTAGAATGAATAATCATTAAGCAATGATCTCTCAAGGGTTCCCATCAAAATAATCTTAATGTCATTTAGAAACTAATCATAACGGTAAAACTGCACATATTTCGCTCGTAAATGATATCTTGAAACCCATTTACCGTTTTTGTTAAATACAATTCGAGGGTCCAATGGAAGGCTAAAATAAGTGCTTCACATACATGACGCACTTACCCTAGTCTTGCATTGAACCCTCGAATTGTAAAGTGCATCAGCTCCGACAGTTAAAGGAGAATACATAATAACCGAATAGTTTCTAGAGAATGTGCCGTTGTCTTCGAAAAGAGGGTCCTCGATGGCATTGTGGTTAAAGAGACTCTCTCAGAGATTGATATGTTTAACCTTTTAAAATAAATTGTCTTCTACCGTAAAAGTGACAGCATAAATTTCCTAAGTAACACAGAAATTGATTATTGACAGCTCCCCAATCCTGCTTATAACTGTACAGAAAATATAGAGAGCATTGGCATCGTAGATATTGCAGACCGTTCAAACGGGTTTACTTTGTAAACAACGATCTAAATTTAGACTATGAGGTGCTAATTTTAGATACCATCGTCACGTGGTTCTTCCAAAACACACATCTCTAAAAGAGTATCTCAAGAGTCATAGGTAGCGTTTTTTTATTAAACATATAAACTTTGCATAAATTCAAAACTACATTCTTTCTTGTTTCAATATTGTGGCAATTCTTACAACAGCAGAATCAAGAGTGATGCATGTTATTTGCAATTTATCAATTTAAGGTGAATAAGTGTATATATGTACTTAATATTAGAAATGGCAACGAGTACTTATCTTAACATTCACTCTCTTTTCTTTTGGTCCAGTGTCAGTTAATTGTTCAAAGGTTCGAGTCCCACGGGAGGCGTTTCTCGTGGTAATTGTTCCGAAATGACTGGTTCGTGAGCCGTTAGCTAGTTAGATTTAATGGTTAACGACTTATATCCGCTAAGCGCGTAACATAGTGATAGAAATTAGAAGGTACTTGGTATGATCAGTAAAAAATGTCTAATAAGCCAAACTGGCTGGCCGTTTTGATACTGGTGACATTATGACAAACAAAACATTTACCTTTACCTAACTGTTAGATTGTGATTAGGTTTATACCTAAGGTAATTCTTAACTTTGCTTTCTTGATAACTCTCGCCGATTTGGTCAATGAAATGCGAACCCCGATGATAGGAAGATTCGAACCGGCCACCCATGTGCCCCGAGGTCGACGCTCTGCCGAAGGAGCATCGTCCTCGAATGCGGAAGCCAGACGGAACTCCCGCCCTCCCATTTCTTGACAAAAACTGACAAGCACTTAAATTCGTTAACACGTCTTTTATACTTCCTAATAACGTACATTGCAGTCTTATTTTCGTATTTACGAATTTTAAAAGATAATTTGTCAGCCTAGGGAGTATAAAACCCGTGTAGGAAAAGTCTGTAGAATTTCTTTAATAAGGTTAGCGTTATAAAGTTTGTAATAAAACATACAGTATCGGTGACATCGAGTGAGATTATGGTGACATGACATTTGAGCTTTTACAGCCCGTAGGTGACAGCTAATGAGGATGAATGATGAGAAGTAATATGGTGTCTGCAACCTTTAACTCTTAAGGTTGACTACCCATAGTCCGCCATTTTGAAACTGATTCTTTCGTCGTATTACTTCGGTCGTTCTCGGTATACGGCGGTCGTGGACGGAACTATTCGGTGTAAAGCGAATAGTTCCGTCACCGACCGATGTATACCGAGAACGGCCGAAGTAATCCGACGAAAGAAAGAGTTTTAAAATGGCGGACTATGGGTATTCTACCTTAAAGCTACTCATTCCCAGACGTGAAAAAGATTAAGCTTAATATCAATTTTTTAAAATGTGCAGCAGATGTAGTGTTGTATGGAATTGGTTGGGAATATCGATTGGAAGCAAAATTTTATTATCATCCCCTCGTCACGAAAGTTAAGAAATAACATTATGTGTTGAAATAACCCACTCAATCAACCAATCCTTAGAGACGTTATAGTGTTTCAAACGCTTCTCTGTACTGCATTTCACAACAAAACCTCAAGGAAACGACAGCAGGAATAGCAGCTTCTGGCTATCTCTTATAGTGATGGAACCGACTTCATGCTCATGCAAACAGGTTAGATCTAGGCAAGCTCCCGATTGAATTGGCGGCTGGCCTGTGATCCTACCTATTTGCTACTCTGAGTAACTTTTCTCATCAAACCTAAGCAGCATATTTAAGGTTTTGGAAAGCAGACGACGAAATAATCTTTTTTATAAAAAAACCCCAACATTGTAAGGTTTAAAGACGTTCCATGGAATTAAGCGCACTGTTTATCAGTTCTGTTGCTTTTAACTCTTAACTACCAGCAGTCGTCATCTTTCGTCACTTAAAACAAACGAGTTTAGAAAAGCTGTGTAAACATGTAAAACACCTTTCAGGGACAAGCAATTTCTCCTTTAGTCACAACGCTTTTTTGAAAGGCGTCTTCTGCAAGATGCAAACATGTGGCGTTAGGTGGTAATGTGTTAAAATGACATGCAGGCTTACCAGATGAATGTACAGTGAAGCTTCGGTTACCCGGACCCCGATTATCCGGATGTCTCGCAATCCGAACGAAATTGTAAGGGAACGGAATTATTTGACCAGTTTGTTGCAGACGACTTTTGAAAACATTGTGGGTAAAGGAGAAATTTCTCGTGACGAGCAATTTCTCCTTTTGCCACATTGTTTTCTGCCATATCAGAAGATTATTCTTGAATTTCATCACGTTTTGAAATGTCTTCTGCAAACTCTTTCAATTTGGGACGGTGTACAATTTAGCGTTTGCTAAAGGGGTATAAGTATACACGTGCATACTGACCGTTTATGTCTTAATGTGTATAAAACATGCTCTGCTTCATTTGTCCGGATGATTCGGTAATCCGGACATTTTGTTGGGACCGGACGTGTTCGGATTAACGAGGCATCACTGTATTACTTTTAATGTAAATAGCTTGATGGAATGAGTGCAGCGTATTTCTTTTTACAAAACTCAACGGGCCTGTTGACAACGAGTGGAATAGAATCGAAGTCAAAATAAGCGACAACTTTTCTTTTTACAAAACTCAACGGGCCTGTTGACGACGAGTGGAATAGAATCGAAGTCAAAATAAACGACAACTGTTCTTTTTACAAAACTCAACGGGCCTGTTGACGACGAGTGGAATAGAATCGAAGTCAAAATAAAACGACAACTTTTCTTTTTACAAAACTCAACGGGCCTGTTGACAACGAGTGGAATAGAATCGAAGTCAAAATAAACGACAACTTTTCTTTTTACAAAACTCAACGGGCCTGTTGACGACGAGTGGAATAGAATCGAAGTCAAAATAAACGACAACTGTTCTTTTTACAAAACTCAACGGGCCTGTTGACGACGAGTGGAATAGAATCGAAGTCAAAATAAACGACAACTTTTCTTTTTACAAAACTCAACGGGCCTGTTGACGACGAGTGGAATAGAATCGAAGTCAAAATAAACGACAACTCCCTTTGCTTACTTCTTTATTGTATTTATCAATTCTGTATTGAAACATTTCTAGAACTTTCTCGGCGAGACGATTCTTGAAGGTAACCAACAAGAAAGCGTGTGTCAAAATATTGTGTGCACAAGACTTTAGTGATAATCGTTTAGGCGAGGCGTATTCTTATACATGCCAACAAAACTTTATAATTTTGTTGGAAGAAATTCAACAACAACACGTGATAAGTCAAAACATTATAGTATTATATTATTATATTATTGTATTATTATATTATTATAGTATTTTTTTTTTTTATTTTTTTTTTTGTTTTTAACAAAACTTTATGAAATACTGTGCAGTTAAACGTCTTTAATGAGAGGCAGTCTCCCTGTTCAGTTACAGATTGCCGATGGTTCTATCCACTTTAAAAATCCCTCATCAAGATTGGGTTCTTTCTCAATTATTAAGGGCCGAATATCGCATTATAACTAAAATTCTGTTAACGCGATGTAAAACCAATAACAACAACAAAGAAACAGTAAATTCGTTTGTACATAACGACACAAAAATGCCACACTTTCAGCTGTATGTATGTCTATGGGTGCAGACTGCAGAACATGGTTTGACTGATTTACAGGAAGCTCGTTTAATCCTCTGAAACCCCAAAGCGAGAATCTATCAATCACACGACATTGCAGTCGAGTATCGTTCTCTTGAAATTGTTATTTCATGGAAGCCCACTAAAACTGATGCCCTTGATGTACCAGTGCGTGACTTCGCTGGCTGATCAGGTACATAATTATCTGCTAGTGGTATGTGATAGTTGAAGACGTGTTGTCTGACTCACTGTAGAAAACCTATAACCTGTTGTCGGATTACTTCGGACGTTCTCGGTATAAATAGGCCGGAGCTGGAACTATTCGTATTACACCGAATAGTTCCGGCCTCGACCGATTTATGCCGAGAAAACAATTATTCAAGGCTTTATTTTCTACGCCCAAGGTTTAATATGGTCGTGACCATTCATGATATACCTTACAACAATGTTAATAAGTTATAGTATTATATCAAATTACATCCAAATATTTTCTTTTTTTCGGGTGTGGGGGTGGTCCTATTACATATGAACTTCGTTGATATGAGGCAATTAATTTTCCAAAGACAAAACAAAAATGAAAGAAAAAAAATGATAAGAAATGGCAAAATATTAAATATTTGATGTTTTGTTAATTTTATGGAAGATTTTGGGGATTTTTATCTACACATGATTTACCTTCAGAAGATTTCAGTCGAAAAATGCATTTTTTCTCACATCTTGGCGACAAATATGTTAGGACCGACTGTTAAAGACCGACAATAGCCATCTCCAATACAAGTTTTTTACATCTTGCATGTATCCTTAAAAATGTAAATGCGCTCCCAATATTTACTTTAATATTTCGCTCTGTCACTCAGCTGTCTATGTGATACTTTTCGTGTCTTCTTTTTTACGATTTTTTTTATTACGTAATTTGCCGGGACGTCCCAGATATAAGGAAGTAGTTTTGTTATTATTTTGCAACATTTTGGACGTGCACTCGTTCACTTAGTTTACATTCGGACACCTCTGCAAACTTCCTCAGCCATCTGACGACCTGAACGCAGAGGTCATACACCTGTTACTTTTGTGATATTGAATTCACATTGACTCCAATGTTAAATTAGACATTTTCAAGACTATAATGGGTGAAGAGTAGTGTTTTCTACGCTTTGCTTTATGCAGAATATCAAGTTGGGCCATTAAAATGAACACTTCAATCGTCTCATTTTTTTCTACTGAGCAAAGTGTACTAGTACCGTCCGAAAATCAGTACACAAGCTGTCAAATCTAGTCAAGGTACCGGTATTTGTGTTCATACATCCCAAACACATAGTCCTGCAATAGCAATCAAAACAAACGGTGCAAAGCATTGCTGAACCATCATCTTTACAAGAAACATATCAGTGTTTTACCAGCTCATCTCTTACTAGCAAAACTATGTACCATAAGTCGAACCTCAAAGTATCTAAATGGGACTACTTTTGAAAGTAATCCGTAACAGGTACGAGACCTGTTGTAATAATTTTGCAGCATTTTGGACGTACTCTCGTTTACTTAGTTTACATTCGGACATCTCTGCAAACTTTCTGAGCCATTTGACGTCCGAAACGCAGACGTACAGTTACACCTCTCTACCTTAAGGTGGAATACCTCTAATCCGCCATTTTGAAACTCATTCTGTCGTTGGATTACTTCGGACGTTCTCGGTATACATCTGCCAAATCAACTCTGTTAGTTTAAACTTATTTAATTTATTTGTGACGGAAGCTTGAAGATTAGTAAATTCACTCTCGATGACTGCTTCCTGGATACTTAACCAGTACTCGCACCGATTCGTGGGTTTGTCCCGGATATTTTAAACTCGCCTAGCGAGGATCAAACCCAGAGCCTCGGTACTATCCTCGGTACTAGAGGCCAACGCTCTACCACTGCACCACATCAACTATGTTAACTGTGTAAATGAGTATTTTTCTATATTGAATCAGAAATCTGCTGTTATGAAAGCCAGACAAGATTTGGGGATCAAGAACCCTGGCAAATCATTTTAATAACATGGAAGGCTTAAGGGACATCTTGACGCAGATTCTCGAATAAGCTATTTTCTTTAAACATTATCTTTCAAGAATGTGTTCCCTTAAAAACACAAATACTTACAGTATCGAGATTACTTTCTCTCTCTCTCTCTCTCTCTCTCTCTCTCTCTCTCTCTCTCTCTCTCTCTCTCTCCTCTCTCTCTCTCTCTCTCTCTCTCTCTCTCTCTCTCTCTCTCTCTCTCTCTCTCTCTCTCTCTCTCTCTCTCTCTCTCTCTCTCTCTGTCTCTCTCTCTCTCTCTCTCTCTCTCTCTGTCTGTCTGTCTGTCTCTCTCTCTCTCTCTTTCTTTCTCTCTCTCTCTCTCTCTCTTTCTTTCTTTTTTTCTTACTTTCTCTCTCTCTCTCTCTCTGTCTCTCTTACTCTGTCTCTCTCTCTATCTCTCTGTCTCTGTCTCTGTCTCTCTGTCTCATTGTCTCTCTGTCTCTCTGTCTCTCTGTCTCTCTGTCTCTCTGTCTCTGTCTCTCTGTCTCTCTGTCTCTCTTTCTCTCTGTCTCTGTCTCTGTGTCTCTCTCTGTCTCTCTCTATATATCTCTCTCTCTATCTCTCTCTCTCTCTCTCTCTCTCTCTCTCTCTCTCTCTCTCTCTCTCTCTCTCTCTATCTATCTATCTCTCTATCTCTCTCTATCTCTCTATCTTACTCTCTCTCCCTATCTCTCTCTCCCTATCTCTCTCTGTCTCTCTCTGTCTCTCTCTGTGTCTCTCTGTGTCTCTGTGTATCTGTGTCTCTGTGTCTCTGTGTCTCGTCTCGTCTATATTCATACTTGGGTTTAGATAAAGTTCTGTTCTAGTCTGTTTTTGTAATAATTTTGTAATGTCTAGAAATTTGATTTTTACCATTTCATGCTTAATGATATTGAATTGAATATAATATGCCTATGTAAAAACGAATTTCTCTGCGGAACTCCATATTGTATCGAAAAGTTTTTGTAAAACGCTCAATGCATTCTCCTACCGATCTTATCGGAGCAGTTTAATTCGTTTTAATGGGCCATCGGCTTAGGTTGTTTTTTCAGAAACCTTTGTTGAATCTTTTTGATATCAATAACTATGAAACCGGTTTAGCCGTGTCCTACAAAAACCATCCCACAAACCATACGGATTGTTATAATTCGGTAATTAGGTAAAACACCCATACTCCGTCATATTGAAACATTTTAATTCTTCGGATTAATTTGGATGTTCTCGCCATACTACGGTTGCGACCGGAACCTTTTGGTTTAATATGAAAAGTTCCGGCTCAGACCGGTGTTTACCGAAAACGACCGAAGAAATTCTAAGAAAGAAAAGGTTACAAATGGCGGATTATGCGTATTCTACCTTAAATCTTATTTGGCGCCTCCGTGGCCTAGTGGTTAGAGTACAGGGTACCGTTTTACTAAACAGTTTACGCTTAAGATTTGCGTAAGTCTAAAACAACAATTCATCCTATTTCAATATTGGGCGAAGCAAAATTGCAAAGTAACACATCATTGGAATCGTCTCTCCGAGACGCTTCCAATGAAGTGCCACATTGCAACATTGTACTTTCATTGAAGATACTATCCATGTTTATCAATTATGACTAACGCAAACATTTTCCGTAAGTTGTTTAGTAAAACGGGCCCCAGAACTTGAAGTCACATGGCCCCTCTCCACGTGGGTTCAAATCCTGAGAGCGATATGGATTTTCATGAGAGGCAGTCTCCCGACTGACTTACGGAATGCCGATGGTTCTACCCGCCTTGACCAGCCCTTGTGGGCAGTTGAGTATGGGGTCTTCCTCCATCATTAAGAGTCGGGCATCGCTACATAACTGAAATAATGTTGATGTGATGTAAAACCCATATGAAAAAAAAAATTAAATCTTATTTGGCGCGAGTACTTGTCGTGAATCCATGAATCCGATTGGAGACTGATTTATCCACTTTTAAGGAACGTGCACAATAAATGTAAAACAATAAAGTTTAAAGCTGCTTTTTGACTCAATGGACAATATCAAAAATCAAAATAAAATGCTGTTGCAACAATACAGTTAATGTTGTGCGGTATAATATCTAATTGGAAAAAAACTACTGAGCGCAAACAAAAAATCCAGATTTGTATTAATGTATAATATTTAAGTATGTATAGATAGTATTTGATTGATATCAAAACCGTGGCAACGCTTTAGGATCTTCATACGTATTCTCTGATAATGCGAAAGGAGCCTGGAAAACTTTTCTGTTTTTCTTTTCTTGTACTATTGGCAAGATTGCCTTGTCCTTTATTCCTATTATTTAACATCGTCTTTAACCTTTATCTTGAACACACCGTTGTGTAATGGTCAAATATGACAGAACAACGTATCATCGTAGAAGTAGAAGAAGCATTCATTATAAGCAGACTCTTCATGAAAAAATACTAACTCGCTTTCAATAGATATGCTCCAAAACGTCCCACACAACAGTTTAGCTGCTAGACAGTTTTAAAGAAATAAAATTGTAACATCTTTCTTTCCTCACATCTGTGAACAAGCGGCTCTTAACTTAACCCTTTCCCAATCAATAACGACATTTGACCACTTTGTTGCGACTTTAAAAAACATTGTGGGAAAAGGAGAAATTGCTTATAATGAGCAATTTCTCCTTTTCCCACAATGTTTTCTGTGCTATCAGAAGATTATTTTCAAATTTCACTACCTTTTGAAATGTCGTCTGCAAACTCTTTCAATTAGGGACGGTCCACAATTTGTTGTTTGGGAAAGGGTTAACGCTCTCCCAGAATGAGAAAATGGGTTAATCCGCATGATTTGCAGTATTATGCGATTTCTGAAATCTTAGAATCTCATGCACCGATTGTACCTAACTGTTTTCATGGGATTTCGGCTCTATTCTAAACAGGCTTAATTTTGGATTAATACATTTTAGATCTTGAGCAGTTTGAACTCGATAATGTTAACCCTCTGCCGGAATATTTATACAGCTTAATCATCAACGTTGAAAGAACAACGCATTGAACGAGATTTCTTCATAATTATTTTAAATGCGGATTAGGAATAGCCTTTTGGGAACGCTTGGTTTTACCTCGTGACCGATGAACCTAAAGAAAACGGAATTGTACTGCAGCCTTGTATAAAGCCTCGTAGATCTGTTTGCGAACATGGGCATGAACTTACAGTACTGTAAAAATACACGTTTTCCGAATAAATGTCAACTTTTGCCTCACAGTTCTCGAGGTGTAAATTAAGATTTAATACATTATTTTCAATTGTATTATGCATTTCTATATGTTCGTTATACAAACAATGCATACATCTCAACAAGCAGTGACAGAATCTTAAATCCACCATTTTGTTGGCCAGTTTTTACGCTCTTTACGCTGAGCAAATTCTCCTAAGCACACAATGTTTTCCAGAGTCGTCTGCAACAAACTGGTCAAATGTCGTTATTGTTTGGTAATAGGTTAAAGAACGTTTCCGATAGAAAAAGCTATCTTAGCATATCCATGGTGGACGGATTCTCATTAGAACTAAAATCAATTTAGTGCGACAATGATGCAGAGGTAGAGCGTCGACCTCTTGTACCGAGGTCCCTTATTCGATCCCCGTAAGGCGAGGTGAAAATTGCCGGGACTTATCCACAAATCGGCGCGAATACTTGTTTAGTATCCAGACACCAGTCAGCTAGAGTTAATGCAATAATCTCCAAGCTTCCGTCACAATCGATGTAAGATAAATAAGTTTAAAATAAGTCAAGGCGCCAGTTTTCCTATTCGACGCGTCAGTCTTCGTATTCAAGGCCGCCCGTATGCAAAATTATTTCTTCACTGAGATCTTCCGTATAGTATGTCCAAATCCAAACACCACCCACATGCCGAACAGATTGATGAAGTTTTAATTCTAAATGAGGATGATGATTCTAATTAAAATGCCCAGCGCTTTGCCATTAAAAACGGGTTCCCGAATTATCCTTATCACCAGGAGGTAATTGTTTTTGCGCTTTTATGGTTCGATGATAAAAAAAAATAAAAATATTCAGCGAACGACGCCACTTTTTAACCGGATAAAGAGTTTTTTCTTTTTCTTTCTCCGTACAGTTTTCTCCGAGAAAGAATGTCGATTCTGGTATGTGAAGACTTTTAATTATGGTACAAGATCTTTATTTTATCGAAGGGAGTTAAGCTCAAACTTTGCTTTACAAAAAAAAAAAATCTTGATTTTATGTTGTAATAATGATTAATATGTAATACATGTTTAATTGTTATCAATTGTGATTGTCGCTTATAATTCAAATCTCAATAGCAATATCCATATATTTTAAGTTTTAAACATGTATAGAATTGTAGATGTATACGGACAAGACTTAAACAAAGATATGTTTTATATATACAACCACACAAATACGCAAAGAAATAAATTGATATTTCAGTTTGAATTTAAACTGGTCTCATTTCACACCATCGTATGCCATAAAAGGGAATAACAAAAAACATTATTTAAGCTTGATAATTGCATTTCAAGGAAACAATCAAGGCAGTGTCATCTGATGAGGCATAAAATTGCCATTCAATTCAAATGAAATATCTTTTTATTTCGTTTTTCGATCATAAAAATAACGGCGATTTTTTTAAATTTTATCCTTTCCGTTAAAAACGGTTCATTTCGCCCACAACGAATAATCTGAAACCGTCGACTTTCACGCACTTCTTAAGTATAGTTTGACCCATTTACTCGAAGTGCTGCTGCTTCAAATGTCTAAAATTAGACTTAAGTATATGAAGTAACATAAGCCTGTATTCTGGAAATGTACTTAAGTATGATATCTTGGTTACACTCGAATGCTTTCTTAACTTTTAGCATACTTATAAGCATTGGAATTAAGCAAATATCTAGAACTGAGCGCTTACTCAACGATTTTCTCAAACATTATTTTGAGGAATAGTTTTGACTCAACTTAAACGCTGTTTCAAGAGACGAGATACATCCTTAGAAAAGCAACGACGTCAAAAACACCACGGCGTTTATTGCCTACTCAATTGAATAAGATAAATGCAATCAAATAGTAGAAAGAGTGTAGGTTTAAAAGCACTTGTTCATATATGTAAGAAATTTAGAAGAAAATTTTGGTTGCTAACGAAAATTATTTAATCATCATTACAACGTGGGTTACCTAATCCAAAGCATGACCCTGCTACTGACAGAGCACAACTTTGTGAGATTGTCCCTTTTGGTAACTTTTGCCGTTAACCCTTTCCCAAATAAAAATGACATTTGACCACTGTGTTGTCGACGACTTTAGAAATCATTGTGGGAAAAGGAGAAATTGCTCATAACGAGCAATTTTTCCTTTTCCCACAATGTTTTCTGCCCTATCAGAAGACTATTTTTCAATATCATCACATTTTGGAATGTCGTCTGCAAACTCTTTCAATTTGGGACAGTTAGAAATTTGATGTTTGGGAAAGGGTTAAGACAGATTCATGTAGATAACGCCTTTTCCCTAGAACTGTATAAAGGGTTGAGTTTGAAGTCTCCGTATTGTGTTATATTACCCCCGATTTCCCGAGAAGTTTACACCGTCTGCTAATGGTATTGGATGGGTTTCCATGTTTCTAACGACTGGGTGATTAATTAATTTGTTTATTGGCAATAAAGAAAAAATGGGTTAAAACGCCAATTTGGTGTTGGTGTGATTTCAAGTTTGTTTCATGTATTTGTATAGCACAAAATGGATGAAAACTGTTCGGTTCGAAATTGCAATTTGGCGTTTCACAGTTTGTACATTGGTAAAATAGGAAAAAAGATCATGAAAAGAAAATAGTTGTGATATATATATAACCTTTACTTTAGTCAAAGTTATTGACTATTTAGATTTCACATTTAAGATCTATATTTGAAAACGAAAGTACAATGAAAGAAGTCTTGCGGGAAACAATAAGGCGGCTTCCATATTACTTCAGAGGTCTTTTCATTGAATAAACCCAATAGGTTTAGACTTGGAGTAAATGTGTCAACAGAATGGAACGGAAGTTACGTCCTTTTTTGTTCAAATGCAACTGTCTATATCTCAAACGATTTAAGGAAAAAGCCTGACAAGTTCTTCCTTCAAAAAAAATTTAATGTCACATTGTCTAAACGGATTCCGTTATCTGACACATTGTACCCGCATTGATAAAGTAAAAAAATATAAAACCTGCTATTAGAACGGCTTCTCTGAAATATATAGCTTGAATAAATAGAATATAAAGTAAAACTAGTGTTATCACATGTACCGAGAAATAAGGGAAGTAATTATACGTTCCCAAATATTGGTTTCGGAAAAGAATACCCAGTCAATTTTACATTTAAAAGGGGGTTATCTTTGAACCTTCCTTTAAATGGAAAACAAAATTATAGTAATAAACAAATCGTAACAAAGAAATGTCAGCTGAGTAACTTTTAATTTTGTTTAAAAGAGATGACAGTTCCTTTTTTTCAAAAGGGTAATTTCGTTAAAACGCAATAACATTCCGCTCTGAATAAAAAAAAAAAAAAAAAAAAAAAAAAAAAAAAAAAAAAAAAAGGGAAAGAGAAAACAAAATAAAAAAGAATCCTTTTCAAAGTGTCGCACAAATAGAAAAGCACGAATTATGTATCGGAATCTTTCACAACGAGATGTCTTTACAAACAGTCGTGTCTAACAAGTTTCATAAAGATTATTTGGAAAGACAAACTCTTCTATATACTTGGTATAGTGGAGGAAATGACATTCGGTATTTGTATAATTTCATGTTGAATACTAATACTGCCAATAATGGACTCGCCAATATGTCGCATAGTAGATTGCTGAACGACAGTTACCGTGAAATTGTTATCGTACTTTTTAGAGCATCTTCGTTTTTCAATCACGACATCAAATTTAAATCCGAGATTTGTATGTTACGCACGACAATATTAAAAACGTAAACGTAAAGTTACGGATGTTAATGAAACAGGCCGCTGGTACGTGCAAAGTGCGTGATGGACAAAATGGCGTGAACTTAAATCTAGCAAAGTTTTCGATATGTCGACCTCGTTTTGTGGTCCAATATTAAAATACGAATATCGATCTTTTGAATATGGGTTTTCAAATTGCAGTCGGCTTTAGATGACTTCGCAGCAGTCGATATTTGATTTCATGAATTGGAAAAAATCTTTCATTCTTTACGATGTCTATTACTGCAATGAAATTCATGATGAACAGACAATCTCTCTCTTTTTTATCGTAATAATTCCAACCATATTAAAATTTGAGAAATGTGTAACTTGATTTACAAAGACCAAGACTAATTAATGTCTTTCGCTACAAATTTCTCCCCAACATTGAAAGAGTCAAGCGTATAAAGTAACTTAAGTTGGCAGCGAGAGGCGCATTTTCACGCATCGCTGCTGTTAAGGAATAGAGACGTTCTGCGATAATAGACGGAATCGAAGACGAGACCGGCGGATCAATGGGAAAGCATTCATTACCTCTTCTATCTCTGTCTCTGTTCATCTCGTCCATTCATGCAGTCACTCGGTGCACATTCCAGACAGTTTGATTGTACTTACATAACCAGGTTGGTTCCCTGTGAAACTCTTTCAGTCTGCAGTGTACGTAGTCCTCGAGATGGGTATAATTCTACCTAACATGGTTCCATAAGTAACAATAGAACATTATTATGGAATTTAGCTATGGTTTTACCCGATGCATCTTTAAACAAGCAGCTATAGAACATACTACATGTACCAAGGGCATTGAAATAACTGTGAACTCGGTGTGAACAGCGCAGCTCTGATATAAACTGGAGGATCGTCAAACAGTTTTAAGTGTTCATAATCATCCACAACAATATTAGATTTGATTTTTTTATCAGTTCCTTCACTCTTTGATATCAAATAATGATTCCCGTATTTAGTATACACTCTCTTAAAAACAACATGATATCATATTGTGTACAGACTGTGTAAAATATAACTATGCACTATGTACTGTTCTGGGTACCGTTTTACTAAACAACTTACGGAAAATATTTGCGTAAGTCAAAACTAATAAACATTAATAGTATCTTCAATGAAAGGACAACATTGCAATGTGACACGTCATTGGAAGCGTCTCGGAGAGACGATTCCAATGATGTGTTACTTTGCAATATTGCTTTGCCAAATATTGAAATAAAAGGACTTGTTGTTTTAGACTTACGCAAATCTTAAGCGTAAACTGTTTAGTAAAACGGGCCCCTGTTCTTTAAATAAAAACAAGTACATACGAACCAATTAATGACTGTTTACATTCTCTGGCTTTGATTAACCAATTTTATTGCTATTCCAATTAGAGAATTGTTATCCTTCGGTTCATTTTTGGAACTGGGACAAAGGGCTTAACATCAAAGCACCCAAAGCTTGCCGTCTTAGCCATTGTTCAGTAATACATCATTTTCTCGGGACGCAGTTGCATCAGAAATCTTCCAAAAAATTGTGACAAAAGGATACATTGCTTATGATGAGCAACGAATCTTTTTGTCACAATGGTTTCTACCAAATTTGATAAAGATTCTTTTTTTTTCTTTTTTTCAATTATCGTTCTTGCTTCTGTTGGATACAATAGCTTTCAATTTGGACGAATAAGCAATATTCACATATCGGGGAAAGGGTAAGCACATTTTACAACATTCTTAGGCGGTAAATCCCATTTGAAAATCCCTTTGGAGGAAGTAGAAATGACCTCTTTGGTGTTAACGTCTGCCAATTGGCGGTACTCTCTAAGTCATTTGACTATCTCGATTTATCTGTTTTTCAATGGTGTTGTTTTATGCGCTAATAATGATACAGAATTTCTGCACTTCTCGTTTTGTGTTTTATTGGGTGGTGCCTTTACGTGTCTCCGTGGACAGCATAACCATATTTACGAGATGTTTGGTGTTTATACTGTTTGTACCCGGGGAAACATCTTCGTAATGCACTCTTGATGACAGGCTGCGCTTATTTCAGAGCAATGCTTTTTGTTAAGTTGAATTGAATATATGAAATTGCACGATTTTCATTGCTATGTAGTTAATTGCATTTTTAAGAACAACGAGCTGATATGCGTAAGTTCTAATAAGATATGTTCTGTTCTGTTCTGCAATATTAATTCATCGATTGGTGTTTTAAAGGCACTTGTACACAGAGGAGAACATTGAAAAGTTAGAAAATGAAATGTCGTTGAAACAATACAGTTTCTGTTTCTATTGTTGTTTGAGGTACAATTTGAAGTAGCTAAGGAAGCGTCGATTTATCTAAATATGTACAGTTTGTATGCGGTAGATCTCAAAAGCGATATAACACTTTTGAATTACGATTCATATGAATTCACTGTATACATACTTTAAAGAATTAAACCGATATACTATTGCTTACAGTGACTTTTACAATCATATTAAAGTACAGCTGTTATACAGTCTCAAAGAAGATACTTTTGAGCTTCCGAATTTTCTCACATCTGTGAACAAGGACCTTAGATGATTTGAATACATAGAGAATAGATGGTTATCGGGCAAGGCTTAGGAATATTATCCGGTGAGCCGAAGGCGAAACGGATAATAATCCGAAGCCGAGCCCGATAACTTTTCCAATTCAAAAACACAAACCATCTATTATATTTATCCTGTTACCTTTATGTATTCTTTAAAAAAACAGGATGTAATTAAAACACGAGAAAAAAGGAAAAAATAAGTAGAGAATGGTGTAAACATGACGTCATTGCGCTCTTATGACGTCATGATTCGTCACGTGCATGTGTTACATGGTTAGTGCCGGATATCACAAATATTATACGGCACCTGGTTATCGGTCCCAAAATTGCACTAGTGACAGGATAAAGTATATTCTAGCAAGTCAATCTTAGCAGTCAATGGATACTGGTGGGAGTGTCGGCGTCAGGACATGCTAGTCATGGGTTTGAATCTTGCGAGTACCATTGTTCACCTTGTGAACGTATATTTATCAACATTCGACAAGAGAACTTTGTTATATATCCAGGAAGCAGATTCGAGAGAGATTGATATAAGTTATATAACACAGTCTTCACAGTCTATGCCAGATATACTACAATAAAACAGTTTAACAGATAACAGATAGTGTGGATAAAAGATAGGCATAAACGTAAGAGTTGTTTAGCATCAGAAAAAACCTGATTTTTTTTTTAGAACTTGGCGATGTGAAAAATTCACACGACAGTAACGCTTACCTTCCAAATTTCCCCACATCTGTGAATAAGGGCAGTACTTTTTAGTTCAGATCAAGTGTGAAACAACTAAGAAATATCACCCTCGATTCCGCTTCCTGGATGAATCACCAGTCCTCGCATCGAATGTGGATTACTGAAAGGTCAAAAAGTAGATTCCGCTATTCATGGGATTCAAACCGTCGACCCTCGTGTCCAGAAGCCGACTCTCTTCTACTGGATCAGTGAATAATTAAATCGTATTTAATCAAATTTGATACTTACAATGCATCGAAACAAAATATACGAAATGTTCATAGGTCGTGTTCCAATGCATCGTGTTAACCCTTTCCCAAACAATAACGACATTTGACCACTTTGTTGCAGACGACTTTAGAAAACATTGAGGGAAAAGGAGAAATTGCTCGTAAAGAGCAATTTTTCCTTTTCCCACAATGTTTTCTGCCCTATCAGAAGATTATTTTCCAATTTCATCACCTTTTGAAATGTCGTCTGCAAACTCTTTCAATTTAGGACAGTCGAAAATTTGGCGTTCCGTAAAGGGTAAATACTAATACCACCAGCAATGCAATAGCGAAATATGTATCAACCATCACGCAATATAGCTATTATCCGTATTTATCAATTCGGATCTGTTCCCATTATTTCGGAAAATTCGGCATTGTGGTTGTAATAGATCATTTCCCCGTAATGTCGGAAGCTTATGGTACATAACTCATGTCAATAACATAAACGATAGGAATCATGGCGGCTTAACCCTTTCCCAAACAACAAATTTTCGACTGTCCCAAATTGAAAGAGTTTGCAGACGACATTTCAAAATGTGATGAAATTGGGAAATGATCTTCTGATAGGCCAGAAAATATTGTGGGATAAGGAAAATTGCTCGTCACGAGCAATTTCTCCTTTTCCCTCAATGTTTTCTTAAGACGTCTGCGATAAAGTGGTCAAATGTCGTTATTGTTGGAGAAAGGGTTCAGATAACTGCCTTTGGTGCAATGGTAAAACGCTTTGTGTCGCATTGTCTGTTGTGATTTACATGCATCGCTTGGTTAATATGTCCCAAATCGGAAGAGTTTTCAGACGACATTTCAAAAGGTGCTGAAAAATAATCTTCTGGTAGGGCAGAGAACATTGAGGGAAAAAGCAATTCCTCCTTTTCCTACAATGTTTGCCAAGTCATCTGCAACAAACTAGTCAAATGTCGTAATTGTTTGGTAATGGGTTCATCAGCGTTTTCGCGGTCTCTGTTGTCTAACGGTAAGAAAATAGGACTTGAAATCACATGACCCCGATTCAAATCCCAGCAACGTAATTCGGATTCTCCCGACTGATTTACAAAGTGCCGATGGTTTTACCCGGCTTGAACAGCTCTTATGGGCAGTTGAGTATAGGGTCTTTTTCCATCGTTAAGATTCGGGCATTGCTCCATATCTGAAATAATGTTGACGCGATTTTAAACCACATATAAATGAAAAGGGAGCGGTTTCATTGTTTTTTTTCAGCCATGTTGTGACGTAGCTTGTATGAACCAGAGGATATTTTTCTTCCCTCGAACTGTCTTTTCAAGAAGTAATGCTGACCATATTACGAGGTAACATAGAGGAAAGTTATTGTCCTGTCACTAGTGTCATTTTGGGACCGATAACTAGGTGCCGTATAACATTTGTGATATCCGGCACTTACCATATAACACATGCACGTGACGAATCATGACGTCATAAGAACGCAATGGCGTCATGTTTACATTATTCTCTACTTATTTTTTTCCTTTTTCTCGTGTTTTATTTACATATTTTTTGTTTGAAAGAATACATGAAGGTAGCAGGATAAATAGAATAGATGGTTGGTGTCTTTGAATAGGAAAAGTTATCGGGCTCGGCTTCGGATTAGTATCCGTTTCGCCTTCGGCTCACCGGATAATATTCCTAAGCCTTGCCCGATAACATTTCCGATTCACGACACCAACCATCTATTCTCTTTTTATATACCAATGTTGTCTGTCATTGTTTCGAGTCGAAAAAGTAAGTCGTTGGTAGTCCTAAGGAAAACGGGATATATGTGGCCGATGTGAAATAAGGCAATCATGATTGATTCCTAGCAACGTTTTAACCCATTACCAAACAATAACGTCATTTAACCACTTTGTTGCAGACGACTCTGAAAAACATTGTGGGAAAAGCAGAAATTGCTCGTGACGATTTTTTTTCCCTTTTCCACAATGTTTTCTACCTTATCAGAAGATTATTTTCCAATTTTATCACATTATGAAAAATCGTCCGCAAACTCTTTCAATTCTGGACAGTCGAAGATTTGAGCGTTTTGGAAAGGGTTAAATGATTGAAAATTACTTTCTCCAAATTTGAATTTACAATAGTACCAGTCCCACCAAATGTCTTAGTTTAAACATATCTTATTGCAAGAATGATACTTTTCCTTATTTTTTTTCGAAGAATTTGCACCAGAAGTTTTCAAAACGCGACAAAACGAGTGCTTTTTTATGCTAAGCGTAATTTTACAGTGTTTGAAACTCTTCTACAAAATAATACAAATAAGTATAAACAGTTTTGCCTATGCTATCATCTTAGTCCTGTCACAATCTGTATAAAAGGAAATTTGTGTGAATTTATTTGTGGTACATGCATTGTTCGCTTCAAAATCAAACAGGAAGAATGGCTAAATTAGCCCGCGAGAAAACATTTAATCTTTGACAAAATGACAAAAAGTCTCATCATGTGCGAAAGCGTTGTTTTCAAAACGCTCTATAATGTGATTGATACACTGAGACAAATGCATCTATGTAGCATTAAGGAACTAATTTAATGGTGGATGAAATATTGGTGGTGTTTACAATGGCGCATGAATTCCTACGCATTTCGGTTCTGTAAACTGTCAAAGACCGGCGTAATGGTTTTGCACTACTTTTCATTCATTGGATAGAAGATTTCTTGTCCTACATAAGCACTCGTACTGCGAATAAAAGGACTCATTTTGGAACATTTTCAAGAAACATTTAGTTGAATGACGCCAAATTGAAGGTGAAAGTAGTTCGGTTTCTGTTTAAAGTAGTCCCGATGATTAAAAGGTTTCTGCGCATACATTTAGAAACAGTTCTCGATGCAGTTAAATGAATAAGAACATTTTATTCTAACATAAGCAAATACAGCCCTTTGACAAAGAATTTCTTAATAAATTCATCTTCGCATACACTTGCGAAAGAAGTCAAGAAGATCTCACATTTATTTCCAGCATTATAAACTATTCTAAAAATGCCCAGCTCTATGTACTAGTATGGCAGAGGCGTCGCCACACTATGATCAATTGAAAATTAATTTAACGTGCATTCTTTCGTCAGAAAATTGACATTTTCTTTCTCAAACTGATATAAATAATAATTTTCAAAATTTTTTGGACTATTGATTGGTAGTCAATACAAAATCGTTAACAGCCCTTACTGTGTGTTTTTTTTTATCAAAATGCTCCTACAGCACACTTCTTTGGATACCAACATGAACAATGAAATCTTTCGCAAAGGGTAATATTGTTTTTTGTTTTGCATGTTATTCTAATAGGATGGTGTCAATTATCCTTTTCAAAACGAAGTATTTAATGCAGTAAAAGCAAATTGCAAATACCATCTTAGTTTACTATGGTAATATATGGTAATATATGTGTTATATGTTGGCAATGTACATTGACATTTTGGAAATAAAGTTCTTCTAAGGTTTCGATATTTCGGACACATAATTAGGAAATGGTATTCATTTTCTATGGTGTTTCGAGGGTATATTTTGCAAAGCCTATTTTCTCTATTGCTGCATTATAAACAAAAACGTTTTTGCTTGGTTAACAACCTTTTTCAAGTACCATAGATTATTTATCTCATGTTTATACAAGTGTATTTAATTTAAACCCAGAATGGCATAAACCTATGTGGCAATATCTATTAATGACAATGGTTAATGGCGATACAACGAAAACCAATTCGTGCATATGTATTGTTCAATATTACAAAATTACAAAATATAATTTTAAAACACAACTGTGTACGAAGATGAATTCATTGTTTTATTAAATGTCAACCATAAGCTGTATATGCTTCAGTTGAATAAATGTTCTTCTATAATTCGAAACAGTATTTCTAAAAAACAATTAAAAAAGCATGTATTTGTTCAAGGACTATTCTTAGTTTATTTCTCTTCTGAGAATAGTCGACCACTAAATGAAAAAGCAACAACACAAAACAATGCTATTTATGGTCCTTGCACACTTTGTATCATTTAACAAAAGCACTTTTAAGAAAGACGTAGAGTTTATCATTTAACCTTTGATCGGTCATTCCTCGATAAAATCCGTCTCAATTTGGGAGCATAACTCCTGCGGGAAATCAGCCTCAAACAATTCATTCGGAAACATTAACTTGATTAAGAACCCGATGTCGTAATCCGGTCGTCTAATTTGCGACAATTACCGGAAATTGTGACCCATTACCCGTCAGTCCTGCCGTAAGTGAGTATAGCGTAGTCTGTAAATAGAACGATTAGATGTCGAAAAACATGTCGTATGCTTCGTAACCATTCCAAAATAGACACTTACTCGATATCCTTATTCCATTCCTCCCCAAATATGGGAATCGTAGCCTTTCCAAATCGAAAGTAACATTAGACGACAAGAGAGAGCATGAGAACACAATACATGCACAGCCGAACTTGTGTTTAGAGGCCAGCCTATGGAACTGAGAAAGTTTGCTGTTTAAGACAGGTTGGCTGTTTAACACAAATTGATTTACAAATTGATGTATAAATCCAACAATGGGGTTTTCTGAAGTGGTTGTTTAAGGCAGGTTGGCTACTTAAAATGATGGTTGCTTAATACACGTTGGACCGTATATTCATTTTTCTTCATATTGGAAAGAAACCATTGTGGCTAATGATGGTATAGGGGCCTCTGTGGCTTAGTGGTTAGATTGCAGAACTTGAAATTAAACGGATCTACTGCGTTGGTTTGAATCCTGGTGAAAGCATTTTGATTTTGATAAAAGGTAGTCTCAATACTGAGTAACGAAATGTCGATGATTCTACCAAGCTTGACTAGTTCTGACCCTGAGGTTACTCAGAAGACCCAAGTTGTAACTGCGTATAAAGAAATACCAACTCTGGATCATTCGGACTAATTCAGAGAGGGAATGCTGATGTCTGTATCGCACAGTGCCTCCAAGTTGTAACAGTGACAGCTTGGATCAGCCGAGTTAATCTCGGCCTGAACTATTCGCACCAAACCGAAAAGTTCCGATTCCGACCGATATTTACCGAGAACGACCGAGGTAATCTGACGAGAGAATGAATTTCAGAAAGGCGAAATATGGGTGAGCACTGGTTTAATTTCCGGGAAGCAATCGTGAAATCGGCGAATATGCCGAAAGGCACTGCGACGAACCTTTCCAGAATCCAGAAAAATCCCAAAACTGGAGAGAGATAAAAAAACCCATGAAATAATAATTGATTCGATTTCCAGCGATGTACATGCATGGCATAGTTTGGGAGTCTGAGACGAGAAAGAGATTTTTTTTCACTGCAGATGGCGTCTTTTTATCCACTTTAATTAATTAAGCGAGATTAGATTAAAACGGTTAGCCGAAATTAATGCCTGACTTTAGGGTCTATAACAGGGTGATTTAGACCCGGTCATTTGGAATTTCTTTAACCCTTTCTCAGTATTGGATTTCTTTCTGGTCTTAATTCAAAGCGACCGTAGACGACAAATATGAGTAAAAGAAGTGTTCAGCTGCAAATATTTGAAGTTATTCCGGTATGAGTCTAGTCCGAATGATCCATGTTTTTTTATGTTTCAATTTTCTGACAATTCACAGCTTGGACCATTATTGGGTAAAAGGAATTAAGATTTCTAAGTTTTTTAGCATATTATCGAAAAACGGTTCGGTTTGACGCCGTATTCTAATTAGGGTTTACACCAATTTCGAGTTTGGTTTTACGCCGTATTCTGATTCGGGTTATCAAATCATTTTTGGATTTGGGTTTACACAATATTCTGATTTGGGTTTGACACCATTTTCAGATTTGGTTTAACGCCGTATTCTGATTCGGGTTTTAACGCCATTTTCGGATTTGGTTTCACACCGTAATCTGATTTGGATTTTACACCATTTTTGATTTTGGCATTACACCGTATTCTGATTTGGGTTTACATCATTTTCGGATTTGGCTTTACACCGTATTCTGAATCTAGTTTTCACCATTTTCGGATTTGGTTTAATGCCGTATTTTGATACGGGTATTAGTTCGCATTCATCAGTACATTGTCATGCTTTTACTCATATCGTAGCAGTAAAGAATCCCATCACTGCTTCAAGTAGTTCTTCGCACAGTCGACACCCCTACTTTTAAAGCCGTTGTCTGCTTTCCAAAACAAACACAATTATTCGATATGAAACGCGACAATTACGTTATCAAGCTTAGATTTCATCAAATATCGGAATTAATATTTGACAGAGCCGAGTTTTGAACCCAAGACCCATGTATTCAAACCCAGGCAACTTGAACCAAAAGATGAAAGATATCTCATTCAATACGTGATAACCTTTGACCAAACGCCAAATTTTTTATTGTCCCAAAATGAAAGAGGTTGCAGACGACATTTCAAAATGTGATAAAATTGAAAAACGATCATCTGATAGGACAGAAAACCTAGTGGGAAAAGGAAAAAATGCACGTTTATTTTCACAATGTTTTCCAGGGAAGTTAAAATATCGGTACCGTTTGGTAAATGGATAAGGGACATTGATGGAAATACTAACCTAGTTCTCAATACAAATCTCTTGCGTGCGATCTCAATCGTAAACGCTTGCGAGGATTTACGTCATTGACGTGTATTGACCGACCATCGTAATCTGACCTTCCAACATTACAAACAGGAAATAAATTGTGTATTTAGATACACACAAATTGATTAATTAAATGTCACAACTGAATATTAATTTAACTTATTTCGTTAAAGATAATCACATCAACACATCTGTGTTTCATATTTTCTCCATCGTAACTACTCGGAAATCCCCGGCTTATGCTGGAGATTCTCGGGTAGATACGATTGCAAACGGACATGCCCTTCGTCAATCTGAACACGTAGCGTTTATCCAATAAAAACATCTCTGAAATAATAGGGATGACGCCATATATTTCCCCGGGGAATGACTTTACTTCACTTTCGTTTTCAAACATAGATCTTAAAATTGAATGTGATATCGAAAAAGTCGTTTAATTTGATTAAGGAAACAACTATATATGTCACAACTTATAATTTCGCCAATTCGTATGAGTAACCGATAAAAAATGATTTAAAAGGATGACTAACACTTCAATACACGTTGAACTACTTAACGTGTTATTTTAATAAATGACCAAGGTGTTTCTAATATTTCGATAGATGGGAGACCGTTTCCCAGTCTACGACCATCGATAAGTATGTGTACTATTTACATCGCAATTTTATTTCTTCATACGCCATAAACAGTCCATAATAAATAGGTCAGACCATGTCACCCCCTTTGAGACGTGTCTTTATCAGACGCTTTTATGGCCTATAAAACCAGCACCGTTCTTTGTTTATAAGGATAATTCCATAGAGGGTACGACATGAAATGAAATAATTTCACGCCCGAGGGCATTTATGATTATTTCGTTTTCCACTCGGCGCATCGATACATGCGCGTATGAATATGAGTATACATCTTGATTCAGGGACTATTTCTCGTTCCATAAATCAGTTTTGTTGGTTATTTAGGTCAACTACATGTATATAGTTATTTATGCAACAATTGAAATAACGAGTTTTTATATAAACCATAAACACAATTTAAAATCAACTTTGACAGATTGACCAAGACAACTTTTTATAAACATTTAATGATGAATAAACATGCTATTATTGAGAGAATCTTGAATTTGCTGATACATGTACATGTAAGTCCGAGTTTGGCTTTCAATACAACTATATGATGTTAGAGTACATTCTTAGTTGTAAATGTGTTTTCTAGCAGAGTTGTAACTTTAGAAGGTTTTTTTAGTGCTTTCGAAATTTGCTGACAAGCACTAGCTGGCTTTCAGAGAAGTATATTCCGTATCCAGAACTCATCTAACACTAGGTTACCATCATTAAATGGTTATAGAAAGTTGTCCAAGTCTTCATGTCATAGATGATTTCGAATTGGGTTCCTCTTGATAGTTTCTTTCAAAACTGGTTATTTCAATAGTGGTAAGACATTGCAACCAAATAAAACGTACGGAAATTACTTCAAAACTGGTATTCTTTCTCAAAAGTGGTAGTAACAAAGCATCTTCATGCGTGTAGCAGCGGTAAAATTTACTGCGGTTTCGAAAATTCAACAACGTAATGCACACATCTATTGTTGATATGCATGACTCATTTTTTTTAACAATCATAAATATTGCACACATATTCGGTAATTACCTTGCGCATGAATACAAAAATACACCAAAAAAGATATTATTGATCGGAACTACTCGGGTATTTCCGTGAGCTGAGAAATACACCTCGGATATAAGTGTAAGGTTAAAATTTTTCAGGTAATTCGGCCTGGCGTATAACACCTTTACTAAGCTTACATGTTAAGTAGTTCAACGTGTATGAAATTGTTGGACATTCTTTTAAGTCATTTTTCATCGGTAACTCATACGAAATGGCCAAATCATAAGTTTTTACATATCAAGTTGTTTCCTTAATCAAATTAAACGACTTTTTTAGATTTCACATTTAAGAAAACGAAAGTGAAGTGAGGTCATTCCTTGGGAAACAATATGGCATCATCCCTGTTATTTCAGAGGTATTTTCATTGGAT